>JAQPZY010001219.1:0-557500 GCA_029931535.1 Margaritifera margaritifera
CAACTGATGGGATTTCCTAGGTATGGCTGGATATTATCGGAAATTTTGTTCCAATTTTTTCCAAAATTGCTGAACCTTTGACAAGTTTATTGAGTAAGAAAACCAAATTTTTTCATTGGTCTGACAAGTGTCAGGAATCTTTTGACAAGTTAAACGCCATGCTTAAGAATGCACCAGTTCTTTCTGCACCAAATTTCAGCCAATCATTTAAATTATCTGTTGATGCAAGTGATGTAGGGGTTGGTGGAGTATTGATTCAGGAAGACAAAAGTGGTGTGGATCACCCTGTGTGTTATTTTTCTAAAAAACTAAACAAGCACCAGAAAAATTATTCCACAATTGAGAAGGAATGTTTGGCTTTGATATTGGCTTTACAACATTTTGAAGTTTATGTTACCTCAGTTCTTTCTCCAATTATTGTGTACAGTGATCACAATCCCCTTACTTTCATCAACAAAATGAAAGATAAAAATCGGAGATTGTTGAGATGGAGTTTAATAAGGAATATAACATTGACATTAGACACATCAGGGGGAAAAGACAATGTGATTGCAGAGTGCACTCTCACGTGCCTAGAAATGTAATATTGCTTGATGTAATTAAGTCCAGTATCATAAAACATGTTCTTATGTAATTTTGGTTATTGTAGTATTAGATGTATATTCAAAAGAAAGCTTTATTACATAAATCTTCTTTATCTTTATGAGGGGAGGTGTTTTGTATGATGTTTATATAATATTATATAATATTTTAGGAAATTATAAATGGTTTCTTCACTTTAATATTTGCTTAAATCTTAATGTTATCAGGAAAAACTATGTTTAACTAGTGTCCTTCGAATTAGGTTGTTTTGATCAATATGTTTTCTCAATTTTGAAGGTCAAGGTTTGATTTTTGTTTTCAAAGTAAAAATTCCATTAAGATGACACACATTCTAGAACATTCTGTCATGTGACCAATCTAGAACATTCTGTCATGTGACCAATCTTTATATATATCATGTTTGGTGGACATTTTTTCAGTTTTGACATTACCATCAGTCTTGTAAAGATGCTATTACAGTTGTGAAAATTCATTCCAAATTCTAAGAGAGGAATTATTTTAAATATTCATTGGATTATAACAGTGCTCATAAACGTTTGGATTTTGGATTTTTAAATTGACAATTTTGGAATTTATGTGAACTTATTCAGAGATTTTGGAATACTTCATTTTGACATCAGCACATCAAGATTACTAGTACATCGGGACTTTGGAGACCATTAGCACATCATAACATTCAAGGACACAGCCGTGAATTCGGAACATTCTATATTTAGGACTTGTCATTAGAACAATCATTCTTATTGGATTATTAGGATTTTCAAAACACATTACTGTAAGTGACTTTTTGATTTTTCATTTTAATTATCTAGTAATAAATTGCTTGTTGATTTTTACTTGATTTGTTGGTTTCACTTTCTTTCTGTTACATTTTTCTTAGACCATAGAGTCGTAACAGAAAATTGGGGGCTCGTCCGTTCCGGGATCTGAATGTTTTTAAAGCATATTAGAGATATTAAATTATATTTTTGAAATTCATATTGATTTTGTCTCTGAATTTGTTTTGTCTTTGGCAAAGATTTTTAATTAGATGAAATTTTTCTTTTCTGTGTGAAACCAACAAGCATTTACTATGGCATCTAATGTTCAGAATTTCATTTCAAAACCTACTCCGGAGGGGATAGAAGTACATGAGATACAGTTAATTGAAGAGTTCAAGAGGTGCATCCATAGTGATGTTAAAACCTATCTTGACGAGGCAGAATGTGGAAACTTTGGAAAATGCTGCTCGTATGGCTGATGATTATTCCTTGACTCACAAAATTTCATTTGGCAATAAGTCGTCCTCTTCAGCAGTTTTCTGGTTAAAAAACCATTTACAATCTCATCGAGTACTTCCAAATTTCACAACAGCACAACTGTTAGGAATCAAACATCTGATAAGACTGATCAGAAATCCTTATCTCTTTCCTAGTGCACTTATTGTAAAAAGAAGGGCACGTTTATTTATGATTGCTTCAAGTTGAAAAATAAGCAACAGAGAAAAGACAGAGCTTTTTCCAAATGCTCTTATTTCTACGAGGTCAAGGTCACGGTCTTGTATTGAAAGCAATACATTTGTTGGGTCAAACAAACCCCCAGTCTGATTCTATTTTGGAGGCTTATGAACCATTCATGTCAGAAGGTTCTATATCACTTATTGGTGATTCTGCCAAACTATCCCAATCTAAAATATTAAGGACACTGGAGCTTCTCAGAGTCTTTTATTATCAGGTACTTTGCCTTTGTCTGAGGAGTCTTCTTCAAGTGAAAGTGTTCTTGTTCAGGGCGTAGAGTGCGGCTGTGTAAATGTTCCTCTCCATTGTGTTAATTTGGCATCAGACTTAGTTTCTGGACCTGTGGCTGTTGGGGCAGTGACTTCTTTACCCATAGAGGGTGTTCATTTATTACTAGGCAATGACCCTAGCTGGAGATAAGGTTGTGGTTAATCCACTTGTAACTGACAAGCCCTTGTTTGGATCAGAAAGTTGATCCTGTCGAAACTGAAATCCCCTGAATTTGTACCTGCTTGTGCAGTTACTAGAGCTATGGCAAAAAGAGCTCTTGAGAGTGATGTTGATCAGGATATTATTCCTTTAGCTGACACATGTATTGGTCAGTCTTTTGATGAGGTCACTTTTTCCTCAGGTATTGATCAATCAAATGGTATTGATCACAGTGATCCTCTTTTGGCAACTCATTCTCTTTGTTCTAATCAGGATGACAAACGACAATCCCTTGTCGTTGAACAGGAGCAAGATCCCGAGATATCTTGTTTGTTTCAGAGGGCTATTAGTGAAACTGAAGCCACACAAGTTCCAGTGTGTTACTTTGTGAAAAAATGGGGGTCCTTATGAGGAAATGGAGACCACCTGATGTACCCGCTGGTGACGAGTGGTCAGTGAGCTATCAAATTGTTGTTCCTAAGTCATATCGACAGGAAATTCTTAATTTAGCCCATGAAACTCCTTTGGCTGGTCATTTAGGAGTCCGTAAGACTTATCACAAGATCTTGAATCATTTTTATTGGCCGAAACTCAAAAGTGATGTTTCTAAATACTGCAGATCTTGTCACACTTGTCAAATGGTAGGAAAACCCAATCAGAAGATACCTAAGGCTCATCTGCAACCTATTTCTGCATTTGATGAACCATTTAGTAGAATAATAGTAGACTGTGTTGGTCCTTTACCCAAAACCAAGTCAGGCAACCAATACTTGTTGACCATCATGTGTGCATCTACAAGATTTCCAGAGGCAATTCCTCTGAGAAATATAAAAACTAAAACTATTGTGAAAGCTTTGGTGAAGTTTTTTACACTTGTTGGCCTTCCCAAATCTGTCCAGTTGGATCAAGGGTCAAATTTTATGTCTGGAATTTTCCAACAAGTTATGCATGAATTAGGCATCCAACAGTTTAAATCTTCTGCCTATCACCCTGAAAGTCCAAGGTGCTTTGGAAAGATTTCATCAAACTTTGAAGAATATGATTCGATCATATTGCTTTGATACAGAAAAGGATTGGGATGAGGATGTTCATTTGTTGTTGTTTGCTGTTAGGGAATCAGTTCAAGAGTTGTTGGGTTTTAGTCCCTTTGAACTAGTTTTTGGTCATACTGTCCGTGGACCATTGAAATTATTGAAAGAGAAACTTCTTTCAAATGAAGACTCAAAGATTAATCTTCTTGATTATGTTTCTGATTTCAAATACAAGTTGTCAAAGGCCTGTGAAGTAGCAAGAACTAATCTTCACACTACCCAGTCAAAAATGAAATTAAGGTATGACAGAAATTCACAGGAAAGGAGTTTTAAACCTGGTTGACAAAGTTCTGGCTCTCTTTCCCATACCTCAAAAATCCTCTTCAGGCTAAATTTTATGGTCCTTATACCGTTGCAAAGAAAGTAAATGACTTAAATTATATAATTAACACTCCTGGGAGACGGAAACAGAAACAACTTTGTCATATAAATATGTTAAAGGAATATTTTGACCAGAGATAGCCTCAGCTAATTATTCTGTTAATTTAGTTGTACCTGTCCCACACAGTGAAGATATCAACGATGGAATACGATCAGACTATAGTGACTCTGGTATAACCAATCTTCGGAATTCAGAAATATTGAACAACCTAGACCAGAAACTTTCACATCCTACAACAACAGGAAAGAAATGAACTAAAACAGCTATTACATGACTATGAGCACTTGTTTCCTGATGTTCCAACACGAACAAGTAAAATTTATCATGACGTTGACATTGTAGATTCTGCGCCTGTGAAAACAGCATCCTTATAGGATGAATCCTCTCAAACAGAACTATCTGAAGAAAGAAATTCAGTATCTACTGGAGAATGATTTCATAGAACCAAGTAAAAGTAACTGGAGTTCACCATGTATTCTTGTTCCCAAGCCAGATAATACATTCCGTATGTGTACTGACTATAGAAACAGTCAACAGTGTCACCAAACTGATTCATTTCCAATCCCAAGAATGGACGATTGCATTGATAAAATTGGAAATGCGGAATATGTCACCAAGTTTGACCTTTTAAAAGGATTCTGGCAAATTCCATTGACGGAAAGGGCAAAAGAAATTTCAGCATTTGTAACTCCAGATGGACTTTATCAATATAAAAGTCATGCCGTTTGGAATGAAAAATTCACCCTGCAACGTTTCAACGTCTGATGAACATGATAACATTTGGTCTTGATAATTGTGACGCTTATATCGATGACGTCATTATCTACAACAACACCTGGGAAGATCATTTGGAAACCATTCGAAAATTCTTCGATCGACTCAGTGATGCGAATCTGACAATTAATTTGAGCAAAAGTGAGTTTTGCCATGCTTGTGTCACTTTTTTAGGACATATTGTGGGACAAGGTCAAGTTAAACCTATAGAAGTAAGGTCAAAGCTATCTCCTGAATTTCAAGTTCCAATTTGTAAAAAGCAACTGATGGGATTTCTAGGTATGGCTGGATATTATCGGAAATTTTGTTCCAATTTTTCCAAAATTGCTGAACCTTTGACAAGTTTATTGAGTAAGAAAACCAAATTTTTTCATTGGTCTGACAAGTGTCAGGAATCTTTTGACAAGTTAAAAGCCATGCTTAAGAATGCACCAGTTCTTTCTGCACCAAATTTCAGCCAATCATTTAAATTATCTGTTGATGCAAGTGATGTAGGGGTTGGTGGAGTATTGATTCAGGAAGACAAAAGTGGTGTGGATCACCCTGTGTGTTATTTTTCTAAAAAACTAAACAAGCACCAGAAAAATTATTCCACAATTGAGAAGGAATGTTTGGCTTTGATATTGGCTTTACAACATTTTGAAGTTTATGTTACCTTAGTTCTTTCTCCAATTATTGTGTACAGTGATCACAATCCCCTTACTTTCATCAACAAAATGAAAGATAAAAATCGGAGATTGTTGAGATGGAGTTTAATATTGCAGGAATATAACATTGACATTAGACACATCAGGGGAAAAGACAATGTGATTGCAGATGCACTCTCACGTGCCTAGAAATGTAATATTGCTTGATGTAATTAAGTCCAGTATCATAAAACATGTTCTTATGTAATTTTGGTTATTGTAGTATTAGATGTATATTCAAAAGAAAGCTTTATTACATAAATCTTTCTTTATCTTTATGAGGGGAGGTGTTTTGTATGATGTTTATATAATATTATAAATATTTTAGGAAATTATAAATGTTTCTTCACTTTAATATTTGCTTAAATCTTAATGTTATCAGGAAAAACATGTTTAACTAGTGTCCTTGAATTAGGTTGTTTTGATCAATATGTTTTCTCAATTTGAAGGTCAAGGTTGATTTTTGTTTACAAGTAAAAATTCCATTAAGATGACACACATTCTAGAACATTCTGTCATGTGACCAATCTAGAACATTCTGTCATGTGACCAATCTTTATATATATCATGTTTGGTGGACATTTTTTCAGTTTTGACATTACCATCAGTCTTGTAAAGAGCTATTACAGTTGTGAAAATTCATTCCAAATTCTAAGAGAGGAATTATTTTAAATATTCATTGGATTATAACAGTGCTCATAAACGTTTGGATTTTGGATTTTTAATTGACAATTTTGGAATTTATGTGAACTTATTCAGAGATTTTGGAATACTTCATTTTGACATCAGCACATCAAGATTACTAGTACATCGGGACTTTGGAGACCATTAGCACATCATAACATTCAAGGACACAGCCGTGAATTCGGAACATTCTATATTTAGGACTTGTCATTAGAACAATCATTCTTATTGGATTATTAGGATTTCAAAACACATTACTGTAAGTGACTTTTTGATTTTTCATTTTAATTATCTAGTAATAAATTGCTTGTTGATTTTTACTTGATTTGTTGGTTTCACTTTCTTTCTGTTACATTTTTCTTAGACCATAGAGTCGTAACAGAAATTGGGGGCTCGTCGTTCCGGGATCTGAATTTTTTTAAAGCATATTAGAGATATTAAATTTATCTTTGAAATTCATATTGATTTTGTCTCTGAATTTTTTTTGTCTTTGGCAAAGATTTTTAATAGAGAAATTTTTTTTTTGTGTGAAACCAACAAGCATTTACTATGGCATCTAATGTTCAGAATTTCATTTCAAAACCTATCCAGGAGGGGATAGAGTACATGAGAAAGTTAATTGAAGAGTTCAAGAGGTGCATCCATAGTGATGTTAAAACCTATCTTGACGAGCAGAATGTGGAAACTTTGGAAAATGCTGCTCGTATGGCTGATGATTATTCCTTGACTCACAAAATTTCATTTGGCAATAAGTCGTCCTCTCAGCAGTTTTCTGGTAAAAAAACCATTTCAATCTCATTCGAGTACTTCCAAATTTCACAACAGCACAACTGTTAGGAATCAAACATCTGATAAGACTGATCAGAAATCCTTATCTCTTCCTACGTGCACTTATTGTAAAAAGAAAGGGCACGTTATTTCTGATTGCTTCAAGTTGAAAAATAAGCAACAGAGAAAAGACAGAGCTTTTCCAAATGCTCTTATTTCTACGAGGTCAAGGTCACGGTCTTGTATTGAAAGCAATACATTTGTTGGGTCAAACAAACCCCAGTCTGATTCTATTTTGGAGGCTTATGAACCATTCATGTCAGAAGGTTCTATATCACTTATTGGTGATTTCTGCCAAACCTATCCCAATTAAAATATTAAGGGACACTGGAGCTTCTCAGAGTCTTTTATTATCAGGTACTTTGCCTTTGTCTGAGGAGTCTTCTTCAAGTGAAAGTGTTCTTGTTCAGGGAGTAGAGTGCGGCTTTGTAAATGTTCCTCTCCATTGTGTAAATTTGGCATCAGACTTAGTTTCTGGACCTGTGGCTGTTGGGGCAGTGACTTCTTTACCCATAGAGGGTGTTCATTTATTACTAGGCAATGACCTAGCTGGAGATAAGGTTGTGGTTAATCCACTTGTAACTGACAAGCCTTGTTTGGATCAGAAAGTTGATCCTGTCGAAACTGAAATCCTGATTTGTACCCTGCTTGTGCAGTTACTAGAGCTATGGCAAAAAGAGCTCTTGAGAGTGATGTTGATCAGGATATTATTCCTTTAGCTGACACATGTATTGGTCAGTCTTTTGATGAGGTCACTTTTTCCTCAGGTATTGATCAATCAAATGGTATTGATCACAGTGATCCTCTTTTGGCAACTCATTCTCTTTGTTCTAATCAGGATGACAAACGACAATCCCTTGTCGTTGAACAGGAGCAAGATCCCGAGATATCTTGTTTGTTTCAGAGGGCTATTAGTGAAACTGAAGCCACACAAGTTCCAGTGTGTTACTTTGTGAAAAATGGGGTCCTTATGAGGAAATGGAGACCCACCTGATGTACCCGCTGGTGACGAGTGGTCAGTGAGCTATCAAATTGTTGTTCCTAAGTCATATCGACAGGAAATTCTTAATTTAGCCCATGAAACTCCTTTGGCTGGTCATTTAGGAGTCCGTAAGACTTATCACAAGATCTTGAATCATTTTTATTGGCCGAAACTCAAAAGTGATGTTTCTAAATACTGCAGATCTTGTCACACTTGTCAAATGGTAGGAAAACCCAATCAGAAGATACCTAAGGCTCATCTGCAACCTATTTCTGCATTTGATGAACCATTTAGTAGAATAATAGTAGACTGTGTTGGTCCTTTACCCAAAACCAAGTCAGGCAACCAATACTTGTTGACCATCATGTGTGCATCTACAAGATTTCCAGAGGCAATTCCTCTGAGAAATATAAAAACTAAAACTATTGTGAAAGCTTTGGTGAAGTTTTTTACACTTGTTGGCCTTCCCAAATCTGTCCAGTTGGATCAAGGGTCAAATTTTATGTCTGGAATTTTCCAACAAGTTATGCATGAATTAGGCATCCAACAGTTTAAATCTTCTGCCTATCACCCTGAAAGTCAAGGTGCTTTGGAAAGATTTCATCAAACTTTGAAGAATATGATTCGATCATATTGCTTTGATACAGAAAAGGATTGGGATGAGGATGTTCATTTGTTGTTGTTTGCTGTTAGGGAATCAGTTCAAGAGTTGTTGGGTTTTAGTCCCTTTGAACTAGTTTTTGGTCATACTGTCCGTGGACCATTGAAATTATTGAAAGAGAAACTTCTTTCAAATGAAGACTCAAAGATTAATCTTCTTGATTATGTTTCTGATTTCAAATACAAGTTGTCAAAGGCCTGTGAAGTAGCAAGAACTAATCTTCACACTACCCAGTCAAAAATGAAATTAAGGTATGACAGAAATTCACAGGAAAGGAGTTTTAAACCTGGTGACAAAGTTCTGGCTCTCTTTCCCATACCTCAAAATCCTCTTCAGGCTAAATTTTATGGTCCTTATACCGTTGCAAAGAAAGTAAATGACTTAAATTATATCATTAACACTCCTGGGAGACGGAAACAGAAACAACTTTGTCATATAAATATGTTAAAGGAATATTTTGACAGAGATAGCTCAGCTAATTATTCTGTTAATTTAGTTGTACCTGTCCCACACAGTGAAGATATCAACGATGGAATACGATCAGACTATAGTGACTCTGGTATAACCAATCTTCGGAATTCAGAAATATTGAACAACCTAGACCAGAAACTTTCACATCTACAACAACAGGAAAGAAATGAACTAAAACAGCTATTACATGACTATGAGCACTTGTTTCCTGATGTTCCAACACGAACAAGTAAAATTTATCATGACGTTGACATTGTAGATTCTGCGCCTGTGAAACAGCATCCTTATAGGATGAATCCTCTCAAACAGAACTATCTGAAGAAAGAAATTCAGTATCTACTGGAGAATGATTTCATAGAACCAAGTAAAAGTAACTGGAGTTCACCATGTATTCTTGTTCCCAAGCCAGATAATACATTCCGTATGTGTACTGACTATAGAAAAGTCAACAGTGTCACCAAAACTGATTCATTTCCAATCCCAAGAATGGACGATTGCATTGATAAAATTGGAAATGCGGAATATGTCACCAAGTTTGACCTTTTAAAAAGGATTCTGGCAAATTCCATTGACGGAAAGGGCAAAAGAAATTTCAGCATTTGTAACTCCAGATGGACTTTATCAATATAAAGTCATGCCGTTTGGAATGAAAAATTCACCTGCAACGTTTCAACGTCTGATGAACATGATAACATTTGGTCTTGATAATTGTGACGCTTATATCGATGACGTCATTATCTACAACAACACCTGGGAAGATCATTTGGAAACCATTCGAAAATTCTTCGATCGACTCAGTGATGCGAATCTGACAATTAATTTGAGCAAAAGTGAGTTTAGCCATGCTTGTGTCACTTTTTTAGGACATATTGTGGGACAAGGTCAAGTTAAACCTATAGAAGCTAGGGTCAAAGCTATCTCTGAATTTCAAGTTCCAATTTGTAAAAAGCAACTGATGGGATTTCTAGGTATGGCTGGATATTATCGGAAATTTTGTTCCAATTTTTCCAAAATTGCTGAACCTTTGACAAGTTTATTGAGTAAGAAAACCAAATTTTTTCATTGGTCTGACAAGTGTCAGGAATCTTTTGACAAGTTAAAAGCCATGCTTAAGAATGCACCAGTTCTTTCTGCACCAAATTTCAGCCAATCATTTTAAATTATGTGTTGATGCAAGTGTTGTAGGGGTTGTTGGATTATTGTTTCAGGAATACAAAAGTGGTGTGGATCACCCTGTGTGTTATTTTTCTAAAAACTAAACAAGCACCAGAAAAATTATTCCACAATTGAGAAGGAATGTTTGGCTTTGATATTGGCTTTACAACATTTTGAAGTTTATGTTACCTCAGTTCTTTCTCCAATTATTGTGTACAGTGATCACAATCCCCTTACTTTCATCAACAAATGAAAGATAAAAATCGGAGATTGTTGAGATGGAGTTTAATATTGCAGGAATATAACATTGACATTAGACACATCAGGGGAAAAGACAATGTGATTGCAGATGCACTCTCACGTGCCTAGAAATGTAATATTGCTTGATGTAATTAAGTCCAGTATCATAAAACATGTTCTTATGTAATTTTGGTTATTGTAGTATTAGATGTATATTCAAAAGAAAGCTTTATTACATAAATCTTTCTTTATCTTTATGAGGGGAGGTGTTTTGTATGATGTTTATATAATATTATAAATATTTTAGGAAATTATAAATGTTTCTTCACTTTAATATTTGCTTAAATCTTAATGTTATCAGGAAAAACATGTTTAACTAGTGTCCTTGAATTAGGTTGTTTTGATCAATATGTTTTCTCAATTTGAAGGTCAAGGTTGATTTTTGTTTACAAGTAAAAATTCCATTAAGATGACACACATTCTAGAACATTCTGTCATGTGACCAATCTAGAACATTCTGTCATGTGACCAATCTTTATATATATCATGTTTGGTGGACAGTTTTGACATTACCATCAGTCTTGTAAAGAGCTATTACAGTTGTGAAAATTCATTCCAAATTCTAAGAGAGGAATTATTTTAAATATTCATTGGATTATAACAGTGCTCATAAACGTTTGGATTTTGGATTTTTAATTGACAATTTTGGAATTTATGTGAACTTATTCAGAGATTTTGGAATACTTCATTTTGACATCAGCACATCAAGATTACTAGTACATCGGGACTTTGGAGACCATTAGCACATCATAACATTCAAGGACACAGCCGTGAATTCGGAACATTCTATATTTAGGACTTGTCATTAGAACAATCATTCTTATTGGATTATTAGGATTTCAAAACACATTACTGTAAGTGACTTTTTGATTTTTCATTTTAATTATCTAGTAATAAATTGCTTGTTGATTTTTACTTGATTTGTTGGTTTCACTTTCTTTCTGTTACATTTTTCTTAGACCATAGAGTCGTAACAGAAATTGGGGGCTCGTCGTTCCGGGATCTGAATTTTTTTAAAGCATATTAGAGATATTAAATTTATCTTTGAAATTCATATTGATTTTGTCTCTGAATTTTTTTTGTCTTTGGCAAAGATTTTTAATAGAGAAATTTTTTTTTGTGTGAAACCAACAAGCATTTACTATGGCATCTAATGTTCAGAATTTCATTTCAAAACCTATCCAGGAGGGGATAGAGTACATGAGAAAGTTAATTGAAGAGTTCAAGAGGTTGCATCCATAGTGATGTTAAACCCTATCTTGACGAGCAGAATGTGGAAACTTTGGAAAATGCTGCTCGTATGGCTGATGATTATTCCTTGACTCACAAAATTTCATTTGGCAATAAGTCGTCCTCTCAGCAGTTTTCTGGTAAAAAACCATTTCAATCTCATTCGAGTACTTCCAAATTTCACAACAGCACAACTGTTAGGAATCAAACATCTGATAAGACTGATCAGAAATCCTTATCTCTTCCTACGTGCACTTATTGTAAAAAGAAAGGGCACGTTATTTCTGATTGCTTCAAGTTGAAAAATAAGCAACAGAGAAAAGACAGAGCTTTTCCAAATGCTCTTATTTCTACGAGATCAAGGTCACGGTCTTGTATTGAAAGCAATACATTTGTTGGGTCAAACAAACCCCAGTCTGATTCTATTTTGGAGGCTTATGAACCATTCATGTCAGAAGGTTCTATATCACTTATTGGTGATTCTGCCAAACCTATCCCAATTAAAATATTAAGGGACACTGGAGCTTCTCAGAGTCTTTTATTATCAGGTACTTTGCCTTTGTCTGAGGAGTCTTCTTCAAGTGAAAGTGTTCTTGTTCAGGGAGTAGAGTGCGGCTTTGTAAATGTTCCTCTCCATTGTGTAAATTTGGCATCAGACTTAGTTTCTGGACCTGTGACCTGTTGGGGCAGTGACTTCTTTACCCATAGAGGGTGTTCATTTATTACTAGGCAATGACCTAGCTGGAGATAAGGTTGTGGTTAATCCACTTGTAACTGACAAGCCTTGTTTGGATCAGAAAGTTGATCCTGTCGAAACTGAAATCCCTGATTTGTACCCTGCTTGTGCAGTTACTAGAGCTATGGCAAAAAGAGCTCTTGAGAGTGATGTTGATCAGGATATTATTCCTTTAGCTGACACATGTATTGGTCAGTCTTTTGATGAGGTCACTTTTTCCTCAGGTATTGATCAATCAAATGGTATTGATCACAGTGATCCTCTTTTGGCAACTCATTCTCTTTGTTCTAATCAGGATGACAAACCGACAATCCCTTGTCGTTGAACAGGAGCAAGATCCCGAGATATCTTGTTTGTTCTTAGAGGGCTATTAGTGAAACTGAAGCCACACAAGTTCCAGTGTGTTACTTTGTGAAAAATGGGGTCCTTATGAGGAAATGGAGACCACCTGATGTACCCGCTGGTGACGAGTGGTCAGTGAGCTATCAAATTGTTGTTCCTAAGTCATATCGACAGGAAAATTCTTAATTTAGCCCATGAAACTCCTTTGGCTGGTCATTTAGGAGTACCGTTAAGACTTATCATTTTTATTGGCCGAAACCTCAAAGTGATGTTTCTAAATACTGCAGATCTTGTCACACTTGTCAAATGGTAGGAAAAACCCAATCAGAAGATACCTAAGGGTCATCTGCACCTATTTCTGCATTGATGACCATTTAGTTAGAATATTAGTAGACTGTGTTGGTCCTTTACCCCAAAACCAAGTCAGGCAACCAATACTTGTTGACCATCATGTGTGCATCTACAAGATTTCAAGAGGCAATTCCTCTGAGAGAATATAAAAACTAAAACTATTGTGAAAGCTTTGGTGAAGTTTTTTTAAACTTGTTGGCCTTCCCAAATCTGTCCAGTTGGATCAAGGGTCAAATTTTATGTCTGGAATTTTCCAACAAGTTATGCATGAATTAGGCATCCAACAGTTTAAATCTATCTGCCTATCACCCTGAAAGTCAAGGTGCTTTGGAAAGATTTCATCAAACTTTGAAGAATATGATTCGATCATATTGCTTTGATACAGAAAAGGATTGGGATGAGGATGTTCATTTGTTGTTGTTTGCTGTTAGGGAATCAGTTCAAGAGTTGTTGGGTTTTAGTCCCTTTGAACTAGTTTTTGGTCATACTGTCCGTGGACCATTGAAATTATTGAAAGAGAAACTTCTTTCAAATGAAGACTCAAAGATTAATCTTCTTGATTATGTTTCTGATTTCAAATACAAGTTGTCAAAGGCCTGTGAAGTAGCAAGAACTAATCTTCACACTACCCAGTCAAAAATGAAATTAAGGTATGACAGAAATTCACAGGAAAGGAGTTTTAAACCTGGTGACAAAGTTCTGGCTCTCTTTCCCATACCTCAAAATCCTCTTCAGGCTAAATTTTATGGTCCTTATACCGTTGCAAAAGAAAGTAAATGACTTAAATTATATCATTAACACTCCTGGGAGACGGAAACAGAAACAACTTTGTCATATAAATATGTTAAAGGAATATTTTGACAGAGATAGCTCAGCTAATTATTCTGTTAATTTAGTTGTACCTGTCCCACACAGTGAAGATATCAACGATGGAATACGATCAGACTATAGTGACTCTGGTATAACCAATCTTCGGAATTCAGAAATATTGAACAACCTAGACCAGAAACTTTCACATCTACAACAACAGGAAAGAAATGAACTAAAACAGCTATTACATGACTATGAGCACTTGTTTCCTGATGTTCCAACACGAACAAGTAAAATTTATCATGACGTTGACATTGTAGATTCTGCGCCTGTGAAACAGCATCCTTATAGGATGAATCCTCTCAAACAGAAACTATCTGAAGAAAGAAATTCAGTATCTACTGGAGAATGATTTCATAGAACCAAGTAAAAGTAACTGGAGTTCACCATGTATTCTTGTTCCCAAGCCAGATAATAACATTCCGTATGTGTACTGACTATAGAAAAAGTCAACAGTGTCACCAAAACTGATTCATTTCCAATCCCAAGAATGGACGATTGCATTGATAAAATTGGAAATGCGGAATATGTCACCAAGTTTGACCTTTTAAAAGGATTCTGGCAAATTCCATTGACGGAAAGGGCAAAAGAAATTTCAGCATTTGTAACTCCAGATGGACTTTATCAATATAAAGTCATGCCGTTTGGAATGAAAAATTCACCTGCAAACGTTTCAACGTCTGATGAACATGATAACATTTGGTCTTGATAATTGTGACGCTTATATCGATGACGTCATTATCTACAACAACACCTGGGAAGATCATTTGGAAACCATTCGAAAATTCTTCGATCGACTCAGTGATGCGAATCTGACAATTAATTTGAGCAAAAGTGAGTTTTGCCATGCTTGTGTCACTTTTTTAGGACATATTGTGGGACAAGGTCAAGTTAAACCTATAGAAGCTAAGGTCAAAGCTATCTCTGAATTTCAAGTTCCAATTTGTAAAAAGCAACTGATGGATTTCTAGGTATGGCTGGATATTATCGGAAATTTTGTTCCAATTTTTCCAAAATTGCTGAACCTTTGACAAGTTTATTGAGTAAGAAAACCAAATTTTTTCATTGGTCTGACAAGTGTCAGGAATCTTTTGACAAGTTAAAAAGCCATGCTTAAGAATGCACCAGTTCTTTCTGCACCAAATTTCAGCCAATCATTTAAATTATCTGTTGATGCAAGTGATGTAGGGGTTGGTGGAGTATTGATTCAGGAAGACAAAAGTGGTGTGGATCACCCTGTGTGTTATTTTTCTAAAAAACTAAACAAGCACCAGAAAAATTATTCCACAATTGAGAAGGAATGTTTGGCTTTGATATTGGCTTTACGACATTTTGAAGTTTATGTTACCTTAGTTCTTTCTCCAATTATTGTGTACAGTGATCACAATCCCCTTACTTTCATCAACAAAATGAAAGATAAAAATCGGAGATTGTTGAGATGGAGTTTAATATTGCAGGAATATAAACATTGACATTAGACACATCAGGGGAAAAGACAATGTGATTGCAGATGCACTCTCACGTGCCTAGAAATGTAATATTGCTTGATGTAATTAAGTCCAGTATCATAAAACATGTTCTTATGTAATTTTGGTTATTGTAGTATTAGATGTATATTCAAAAGAAAGCTTTATTACATAAATCTTTCTTTATCTTTTATGAGGGGAGGTGTTTTGTATGATGTTTATATAATATTATAAATATTTTAGGAAATTATAAATGTTTCTTCACTTTAATATTTGCTTAAATCTTAATGTTATCAGGAAAAAACATGTTTAACTAGTGTCCTTGAATTAGGTTGTTTTGATCAATATGTTTTCTCAATTTGAAGGTCAAGGTTGATTTTTGTTTACAAGTAAAAAATTCCATTAAGATGACACACATTCTAGAACATTCTGTCATGTGACCAATCTAGAACATTCTGTCATGTGACCAATCTTTATATATATCATGTTTGGTGGACATTTTTTCAGTTTTGACATTACCATCAGTCTTGTAAAGAGCTATTACAGTTGTGAAAATTCATTCCAAATTCTAAGAGAGGAATTATTTTAAATATTCATTGGATTATAACAGTGCTCATAAACGTTTGGATTTTGGATTTTTAATTGACAATTTTGGAATTTATGTAAACTTATTCAGAGATTTTGGAATACTTCATTTTGACATCAGCACATCAAGATTACTAGTACATCGGGACTTTGGAGACCATTAGCACATCATAACATTCAAGGACACAGCCGTGAATTCGGAACATTCTATATTTAGGACTTGTCATTAGAACAATCATTCTTATTGGATTATTAGGATTTCAAAACACATTACTGTAAGTGACTTTTTGATTTTTCATTTTAATTATCTAGTAATAAATTGCTTGTTGATTTTTACTTGATTTGTTGGTTTCACTTTCTTTCTGTTACATTTTTCTTAGACCATAGAGTCGTAACAGAAATTGGGGGCTCGTCGTTTCGGGATCTGAATTTTTTTAAAGCATATTAGAGATATTAAATTTATCTTTGAAATTCATATTGATTTTGTCTCTGAATTTTTTTTGTCTTTGGCAAAGATTTTTAATAGAGAAATTTTTTTTTTGTGTGAAACCAACAAGCATTTACTATGGCATCTAATGTTCAGAATTTCATTTCAAAACCTATCCAGGAGGGGATAGAGTACATGAGAAAGTTAATTGAAGAGTTCAAGAGGTGCATCCATAGTGATGTTAAAACCTATCTTGACGAGCAGAATGTGGAAACTTTGGAAAATGCTGCTCGTATGGCTGATGATTATTCCTTGACTCACAAAATTTCATTTGGCAATAAGTCGTCCTCTCAGCAGTTTTCTGGTAAAAAACCATTTCAATCTCATTCGAGTACTTCCAAATTTCACAACAGCACAACTGTTAGGAATCAAACATCTGATAAGACTGATCAGAAATCCTTATCTCTTCCTACGTGCACTTATTGTAAAAAGAAAGGGCACGTTATTTCTGATTGCTTCAAGTTGAAAAATAAGCAACAGAGAAAAGACAGAGCTTTTCCAAATGCTCTTATTTCTACGAGATCAAGGTGACGGTCTTGTATTGAAAGCAATACATTTGTTGGGGTCAAACAAACCCCAGTCTGATTCTATTTTGGAGGCTTATGAACCATTCATGTCAGAAGGTTCTATATCACTTATTGGTGATTCTGCCAAACCTATCCCAATTAAAATATTAAGGGACACTGGAGCTTCTCAGAGTCTTTTATTATCAGGTACTTTGCCTTTGTCTGAGGAGTCTTCTTCAAGTGAAAGTGTTCTTGTTCAGGGAGTAGAGTGCGGCTTTGTAAATGTTCCTCTCCATTGTGTAAATTTGGCATCAGACTTAGTTTCTGGACCTGTGACTGTTGGGGCAGTGACTTCTTTACCCATAGAGGGTGTTCATTTATTACTAGGCAATGACCTAGCTGGAGATAAGGTTGTGGTTAATCCACTTGTAACTGACAAGCCTTGTTTGGATCAGAAAGTTGATCCTGTCGAAACTGAAATCCCTGATTTGTACCCTGCTTGTGCAGTTACTAGAGCTATGGCAAAAAGAGCTCTTGAGAGTGATGTTGATCAGGATATTATTCCTTTAGCTGACACATGTATTGGTCAGTCTTTTGATGAGGTCACTTTTTCCTCAGGTATTGATCAATCAAATGGTATTGATCACAGTGATCCTCTTTTGGCAACTCATTCTCTTTGTTCTAATCAGGATGACAAACGACAATCCCTTGTCGTTGAACAGGAGCAAGATCCCGAGATATCTTGTTTGTTTTAGAGGGCTATTAGTGAAACTGAAGCCACACAAGTTCCAGTGTGTTACTTTGTGAAAAATGGGGTCCTTATGAGGAAATGGAGACCACCTGATGTACCCGCTGGTGACGAGTGGTCAGTGAGCTATCAAATTGTTGTTCCTAAGTCATATCGACAGGAAATTCTTAATTTAGCCCATGAAACTCCTTTGGCTGGTCATTTAGGAGTCCGTAAGACTTATCATTTTTATTGGCCGAAACTCAAAAGTGATGTTTCTAAATACTGCAGATCTTGTCACACTTGTCAAATGGTAGGAAAACCCAATCAGAAGATACCTAAGGCTCATCTGCAACCTATTTCTGCATTTGATGAACCATTTAGTAGAATAATAGTAGACTGTGTTGGTCCTTTACCCAAAACCAAGTCAGGCAACCAATACTTGTTGACCATCATGTGTGCATCTACAAGATTTCCAGAGGCAATTCCTCTGAGAAATATAAAAACTAAAACTATTGTGAAAGCTTTGGTGAAGTATTTTTACACTTGTTGGCCTCTCCCAAATCTGTCCAGTTGGATCAAGGGTCAAATTTTATGTCTGGAATTTTCCAACAAGTTTATGCATGAATTAGGCATCCAACAGTTTAAATCTTCTGCCTATCACCCTGAAAGTCAAGGTGCTTTGGAAAGATTTCATCAAACTTTGAAGAATATGATTCGATCATATTGCTTTGATACAGAAAAGGATTGGGATGAGGATGTTCATTTGTTGTTGTTTGCTGTTAGGGAATCAGTTCAAGAGTTGTTGGGTTTTAGTCCTTTGAACTAGTTTTTGGTCATACTGTCCGTTGACCATTGAAATTATTGAAAGAGAAACTACTTTCAAATTAAGAATCAAAGATTAATCTTCTTGATTATGTTTCTGATTTCAAATACAAGTTGTCAAAGGCCTGTGAAGTAGCAAGAACTATTCTTCACACTACCCAGTCAAAAATGAAATTAAGGTATGACAGAAATTCACAGAAAGGAGTTTTTAAACCTGGTGACAAAGTTCTGGCTCTCTTTCCCATACCTCAAAATCCTCTTCAGGCTAAATTTTATGGTCCTTATAACCGTTGCAAAGAAAGTAAATGACTTAAATTATATCATTAACACTCCTGGGAGACGGAAACAGAAACAACTTTGTCATATAAATATGTTAAAGGAATATTTTGACAGAGATAGCTCAGCTAATTATTCTGTTAATTTAGTTGTACCTGTCCCACACAGTGAAGATATCAACGATGGAATACGATCAGACTATAGTGACTCTGGTATAACCAATCTTCGGAATTCAGAAATATTGAACAACCTAGACCAGAAACTTTCACATCTACAACAACAGGAAAGAAATGAACTAAAACAGCTATTACATGACTATGAGCACTTGTTTCCTGAGTTTTCCAACACGAACAAGTAAAATTTATCATGACGTTGACATTGTAGATTCTGCGCCTGTGAAACAGCATCCTTATAGGATGAATCCTCTCAAACAGAACTATCTGAAGAAAGAAATTCAGTATCTACTGGAGAATGATTTCATAGAACCAAGTAAAAGTAACTGGAGTTCACCATGTCTTCTTGTTCCCAAGCCAGATAATACATTCCGTATGTGTACTGACTATAGAAAAGTCAACAGTGTCACCAAAACTGATTCATTTCCAATCCCAAGAATGGACGATTGCATTGATAAAATTGGAAAATGCGGAATATGTCACCAAGTTTGACCTTTTAAAAGGATTCTGGCAAATTCCATTGACGGAAAGGGCAAAAGAAATTTCAGCATTTGTAACTCCAGATGGACTTTATCAATATAAAGTCATGCCGTTTGGAATGAAAAATTCACCTGCAACGTTTCAACGTCTGATGAACATGATAACATTTGGTCTTGATAATTGTGACGCTTATATCGATGACGTCATTATCTACAACAACACCTGGGAAGATCATTTGGAAACCATTCGAAAATTCTTCGATCGACTCAGTGATGCGAATCTGACAATTAATTTGAGCAAAAGTGAGTTTTGCCATGCTTGTGTCACTTTTTTAGGACATATTGTGGGACAAGGTCAAGTTAAACCTATAGAAGCTAAGGTCAAAGCTATCTCTGAATTTCAAGTTCCAATTTGTAAAAAGCAACTGATGGGATTTCTAGGTATGGCTGGATATTATCGGAAATTTTGTTCCAATTTTTCCAAAATTGCTGAACCTTTGACAAGTTTATTGAGTAAGAAAACCAAATTTTTTTCATTGGTCTGACAAGTGTCAGGAATCTTTTGACAAGTTAAAAGCCATGCTTAAGAATGCACCAGTTCTTTCTGCACCAAATTTCAGCCAATCATTTAAATTATCTGTTGATGCAAGTGATGTAGGGGTTGGTGGAGTATTGATTCAGGAAGACAAAAGTGGTGTGGATCACCCTGTGTGTTATTTTTCTAAAAAACTAAACAAGCACCCAGAAAAATTATTCCACAATTGAGAAGAATGTTTGGCTTTGATATTGGCTTTACAACATTTTGAAGTTTATGTTACCTCAGTTCTTTCTCCAATTATTGTGTACAGTGATCACAATCCCCTTACTTTCATCAACAAAATGAAAGATAAAAATCGGAGATTGTTGAGATGGAGTTTAATATTGCAGGAATATAACATTGACATTAGACACATCAGGGGAAAAGACAATGTGATTGCAGATGCACTCTCACGTGCCTAGAAATGTAATATTGCTTGATGTAATTAAGTCCAGTATCATAAAACATGTTCTTATGTAATTTTGGTTATTGTAGTATTAGATGTATATTCAAAAGAAAGCTTTATTACGTAAATCTTTCTTTTTCTTTATGAGGGGAGGTGTTTTGTATGATGTTTATATAATATTATAAATATTTTAGGAAATTATAATGTTTCTTCACTTTAATATTTGCTTAAATCTTAATGTTATCAGGAAAAACATGTTTAAACTAGTGTCCTTGAATTAGGTTGTTTTGATCAATATGTTTCTCAATTTGAAGGTCAAGGTTGATTTTTGTTTACAAGTAAAAATTCCATTAAGATGACACACATTCTAGAACATTCTGTCATGTGACCAATCTAGAACATTCTGTCATGTGACCAATCTTTATATATATCATGTTTGGTGGACATTTTTTCAGTTTTGACATTACCATCAGTCTTGTAAAGAGCTATTACAGTTGTGAAAATTCATTCCAAATTCTAAGAGAGGAATTATTTTAAATATTCATTGGATTATAACAGTGCTCATAAACGTTTGGATTTTGGATTTTTAATTGACAATTTTGGAATTTATGTGAAACTTATTCAGAGATTTTGGAATACTTCATTTTGACATCAGCACATCAAGATTACTAGTACATCGGGACTTTGGAGACCATTAGCACATCATAACATTCAAGGACACAGCCGTGAATTCGGAACATTCTATATTTAGGACTTGTCATTAGAACAATCATTCTTATTGGATTATTAGGATTTCAAAACACATTACTGTAAGTGACTTTTTGATTTTTCATTTTAATTATCTAGTAATAAATTGCTTGTTGATTTTTACTTGATTTGTTGGTTTCACTTTCTTTCTGTTACATTTTTCTTAGACCATAGAGTCGTAACAGAAATTGGGGGCTCGTCGTTCCGGGATCTGAATTTTTTTAAAGCATATTAGAGATATTAAATTTATCTTTGAAATTCATATTGATTTTGTCTCTGAATTTTTTTTGTCTTTGGCAAAGATTTTTAATAGAGAAATTTTTTTTTTGTGTGAAACCAACAAGCATTTACTATGGCATCTAATGTTCAGAATTTCATTTCAAAACCTATCCAGGAGGGGATAGAGTACATGAGAAAGTTAATTGAAGAGTTCAAGAGGTGCATCCATAGTGATGTTAAAACCTATCTTGACGAGCAGAATGTGGAAACTTTGGAAAATGCTGCTCGTATGGCTGATGATTATTCCTTGACTCACAAAATTTCATTTGGCAATAAGTCGTCCTCTCAGCAGTTTTCTGGTAAAAAACCATTTCAATCTCATTCGAGTACTTCCAAATTTCACAACAGCACAACTGTTAGGAATCAAACATCTGATAAGACTGATCAGAAATCCTTATCTCTTCCTACGTGCACTTATTGTAAAAAGAAAGGGGCACGTTATTTCTGATTGCTTCAAGTTGAAAAATAAGCAACAGAGAAAAAGACAGAGCTTTTCCAAATGCTCTTATTTCTACGAGATCAAGGTGACGGTCTTGTATTGAAAGCAATACATTTGTTGGGTCAAACAAACCCCAGTCTGATTCTATTTTGGAGGCTTATGAACCATTCATGTCAGAAGGTTCTATATCACTTATTGGTGATTCTGCCAAACCTATCCCAATTAAAATATTAAGGGACACTGGAGCTTCTCAGAGTCTTTTATTATCAGGTACTTTGCCTTTGTCTGAGGAGTCTTCTTCAAGTGAAAGTGTTCTTGTTCAGGGGAGTAGAGTGCGGCTTTGTAAATGTTCCTCTCCATTGTGTAAATTTGGCATCAGACTTAGTTTCTGGACCTGTGACTGTTGGGGCAGTGACTTCTTTACCCATAGAGGGTGTTCATTTATTACTAGGCAATGACCTAGCTGGAGATAAGGTTGTGGTTAATCCACTTGTAACTGACAAGCCTTGTTTGGATCAGAAAGTTGATCCTGTCGAAACTGAAATCCCTGATTTGTACCCTGCTTGTGCAGTTACTAGAGCTATGGCAAAAAGAGCTCTTGAGAGTGATGTTGATCAGGATATTATTCCTTTAGCTGACACATGTATTGGTCAGTCTTTTGATGAGGTCACTTTTTCCTCAGGTATTGATCAATCAAATGGTATTGATCACAGTGATCCTCTTTTGGCAACTCATTCTCTTTGTTCTAATCAGGATGACAAACGACAATCCCTTGTCGTTGAACAGGAGCAAGATCCCGAGATATCTTGTTTGTTTTAGAGGGCTATTAGTGAAACTGAAGCCACACAAGTTCCAGTGTGTTACTTTGTGAAAAATGGGGTCCTTATGAGGAAATGGAGACCACCTGATGTACCCGCTGGTGACGAGTGGTCAGTGAGCTATCAAATTGTTGTTCCTAAGTCATATCGACAGGAAATTCTTAATTTAGCCCATGAAACTCCTTTGGCTGGTCATTTAGGAGTCCGTAAGACTTATCATTTTTATTGGCCGAAACTCAAAAGTGATGTTTCTAAATACTGCAGATCTTGTCACACTTGTCAAATGGTAGGAAAACCCAATCAGAAGATACCTAAGGCTCATCTGCAACCTATTTCTGCATTTGATGAACCATTTAGTAGAATAATAGTAGACTGTGTTGGTCCTTTACCCAAAACCAAGTCAGGCAACCAATACTTGTTGACCATCATGTGTGCATCTACAAGATTTCCAGAGGCAATTCCTCTGAGAAATATAAAAACTAAAACTATTGTGAAAGCTTTGGTGAAGTTTTTTACACTTGTTGGCCTTCCCAAATCTGTCCAGTTGGATCAAGGGTCAAATTTTATGTCTGGAATTTTCCAACAAGTTATGCATGAATTAGGCATCCAACAGTTTAAATCTTCTGCCTATCACCCTGAAAGTCAAGGTGCTTTGGAAAGATTTCATCAAACTTTGAAGAATATGATTCGATCATATTGCTTTGATACAGAAAAGGATTGGGATGAGGATGTTCATTTGTTGTTGTTTGCTGTTAGGGAATCAGTTCAAGAGTTGTTGGGTTTTAGTCCTTTTGAACTAGTTTTTGGTCATACTGTCCGTGGACCATTGAAATTATTGAAAGAGAAACTTCTTTCAAATGAAGACTCAAAGATTAATCTTCTTGATTATGTTTCTGATTTCAAAT
This sequence comes from Margaritifera margaritifera, assembly GCA_029931535.1. Classification (NCBI taxonomy): domain Eukaryota; kingdom Metazoa; phylum Mollusca; class Bivalvia; order Unionida; family Margaritiferidae; genus Margaritifera; species Margaritifera margaritifera. Next base: position 23,767 of record JAQPZY010001219.1, read on the forward strand.
ACAAGTTGTCAAAGGCCTGTGAAGTAGCAAGAACTAATCTTCACACTACCCAGTCAAAAATGAAATTAAGGTATGACAGAAATTCACAGGAAAGGAGTTTTAAACCTGGTGACAAAGTTCTGGCTCTCTTTCCCATACCTCAAAATCCTCTTCAGGCTAAATTTTATGGTCCTTATACCGTTGCAAAGAAAGTAAATGACTTAAATTATATCATTAACACTCCTGGGAGACGGAAACAGAAACAACTTTGTCATATAAATATGTTAAAGGAATATTTTGACAGAGATAGCTCAGCTAATTATTCTGTTAATTTAGTTGTACCTGTCCCACACAGTGAAGATATCAACGATGGAATACGATCAGACTATAGTGACTCTGGTATAACCAATCTTCGGAATTCAGAAATATTGAACAACCTAGACCAGAAACTTTCACATCTACAACAACAGGAAAGAAATGAACTAAAACAGCTATTACATGACTATGAGCACTTGTTTCCTGATGTTCCAACACGAACAAGTAAAATTTATCATGACGTTGACATTGTAGATTCTGCGCCTGTGAAACAGCATCCTTATAGGATGAATCCTCTCAAACAGAACTATCTGAAGAAAGAAATTCAGTATCTACTGGAGAATGATTTCATAGAACCAAGTAAAAGTAACTGGAGTTCACCATGTATTCTTGTTCCCAAGCCAGATAATACATTCCGTATGTGTACTGACTATAGAAAAGTCAACAGTGTCACCAAAACTGATTCATTTCCAATCCCAAGAATGGACGATTGCATTGATAAAATTGGAAATGCGGAATATGTCACCAAGTTTGACCTTTTAAAAGGATTCTGGCAAATTCCATTGACGGAAAGGGCAAAAGAAATTTCAGCATTTGTAACTCCAGATGGACTTTATCAATATAAAGTCATGCCGTTTGGAATGAAAAATTCACCTGCAACGTTTCAACGTCTGATGAACATGATAACATTTGGTCTTGATAATTGTGACGCTTATATCGATGACGTCATTATCTACAACAACACCTGGGAAGATCATTTGGAAACCATTCGAAAATTCTTCGATCGACTCAGTGATGCGAATCTGACAATTAATTTGAGCAAAAGTGAGTTTTGCCATGCTTGTGTCACTTTTTTAGGACATATTGTGGGACAAGGTCAAGTTAAACCTATAGAAGCTAAGGTCAAAGCTATCTCTGAATTTCAAGTTCCAATTTGTAAAAACCAACTGATGGGATTTCTAGGTATGGCTGGATATTATCGGAAATTTTGTTCCAATTTTTCCAAAATTGCTGAACCTTTGACAAGTTTATTGAGTAAGAAAACCAAATTTTTTCATTGGTCTGACAAGTGTCAGGAATCTTTTGACAAGTTAAAAGCCATGCTTAAGAATGCACCAGTTCTTTCTGCACCAAATTTCAGCCAATCATTTAAATTATCTGTTGATGCAAGTGATGTAGGGGTTGGTGGAGTATTGATTCAGGAAGACAAAAGTGGTGTGGATCACCCTGTGTGTTATTTTTCTAAAAAACTAAACAAGCACCAGAAAAATTATTCCACAATTGAGAAGGAATGTTTGGCTTTGATATTGGCTTTACAACATTTTGAAGTTTATGTTACCTCAGTTCTTTCTCCAATTATTGTGTACAGTGATCACAATCCCCTTACTTTCATCAACAAAATGAAAGATAAAAATCGGAGATTGTTGAGATGGAGTTTAATATTGCAGGAATATAACATTGACATTAGACACATCAGGGGAAAAGACAATGTGATTGCAGATGCACTCTCACGTGCCTAGAAATGTAATATTGCTTGATGTAATTAAGTCCAGTATCATAAAACATGTTCTTATGTAATTTTGGTTATTGTAGTATTAGATGTATATTCAAAAGAAAGCTTTATTACGTAAATCTTTCTTTTTCTTTATGAGGGGAGGTGTTTTGTATGATGTTTATATAATATTATAAATATTTTAGGAAATTATAAATGTTTCTTCACTTTAATATTTGCTTAAATCTTAATGTTATCAGGAAAAACATGTTTAACTAGTGTCCTTGAATTAGGTTGTTTTGATCAATATGTTTTCTCAATTTGAAGGTCAAGGTTGATTTTTGTTTACAAGTAAAAATTCCATTAAGATGACACACATTCTAGAACATTCTGTCATGTGACCAATCTAGAACATTCTGTCATGTGACCAATCTTTATATATATCATGTTTGGTGGACATTTTTTCAGTTTTGACATTACCATCAGTCTTGTAAAGAGCTATTACAGTTGTGAAAATTCATTCCAAATTCTAAGAGAGGAATTATTTTAAATATTCATTGGATTATAACAGTGCTCATAAACGTTTGGATTTTGGATTTTTAATTGACAATTTTGGAATTTATGTAAACTTATTCAGAGATTTTGGAATACTTCATTTTGACATCAGCACATCAAGATTACTAGTACATCGGGACTTTGGAGACCATTAGCACATCATAACATTCAAGGACACAGCCGTGAATTCGGAACATTCTATATTTAGGACTTGTCATTAGAACAATCATTCTTATTGGATTATTAGGATTTCAAAACACATTACTGTAAGTGACTTTTTGATTTTTCATTTTAATTATCTAGTAATAAATTGCTTGTTGATTTTTACTTGATTTGTTGGTTTCACTTTCTTTCTGTTACATTTTTCTTAGACCATAGAGTCGTAACAGAAATTGGGGGCTCGTCGTTCCGGGATCTGAATTTTTTTAAAGCATATTAGAGATATTAAATTTATCTTTGAAATTCATATTGATTTTGTCTCTGAATTTTTTTTGTCTTTGGCAAAGATTTTTAATAGAGAAATTTTTTTTGTGTGTGAAACCAACAAGCATTTACTATGGCATCTAATGTTCAGAATTTCATTTCAAAACCTATCCAGGAGGGGATAGAGTACATGAGAAAGTTAATTGAAGAGTTCAAGAGGTGCATCCATAGTGATGTTAAAACCGATCTTGACGAGCAGAATGTGGAAACTTTGGAAAATGCTGCTCGTATGGCTGATGATTATTCCTTGACTCACAAAATTTCATTTGGCAATAAGTCGTCCTCTCAGCAGTTTTCTGGTAAAAAACCATTTCAATCTCATTCGAGTACTTCCAAATTTCACAACAGCACAACTGTTAGGAATCAAACATCTGATAAGACTGATCAGAAATCCTTATCTCTTCCTACGTGCACTTATTGTAAAAAGAAAGGGCACGTTATTTCTGATTGCTTCAAGTTGAAAAATAAGCAACAGAGAAAAGACAGAGCTTTTCCAAATGCTCTTATTTCTACGAGATCAAGGTGACGGTCTTGTATTGAAAGCAATACATTTGTTGGGTCAAACAAACCCCAGTCTGATTCTATTTTGGAGGCTTATGAACCATTCATGTCAGAAGGTTCTATATCACTTATTGGTGATTCTGCCAAACCTATCCCAATTAAAATATTAAGGGACACTGGAGCTTCTCAGAGTCTTTTATTATCAGGTACTTTGCCTTTGTCTGAGGAGTCTTCTTCAAGTGAAAGTGTTCTTGTTCAGGGAGTAGAGTGCGGCTTTGTAAATGTTCCTCTCCATTGTGTAAATTTGGCATCAGACTTAGTTTCTGGACCTGTGACTGTTGGGGCAGTGACTTCTTTACCCATAGAGGGTGTTCATTTATTACTAGGCAATGACCTAGCTGGAGATAAGGTTGTGGTTAATCCACTTGTAACTGACAAGCCTTGTTTGGATCAGAAAGTTGATCCTGTCGAAACTGAAATCCCTGATTTGTACCCTGCTTGTGCAGTTACTAGAGCTATGGCAAAAAGAGCTCTTGAGAGTGATGTTGATCAGGATATTATTCCTTTAGCTGACACATGTATTGGTCAGTCTTTTGATGAGGTCACTTTTTCCTCAGGTATTGATCAATCAAATGGTATTGATCACAGTGATCCTCTTTTGGCAACTCATTCTCTTTGTTCTAATCAGGATGACAAACGACAATCCCTTGTCGTTGAACAGGAGCAAGATCCCGAGATATCTTGTTTGTTTTAGAGGGCTATTAGTGAAACTGAAGCCACACAAGTTCCAGTGTGTTACTTTGTGAAAAATGGGGTCCTTATGAGGAAATGGAGACCACCTGATGTACCCGCTGGTGACGAGTGGTCAGTGAGCTATCAAATTGTTGTTCCTAAGTCATATCGACAGGAAATTCTTAATTTAGCCCATGAAACTCCTTTGGCTGGTCATTTAGGAGTCCGTAAGACTTATCATTTTTATTGGCCGAAACTCAAAAGTGATGTTTCTAAATACTGCAGATCTTGTCACACTTGTCAAATGGTAGGAAAACCCAATCAGAAGATACCTAAGGCTCATCTGCAACCTATTTCTGCATTTGATGAACCATTTAGTAGAATAATAGTAGACTGTGTTGGTCCTTTACCCAAAACCAAGTCAGGCAACCAATACTTGTTGACCATCATGTGTGCATCTACAAGATTTCCAGAGGCAATTCCTCTGAGAAATATAAAAACTAAAACTATTGTGAAAGCTTTGGTGAAGTTTTTTACACTTGTTGGCCTTCCCAAATCTGTCCAGTTGGATCAAGGGTCAAATTTTATGTCTGGAATTTTCCAACAAGTTATGCATGAATTAGGCATCCAACAGTTTAAATCTTCTGCCTATCACCCTGAAAGTCAAGGTGCTTTGGAAAGATTTCATCAAACTTTGAAGAATATGATTCGATCATATTGCTTTGATACAGAAAAGGATTGGGATGAGGATGTTCATTTGTTGTTGTTTGCTGTTAGGGAATCAGTTCAAGAGTTGTTGGGTTTTAGTCCCTTTGAACTAGTTTTTGGTCATACTGTCCGTGGACCATTGAAATTATTGAAAGAGAAACTTCTTTCAAATGAAGACTCAAAGATTAATCTTCTTGATTATGTTTCTGATTTCAAATACAAGTTGTCAAAGGCCTGTGAAGTAGCAAGAACTAATCTTCACACTACCCAGTCAAAAATGAAATTAAGGTATGACAGAAATTCACAGGAAAGGAGTTTTAAACCTGGTGACAAAGTTCTGGCTCTCTTTCCCATACCTCAAAATCCTCTTCAGGCTAAATTTTATGGTCCTTATACCGTTGCAAAGAAAGTAAATGACTTAAATTATATCATTAACACTCCTGGGAGACGGAAACAGAAACAACTTTGTCATATAAATATGTTAAAGGAATATTTTGACAGAGATAGCTCAGCTAATTATTCTGTTAATTTAGTTGTACCTGTCCCACACAGTGAAGATATCAACGATGGAATACGATCAGACTATAGTGACTCTGGTATAACCAATCTTCGGAATTCAGAAATATTGAACAACCTAGACCAGAAACTTTCACATCTACAACAACAGGAAAGAAATGAACTAAAACAGCTATTACATGACTATGAGCACTTGTTTCCTGATGTTCCAACACGAACAAGTAAAATTTATCATGACGTTGACATTGTAGATTCTGCGCCTGTGAAACAGCATCCTTATAGGATGAATCCTCTCAAACAGAACTATCTGAAGAAAGAAATTCAGTATCTACTGGAGAATGATTTCATAGAACCAAGTAAAAGTAACTGGAGTTCACCATGTATTCTTGTTCCCAAGCCAGATAATACATTCCGTATGTGTACTGACTATAGAAAAGTCAACAGTGTCACCAAAACTGATTCATTTCCAATCCCAAGAATGGACGATTGCATTGATAAAATTGGAAATGCGGAATATGTCACCAAGTTTGACCTTTTAAAAGGATTCTGGCAAATTCCATTGACGGAAAGGGCAAAAGAAATTTCAGCATTTGTAACTCCAGATGGACTTTATCAATATAAAGTCATGCCGTTTGGAATGAAAAATTCACCTGCAACGTTTCAACGTCTGATGAACATGATAACATTTGGTCTTGATAATTGTGACGCTTATATCGATGACGTCATTATCTACAACAACACCTGGGAAGATCATTTGGAAACCATTCGAAAATTCTTCGATCGACTCAGTGATGCGAATCTGACAATTAATTTGAGCAAAAGTGAGTTTTGCAATGCTTGTGTCACTTTTTTAGGACATATTGTGGGACAAGGTCAAGTTAAACCTATAGAAGCTAAGGTCAAAGCTATCTCTGAATTTCAAGTTCCAATTTGTAAAAACCAACTGATGGGATTTCTAGGTATGGCTGGATATTATCGGAAATTTTGTTCCAATTTTTCCAAAATTGCTGAACCTTTGACAAGTTTATTGAGTAAGAAAACCAAATTTTTTCATTGGTCTGACAAGTGTCAGGAATCTTTTGACAAGTTAAAAGCCATGCTTAAGAATGCACCAGTTCTTTCTGCACCAAATTTCAGCCAATCATTTAAATTATCTGTTGATGCAAGTGATGTAGGGGTTGGTGGAGTATTGATTCAGGAAGACAAAAGTGGTGTGGATCACCCTGTGTGTTATTTTTCTAAAAAACTAAACAAGCACCAGAAAAATTATTCCACAATTGAGAAGGAATGTTTGGCTTTGATATTGGCTTTACAACATTTTGAAGTTTATGTTACCTCAGTTCTTTCTCCAATTATTGTGTACAGTGATCACAATCCCCTTACTTTCATCAACAAAATGAAAGATAAAAATCGGAGATTGTTGAGATGGAGTTTAATATTGCAGGAATATAACATTGACATTAGACACATCAGGGGAAAAGACAATGTGATTGCAGATGCACTCTCACGTGCCTAGAAATGTAATATTGCTTGATGTAATTAAGTCCAGTATCATAAAACATGTTCTTATGTAATTTTGGTTATTGTAGTATTAGATGTATATTCAAAAGAAAGCTTTATTACATAAATCTTTCTTTATCTTTATGAGGGGAGGTGTTTTGTATGATGTTTATATAATATTATAAATATTTTAGGAAATTATAAATGTTTCTTCACTTTAATATTTGCTTAAATCTTAATGTTATCAGGAAAAACATGTTTAACTAGTGTCCTTGAATTAGGTTGTTTTGATCAATATGTTTTCTCAATTTGAAGGTCAAGGTTGATTTTTGTTTACAAGTAAAAATTCCATTAAGATGACACACATTCTAGAACATTCTGTCATGTGACCAATCTAGAACATTCTGTCATGTGACCAATCTTTATATATATCATGTTTGGTGGACATTTTTTCAGTTTTGACATTACCATCAGTCTTGTAAAGAGCTATTACAGTTGTGAAAATTCATTCCAAATTCTAAGAGAGGAATTATTTTAAATATTCATTGGATTATAACAGTGCTCATAAACGTTTGGATTTTGGATTTTTAATTGACAATTTTGGAATTTATGTGAACTTATTCAGAGATTTTGGAATACTTCATTTTGACATCAGCACATCAAGATTACTAGTACATCGGGACTTTGGAGAGAGAGAGAGAGAGAGAGAAGAAGAGAGACAGGTGAAGAAGAGAGGTGGAGAGAGAGAGAGAGAGAGAAGAAGAGAGAGATAGAGAGGAGAGAGAGAGGAGAGAAGCAGAGGAAAGAGAAGAAGGAACAGAGCAGATGCAAAGACAGGGATGCAATTTAAGTTAAGAATAAAGAGTTTTCAGGTGTTTGAGTTATTAGGTTTCCCCCTTTTCAGGAAAAAGAAGTAGATAAATACTTTCTTCATTTCGAGAAAAGCTGCTGCCAGAAATTGTTTTTAAAGTGTACTTATTGGCAAAGCTCGTGAAGTCTACATTTCAGTACAAAAGCACTGATTATGATTTTAAGGTTATCTTGAAAGCTTATGAGTTGGTACCAGAGGTCTTTGGAAAGGTCTGGAAAGAAATGTCGAATTTGGGATAAAGAACAACTATTAGATGTGTTGAGCCAGCCAAGAAAGTTGATCAAGTGTTATGATAACCTCAGACAGCTCGTAGTATTAATTGAAGAGTTCAAGAGGTGCATCCATAGTGATGTTAAAACCGATCTTGACGAGCAGAATGTGGAAACTTTGGAAAATGCTGCTCGTATGGCTGATGATTATTCCTTGACTCACAAAATTTCATTTGGCAATAAGTCGTCCTCTCAGCAGTTTTCTGGTAAAAAACCATTTCAATCTCATTCGAGTACTTCCAAATTTCACAACAGCACAACTGTTAGGAATCAAACATCTGATAAGACTGATCAGAAATCCTTATCTCTTCCTACGTGCACTTATTGTAAAAAGAAAGGGCACGTTATTTCTGATTGCTTCAAGTTGAAAAATAAGCAACAGAGAAAAGACAGAGCTTTTCCAAATGCTCTTATTTCTACGAGATCAAGGTGACGGTCTTGTATTGAAAGCAATACATTTGTTGGGTCAAACAAACCCCAGTCTGATTCTATTTTGGAGGCTTATGAACCATTCATGTCAGAAGGTTCTATATCACTTATTGGTGATTCTGCCAAACCTATCCCAATTAAAATATTAAGGGACACTGGAGCTTCTCAGAGTCTTTTATTATCAGGTACTTTGCCTTTGTCTGAGGAGTCTTCTTCAAGTGAAAGTGTTCTTGTTCAGGGAGTAGAGTGCGGCTTTGTAAATGTTCCTCTCCATTGTGTAAATTTGGCATCAGACTTAGTTTCTGGACCTGTGACTGTTGGGGCAGTGACTTCTTTACCCATAGAGGGTGTTCATTTATTACTAGGCAATGACCTAGCTGGAGATAAGGTTGTGGTTAATCCACTTGTAACTGACAAGCCTTGTTTGGATCAGAAAGTTGATCCTGTCGAAACTGAAATCCCTGATTTGTACCCTGCTTGTGCAGTTACTAGAGCTATGGCAAAAAGAGCTCTTGAGAGTGATGTTGATCAGGATATTATTCCTTTAGCTGACACATGTATTGGTCAGTCTTTTGATGAGGTCACTTTTTCCTCAGGTATTGATCAATCAAATGGTATTGATCACAGTGATCCTCTTTTGGCAACTCATTCTCTTTGTTCTAATCAGGATGACAAACGACAATCCCTTGTCGTTGAACAGGAGCAAGATCCCGAGATATCTTGTTTGTTTCAGAGGGCTATTAGTGAAACTGAAGCCACACAAGTTCCAGTGTGTTACTTTGTGAAAAATGGGGTCCTTATGAGGAAATGGAGACCACCTGATGTACCCGCTGGTGACGAGTGGTCAGTGAGCTATCAAATTGTTGTTCCTAAGTCATATCGACAGGAAATTCTTAATTTAGCCCATGAAACTCCTTTGGCTGGTCATTTAGGAGTCCGTAAGACTTATCACAAGATCTTGAATCATTTTTATTGGCCGAAACTCAAAAGTGATGTTTCTAAATACTGCAGATCTTGTCACACTTGTCAAATGGTAGGAAAACCCAATCAGAAGATACCTAAGGCTCATCTGCAACCTATTTCTGCATTTGATGAACCATTTAGTAGAATAATAGTAGACTGTGTTGGTCCTTTACCCAAAACCAAGTCAGGCAACCAATACTTGTTGACCATCATGTGTGCATCTACAAGATTTCCAGAGGCAATTCCTCTGAGAAATATAAAAACTAAAACTATTGTGAAAGCTTTGGTGAAGTTTTTTACACTTGTTGGCCTTCCCAAATCTGTCCAGTTGGATCAAGGGTCAAATTTTATGTCTGGAATTTTCCAACAAGTTATGCATGAATTAGGCATCCAACAGTTTAAATCTTCTGCCTATCACCCTGAAAGTCAAGGTGCTTTGGAAAGATTTCATCAAACTTTGAAGAATATGATTCGATCATATTGCTTTGATACAGAAAAGGATTGGGATGAGGATGTTCATTTGTTGTTGTTTGCTGTTAGGGAATCAGTTCAAGAGTTGTTGGGTTTTAGTCCTTTTGAACTAGTTTTTGGTCATACTGTCCGTGGACCATTGAAATTATTGAAAGAGAAACTTCTTTCAAATGAAGACTCAAAGATTAATCTTCTTGATTATGTTTCTGATTTCAAATACAAGTTGTCAAAGGCCTGTGAAGTAGCAAGAACTAATCTTCACACTACCCAGTCAAAAATGAAATTAAGGTATGACAGAAATTCACAGGAAAGGAGTTTTAAACCTGGTGACAAAGTTCTGGCTCTCTTTCCCATACCTCAAAATCCTCTTCAGGCTAAATTTTATGGTCCTTATACCGTTGCAAAGAAAGTAAATGACTTAAATTATATCATTAACACTCCTGGGAGACGGAAACAGAAACAACTTTGTCATATAAATATGTTAAAGGAATATTTTGACAGAGATAGCTCAGCTAATTATTCTGTTAATTTAGTTGTACCTGTCCCACACAGTGAAGATATCAACGATGGAATACGATCAGACTATAGTGACTCTGGTATAACCAATCTTCGGAATTCAGAAATATTGAACAACCTAGACCAGAAACTTTCACATCTACAACAACAGGAAAGAAATGAACTAAAACAGCTATTACATGACTATGAGCACTTGTTTCCTGATGTTCCAACACGAACAAGTAAAATTTATCATGACGTTGACATTGTAGATTCTGCGCCTGTGAAACAGCATCCTTATAGGATGAATCCTCTCAAACAGAACTATCTGAAGAAAGAAATTCAGTATCTACTGGAGAATGATTTCATAGAACCAAGTAAAAGTAACTGGAGTTCACCATGTATTCTTGTTCCCAAGCCAGATAATACATTCCGTATGTGTACTGACTATAGAAAAGTCAACAGTGTCACCAAAACTGATTCATTTCCAATCCCAAGAATGGACGATTGCATTGATAAAATTGGAAATGCGGAATATGTCACCAAGTTTGACCTTTTAAAAGGATTCTGGCAAATTCCATTGACGGAAAGGGCAAAAGAAATTTCAGCATTTGTAACTCCAGATGGACTTTATCAATATAAAGTCATGCCGTTTGGAATGAAAAATTCACCTGCAACGTTTCAACGTCTGATGAACATGATAACATTTGGTCTTGATAATTGTGACGCTTATATCGATGACGTCATTATCTACAACAACACCTGGGAAGATCATTTGGAAACCATTCGAAAATTCTTCGATCGACTCAGTGATGCGAATCTGACAATTAATTTGAGCAAAAGTGAGTTTTGCCATGCTTGTGTCACTTTTTTAGGACATATTGTGGGACAAGGTCAAGTTAAACCTATAGAAGCTAAGGTCAAAGCTATCTCTGAATTTCAAGTTCCAATTTGTAAAAAGCAACTGATGGGATTTCTAGGTATGGCTGGATATTATCGGAAATTTTGTTCCAATTTTTCCAAAATTGCTGAACCTTTGACAAGTTTATTGAGTAAGAAAACCAAATTTTTTCATTGGTCTGACAAGTGTCAGGAATCTTTTGACAAGTTAAAAGCCATGCTTAAGAATGCACCAGTTCTTTCTGCACCAAATTTCAGCCAATCATTTAAATTATCTGTTGATGCAAGTGATGTAGGGGTTGGTGGAGTATTGATTCAGGAAGACAAAAGTGGTGTGGATCACCCTGTGTGTTATTTTTCTAAAAAACTAAACAAGCACCAGAAAAATTATTCCACAATTGAGAAGGAATGTTTGGCTTTGATATTGGCTTTACAACATTTTGAAGTTTATGTTACCTCAGTTCTTTCTCCAATTATTGTGTACAGTGATCACAATCCCCTTACTTTCATCAACAAAATGAAAGATAAAAATCGGAGATTGTTGAGATGGAGTTTAATATTGCAGGAATATAACATTGACATTAGACACATCAGGGGAAAAGACAATGTGATTGCAGATGCACTCTCACGTGCCTAGAAATGTAATATTGCTTGATGTAATTAAGTCCAGTATCATAAAACATGTTCTTATGTAATTTTGGTTATTGTAGTATTAGATGTATATTCAAAAGAAAGCTTTATTACATAAATCTTTCTTTTTCTTTATGAGGGGAGGTGTTTTGTATGATGTTTATATAATATTATAAATATTTTAGGAAATTATAAATGTTTCTTCACTTTAATATTTGCTTAAATCTTAATGTTATCAGGAAAAACATGTTTAACTAGTGTCCTTGAATTAGGTTGTTTTGATCAATATGTTTTCTCAATTTGAAGGTCAAGGTTGATTTTTGTTTACAAGTAAAAATTCCATTAAGATGACACACATTCTAGAACATTCTGTCATGTGACCAATCTAGAACATTCTGTCATGTGACCAATCTTTATATATATCATGTTTGGTGGACATTTTTTCAGTTTTGACATTACCATCAGTCTTGTAAAGAGCTATTACAGTTGTGAAAATTCATTCCAAATTCTAAGAGAGGAATTATTTTAAATATTCATTGGATTATAACAGTGCTCATAAACGTTTGGATTTTGGATTTTTAATTGACAATTTTGGAATTTATGTGAACTTATTCAGAGATTTTGGAATACTTCATTTTGACATCAGCACATCAAGATTACTAGTACATCGGGACTTTGGAGACCATTAGCACATCATAACATTCAAGGACACAGCCGTGAATTCGGAACATTCTATATTTAGGACTTGTCATTAGAACAATCATTCTTATTGGATTATTAGGATTTCAAAACACATTACTGTAAGTGACTTTTTGATTTTTCATTTTAATTATCTAGTAATAAATTGCTTGTTGATTTTTACTTGATTTGTTGGTTTCACTTTCTTTCTGTTACATTTTTCTTAGACCATAGAGTCGTAACAGAAATTGGGGGCTCGTCGTTCCGGGATCTGAATTTTTTTAAAGCATATTAGAGATATTAAATTTATCTTTGAAATTCATATTGATTTTGTCTCTGAATTTTTTTTGTCTTTGGCAAAGATTTTTAATAGAGAAATTTTTTTTTTGTGTGAAACCAACAAGCATTTACTATGGCATCTAATGTTCAGAATTTCATTTCAAAACCTATCCAGGAGGGGATAGAGTACATGAGAAAGTTAATTGAAGAGTTCAAGAGGTGCATCCATAGTGATGTTAAAACCTATCTTGACGAGCAGAATGTGGAAACTTTGGAAAATGCTGCTCGTATGGCTGATGATTATTCCTTGACTCACAAAATTTCATTTGGCAATAAGTCGTCCTCTCAGCAGTTTTCTGGTAAAAAACCATTTCAATCTCATTCGAGTACTTCCAAATTTCACAACAGCACAACTGTTAGGAATCAAACATCTGATAAGACTGATCAGAAATCCTTATCTCTTCCTACGTGCACTTATTGTAAAAAGAAAGGGCACGTTATTTCTGATTGCTTCAAGTTGAAAAATAAGCAACAGAGAAAAGACAGAGCTTTTCCAAATGCTCTTATTTCTACGAGATCAAGGTGACGGTCTTGTATTGAAAGCAATACATTTGTTGGGTCAAACAAACCCCAGTCTGATTCTATTTTGGAGGCTTATGAACCATTCATGTCAGAAGGTTCTATATCACTTATTGGTGATTCTGCCAAACCTATCCCAATTAAAATATTAAGGGACACTGGAGCTTCTCAGAGTCTTTTATTATCAGGTACTTTGCCTTTGTCTGAGGAGTCTTCTTCAAGTGAAAGTGTTCTTGTTCAGGGAGTAGAGTGCGGCTTTGTAAATGTTCCTCTCCATTGTGTAAATTTGGCATCAGACTTAGTTTCTGGACCTGTGACTGTTGGGGCAGTGACTTCTTTACCCATAGACGGTGTTCATTTATTACTAGGCAATGACCTAGCTGGAGATAAGGTTGTGGTTAATCCACTTGTAACTGACAAGCCTTGTTTGGATCAGAAAGTTGATCCTGTCGAAACTGAAATCCCTGATTTGTACCCTGCTTGTGCAGTTACTAGAGCTATGGCAAAAAGAGCTCTTGAGAGTGATGTTGATCAGGATATTATTCCTTTAGCTGACACATGTATTGGTCAGTCTTTTGATGAGGTCACTTTTTCCTCAGGTATTGATCAATCAAATGGTATTGATCACAGTGATCCTCTTTTGGCAACTCATTCTCTTTGTTCTAATCAGGATGACAAACGACAATCCCTTGTCGTTGAACAGGAGCAAGATCCCGAGATATCTTGTTTGTTTTAGAGGGCTATTAGTGAAACTGAAGCCACACAAGTTCCAGTGTGTTACTTTGTGAAAAATGGGGTCCTTATGAGGAAATGGAGACCACCTGATGTACCCGCTGGTGACGAGTGGTCAGTGAGCTATCAAATTGTTGTTCCTAAGTCATATCGACAGGAAATTCTTAATTTAGCCCATGAAACTCCTTTGGCTGGTCATTTAGGAGTCCGTAAGACTTATCACAAGATCTTGAATCATTTTTATTGGCCGAAACTCAAAAGTGATGTTTCTAAATACTGCAGATCTTGTCACACTTGTCAAATGGTAGGAAAACCCAATCAGAAGATACCTAAGGCTCATCTGCAACCTATTTCTGCATTTGATGAACCATTTAGTAGAATAATAGTAGACTGTGTTGGTCCTTTACCCAAAACCAAGTCAGGCAACCAATACTTGTTGACCATCATGTGTGCATCTACAAGATTTCCAGAGGCAATTCCTCTGAGAAATATAAAAACTAAAACTATTGTGAAAGCTTTGGTGAAGTTTTTTACACTTGTTGGCCTTCCCAAATCTGTCCAGTTGGATCAAGGGTCAAATTTTATGTCTGGAATTTTCCAACAAGTTATGCATGAATTAGGCATCCAACAGTTTAAATCTTCTGCCTATCACCCTGAAAGTCAAGGTGCTTTGGAAAGATTTCATCAAACTTTGAAGAATATGATTCGATCATATTGCTTTGATACAGAAAAGGATTGGGATGAGGATGTTCATTTGTTGTTGTTTGCTGTTAGGGAATCAGTTCAAGAGTTGTTGGGTTTTAGTCCCTTTGAACTAGTTTTTGGTCATACTGTCCGTGGACCATTGAAATTATTGAAAGAGAAACTTCTTTCAAATGAAGACTCAAAGATTAATCTTCTTGATTATGTTTCTGATTTCAAATACAAGTTGTCAAAGGCCTGTGAAGTAGCAAGAACTAATCTTCACACTACCCAGTCAAAAATGAAATTAAGGTATGACAGAAATTCACAGGAAAGGAGTTTTAAACCTGGTGACAAAGTTCTGGCTCTCTTTCCCATACCTCAAAATCCTCTTCAGGCTAAATTTTATGGTCCTTATACCGTTGCAAAGAAAGTAAATGACTTAAATTATATCATTAACACTCCTGGGAGACGGAAACAGAAACAACTTTGTCATATAAATATGTTAAAGGAATATTTTGACAGAGATAGCTCAGCTAATTATTCTGTTAATTTAGTTGTACCTGTCCCACACAGTGAAGATATCAACGATGGAATACGATCAGACTATAGTGACTCTGGTATAACCAATCTTCGGAATTCAGAAATATTGAACAACCTAGACCAGAAACTTTCACATCTACAACAACAGGAAAGAAATGAACTAAAACAGCTATTACATGACTATGAGCACTTGTTTCCTGATGTTCCAACACGAACAAGTAAAATTTATCATGACGTTGACATTGTAGATTCTGCGCCTGTGAAACAGCATCCTTATAGGATGAATCCTCTCAAACAGAACTATCTGAAGAAAGAAATTCAGTATCTACTGGAGAATGATTTCATAGAACCAAGTAAAAGTAACTGGAGTTCACCATGTATTCTTGTTCCCAAGCCAGATAATACATTCCGTATGTGTACTGACTATAGAAAAGTCAACAGTGTCACCAAAACTGATTCATTTCCAATCCCAAGAATGGACGATTGCATTGATAAAATTGGAAATGCGGAATATGTCACCAAGTTTGACCTTTTAAAAGGATTCTGGCAAATTCCATTGACGGAAAGGGCAAAAGAAATTTCAGCATTTGTAACTCCAGATGGACTTTATCAATGTAAAGTCATGCCGTTTGGAATGAAAAATTCACCTGCAACGTTTCAACGTCTGATGAACATGATAACATTTGGTCTTGATAATTGTGACGCTTATATCGATGACGTCATTATCTACAACAACACCTGGGAAGATCATTTGGAAACCATTCGAAAATTCTTCGATCGACTCAGTGATGCGAATCTGACAATTAATTTGAGCAAAAGTGAGTTTTGCCATGCTTGTGTCACTTTTTTAGGACATATTGTGGGACAAGGTCAAGTTAAACCTATAGAAGCTAAGGTCAAAGCTATCTCTGAATTTCAAGTTCCAATTTGTAAAAAGCAACTGATGGGATTTCTAGGTATGGCTGGATATTATCGGAAATTTTGTTCCAATTTTTCCAAAATTGCTGAACCTTTGACAAGTTTATTGAGTAAGAAAACCAAATTTTTTCATTGGTCTGACAAGTGTCAGGAATCTTTTGACAAGTTAAAAGCCATGCTTAAGAATGCACCAGTTCTTTCTGCACCAAATTTCAGCCAATCATTTAAATTATCTGTTGATGCAAGTGATGTAGGGGTTGGTGGAGTATTGATTCAGGAAGACAAAAGTGGTGTGGATCACCCTGTGTGTTATTTTTCTAAAAAACTAAACAAGCACCAGAAAAATTATTCCACAATTGAGAAGGAATGTTTGGCTTTGATATTGGCTTTACAACATTTTGAAGTTTATGTTACCTCAGTTCTTTCTCCAATTATTGTGTACAGTGATCACAATCCCCTTACTTTCATCAACAAAATGAAAGATAAAAATCGGAGATTGTTGAGATGGAGTTTAATATTGCAGGAATATAACATTGACATTAGACACATCAGGGGAAAAGACAATGTGATTGCAGATGCACTCTCACGTGCCTAGAAATGTAATATTGCTTGATGTAATTAAGTCCAGTATCATAAAACATGTTCTTATGTAATTTTGGTTATTGTAGTATTAGATGTATATTCAAAAGAAAGCTTTATTACATAAATCTTTCTTTTTCTTTATGAGGGGAGGTGTTTTGTATGATGTTTATATAATATTATAAATATTTTAGGAAATTATAAATGTTTCTTCACTTTAATATTTGCTTAAATCTTAATGTTATCAGGAAAAACATGTTTAACTAGTGTCCTTGAATTAGGTTGTTTTGATCAATATGTTTTCTCAATTTGAAGGTCAAGGTTGATTTTTGTTTACAAGTAAAAATTCCATTAAGATGACACACATTCTGTCATGTGACCAATCTAGAACATTCTGTCATGTGACCAATCTTTATATATATCATGTTTGGTGGACATTTTTTCAGTTTTGACATTACCATCAGTCTTGTAAAGAGCTATTACAGTTGTGAAAATTCATTCCAAATTCTAAGAGAGGAATTATTTTAAATATTCATTGGATTATAACAGTGCTCATAAACGTTTGGATTTTGGATTTTTAATTGACAATTTTGGAATTTATGTGAACTTATTCAGAGATTTTGGAATACTTCATTTTGACATCAGCACATCAAGATTACTAGTACATCGGGACTTTGGAGACCATTAGCACATCATAACATTCAAGGACACAGCCGTGAATTCGGAACATTCTATATTTAGGACTTGTCATTAGAACAATCATTCTTATTGGATTATTAGGATTTCAAAACACATTACTGTAAGTGACTTTTGATTTTTCATTTTAATTATCTAGTAATAAATTGCTTGTTGATTTTTACTTGATTTGTTGGTTTTACTTTCTTTCTGTTACATTTTTCTTAGACCATAGAGTCGTAACAATATATATATATATGTGTGTGTGTGTGTGTGTGTGTGTGTGTGTGTGTGTGTTTGTGTGTGTGTGTGTGTTTGTGTGTGTGTGAGTTTGTGTGTGTGTGTGTGTGAATAAGGCGAACAAATATGTATGCAAGCTAGCAGAACTATAGCGTTTTTCTGCTTTGCGTGACCTAGTTTTAACTTCGTCACTGCGGGAGATCGGGTATCACAGGGCGCCCTTGGCAGCAGTGCATAATTTGTCACTTGTAGCTTTACAGCACGGATATAACTTCCTTTACGAGAAACAGAGGTATAAATGCAATAACGTTGCAAGGGATAGTGCTGGAAAGACGTATTAATAATAATACTACTAATAATAATAATAATAGCCACATGATGTCACTACAGGAGGGCGAGACTGATAATAATGTCAGAAAAGAAACCGACGCACTGTGTGGGTGTGTGTCTGTATACGTTATTTACTGTCACCTGATGAAGACCTTCTCTTAAGTGCAAAATTTAAGGAAACGTTGCTGTTTTCTTTCCCCCGCAGCGTACTCCAACTTTTGTGACATTATATATCATGATATATATATATATATATATATATATATATATATAGAGAGAGAGAGAGAGAGAGAGAGAGAGAGAGAGAGAGAGAGAGAGAGAGAGAGAGAGAGAGAGAGAGAGAGAGTCTAACATGGCAATAGCAGCCAAAGGACAACTTGCCTTTGTAGATAGGTGACTTCTGTATGCATTATTCATGTTGACCATTAAATTCTCTTCTTTTTTTTTTGGACAAAAAGACATGCACCGAATAACATTGTCGTTATTATTATTATTATTATTATTATTAGATGCATTATTATTACTATTATTATCATTTTGTAAGTAAGCAAATATTTATTTTGTGCCGTGGCATGTGCATTGTAACAAAACATTTATAACAATAATATATATGCGAAAGTACCATGTCCATTGTTCCTATAAGTTACTGCCCAATACAAAATGTATGTATAATTACATGGTATGTTCATAACATGATTTCAGATTTATGAGCGGATTGTAACAAATATTACATCAAGATGAAACACAGAGGCCTAGTTAAATACATTATAAGCATGTCTGTAAAACAAATATTACATAAAGATGAAACACAGATTATTAGTTAAATAAATTATACATTGTTACATTATTACATTATAAGTATGTCTGTAAAATAAATGCAATGCTATGTACCCTATAAATACACGTTTTGGTAAGGCTGTGTATTAATACATTGTCAGATATTTGAATATGAAATGGCATATGTGAGTGAGGTATATGTATTTCCTGTCAGGGCAAAATGACATCGGTCATTCTTATATTACAGGTATGACACACTCCAAATAATAAGGATATGCATCACTTGCAAGAATAAATTGCATTGGCGTTTATTAAAAAAAAGAATAGTCGTTATTCCTATTGTATGCCTATTTGCCGCCTTTTTTCAAAGTAAAATAGTTCGTGAGTTGTTTTTTCAACTTAGTAATGAGAATGTGTTCATTTTTTATTCACCGTAATGAACTTTGACTGTTGTTTTCTTGATGTAATACACTATTTCCTTAATATGCTGAAAATATGAATACGTTAGTATTCCAAATAAATAATGCTTTGATTATGTTTGCATATTTATGTTGATACATATATCAGTTATTTGTTGCATATATGTAATATAAAATTAAGATATGTATATTGAGTTTCTTTTCTCCTTAAGTATGCCTTAACAAGATATTTGGCATCTTTCTTTGGATACTGGTGAATGAGAAATTTTAACTTTTCTCCTGTAGAAAGAAAAAGACAGTTAATCTTCTATCATTATAATCTGAACAGCTTAACAAAATGTGTTTCATCTTCAATAACATACAGGGTGTAGAACCTACAAAGTCTCTGTTCGGGCGTGTCACATATGTATCTATCCGTCTCTATTCTTAGCGGTAAAATACTGCATCTAAGTTGAGCGAGAAGGGATCTTTCATTTTTATGAAAATCCATTGTCATATAATCTTTACATTTAAAATCCTGTTTGAACAACATATAAGTAAGTTTTGGCATATTTACAACGTCACAAGACCAAATATCTGAGTAATAACCCTGGGACCTGGGACCTTTCTTTGGTCTTTTCACGAGGTCAATAGCGGTTTTAATTTCAAATTGTAGCAATAGATCCATTCTAGTCATTATTTGTATAAGTTGACTGCTCCAATTATTTACACGCTTGTAGTAGTCAAATATAACAAACTCCGTTTGGTCAGTCTATTGTCATTTAGTTTATTCATCCTGTTCCAGTACCGTAACATGTCTATCACACGTCTTATGATAGAGATGCCCAAGATTCATGTTCTCGCCCAACAAATCGACAAGACATGACCCAAATTCCCAATTAGGACTTTATTAGAAAATACGATCATAAATTAGATGGCCAACCCAGAAACATGTATATTGAGAAATTGCTAGAGGTCGCACATGATTGTGAAGATACTGTAACCTGGTATAAGTCAGTCGTATTTAGTAGAGCACAAGGTTTTCCTGGCTTTCCATTTGGACTTTTGGTGGTCTTAAAGAACAGAAATGGTATGATCTGTTTTATTAGATATGCAAGGGAATGTCATTCTTTAATTATGTTTATGAAAGTGGATCCTTGCGAGATCGAATCTATTGTTAGCAAGAAGAAATCAAACTCTAGTGTACAAACTGAACAGTGTGATCCAGATAAATGACATGTCTCATGGCAAACAGAATAAGTGACTAATTCAGCAAGACTTTCCCTAGCTGAAATCAAGAATGATTGCTGTCATTTACAACAAACTGTGGTGTCACTAAGAGAGGAGATTAAATTCCTGATGGCAATCCAAATCTTATTGGTGACAGCGAATGAGCAGAATACATTTCGTGCTGATTTAAGCAATAAGGTGCAGGGACAATCTCAAATAACTGAGCTGCTTCGTAATGAGATTAAGTCATTGAAAACGACTCAAGGCTAATTGAAAATGAAACACTGCTCGCCGTCACCGAGTAATTTTGTGTCGAGCTGAACTCTTTGGCAAAACCGATGTCTTACGCAGATGTCGTTCGCACCGTTATCCCTGGTGTAAGTAACGCATCATGTAGTACCACTGGTCGTGATGAACATCGCTCTCCATCGAGTGGTTCGTAGAGCAAAACCTCTGTGTCTAACAGTTTATCTTCGTTTCGGTTGAGTTTAATACCACTGGTTGTGATGAACATTGTTTTTCATCAAGTGCATCGCAGAGCAAGGTTTCTGTGTACTAACTGTTTATATCCCGTTTTGGTTTATTCTAACGGCACTAACTCAGTTATAACTGTAGTGGAGTCGCAAGCCAGTGTCATGGACCAACTTGCCGTAGCAACTGTATCTTGTGTCGATAGTAGAGATGTCGCCTCTGTCGCTGGAAATGTTACACAGAATTCCACTGCTCCTTTTCATCCAAGGTGATACGTGTAACGCGCAAACCCACTCAGACTCAAAATAAACCGTTAGCTTACACTGAATAGCTTACTGGACATGGTACTTTGATTTGCATAACCCTCCCAGAAAGATAAGTATCGTGGTTGGTGGTATATATATATATATATATATATATATATATATATATATATATATATATATATATATATATATGCCTAACTCGTTTGTCAAACCCATTAGAGAAACGGTTCGGATGATGATGATGATGCTGTTGTTGTTGTTGTATTTGAAGACGCGGTCAGGCGGAGAACAATGCACTTTTATGTAGGCAGCATCGAGATGGCATCAAGACATTCTTAGAAGACTAATATAATGAGCCATTTTCCGTAAAGTTTATTTACATTAGACATAATTGTATAGCAACCAAGTTGACTGTATATAACTCACAATGCCATGCCGTTGAAAATGATGTAATATGGCCAAAAGATATTTGTGTAAGGAGGTGGTACAGGAATCAATCCTGGCGAGATCGGTATAACAGTCGCGATCAGGAAGCTAATGAAAGTTCAGATTGGTGATATCCCATGACTGGGGCAACATAGTCGGTTGTTCTTAAGTCCTTTCTTATGTTATGTCATATGTTATTGTGTTTTGTCATCTTTGTCCTGCTTTCACACTGCATAATTATTAGGAAGCCTATATCTCAAGTTAATATGAATCTTAATATACTGAGTTGGAATGTTAGAGGAATTATGTCCCCTGACTTTAGCCTTAACGCAATGCTGGATAAATATGATGTTGATGTAGCATGCATAACTGAGCATAAATTATGTCAGCACATACGTAATGTGTTCGATTCTGTTTGTTCTGATTGCAAGTGCAGTGCTAAGACAGAGGATATTTCCTCTAATGGCACGTTGATAAAATGTAGTAAAGGAGATGTTGCAATCTTCTGCAAAACTTCTCTCATGAGATATGCTAACTCCATAAATGGCGTTAAAAGTGAAAGAACTGTTGGGATAGAATTCAGGTTTTCTTGATATTCAAAATGTGTATATATATATATATATATATATATATATATCTTCCCGCACTGTTTTATCGCATATATGTGTACAGGGTGCAAACTGATGTTATTAAAAATATGTGTATGATCAGCAGTACTCACAGTTATGTAACGTGTATTGTACTGGGGATTTAAATGCAGTAGCTGAACCAGATACATGTGGGGATTATTTGGATTTGGTATTTCACGAGTTCTGAAGAAATAATAATCTAGTGAGTGATGGTCATTGAACAATATGCACTGGTTCCCGTTCTACATTCATGCCAGCGAAAACGATGATTGATCATTTTGTACTTTGGATCAGTGCACACGTAGCTTATGTAGTGTCCATATTGTTTCCGATCACGAAGAGCACGTGTTATCTGACCACCTCCCTATACTTACTGCCCTTCGTAGAGTTACATGTACGAGATCCTTCAGATAGTCTACGAAGAGAAATAGCATAGCTTGGAATAAATTAGGTGATGATACCTTGAAAAATGAGCAAACTGAAGTGGACCATCGCCTGAACTCTTTGAATATAGATACTATTTTGTACAATGTTGATAGATTTTATGGATGGGTGCATTAGTACTGCAATACAACAGTCAAGCGACATCTGGTACGTTAAAGAAATTTGATTTGCTTCAGTATCGAACTTATTATTTGCAGCTATCTGACATTCCAGACAATCAAAATTGGAAAGAAATTATAAGGTCGAAAACTCCTGGTTTTGAAAATAGCATTTGGAGAGTTTGAATGTTGAATGAAACATATTCTGACAGGCTTTCTTCGATCCACTATATTCTTCCAACCTGCCTCAATATAGCAATCGGCTAAAATAAGACAAGACAATAAGGTATTGACTTACATATCTAGATTATAGGCTGCTGTTCCTTAAACACAGCTTGACATGTGTATTCGTAGAGGGAACGTTTATACAGACTTGATACCTCATATTTGCGTTGCATGTCCTTATATGTCAAGTTTCAGAAGCTCTTTTGGGGATTTCCTGAGTGATAACATTCTACTAAGCCTACATGTTACGTTATTTAACGCAGAAAATGAGCTGCAACTGCAACATATTCTCGGTAAAAGGTTACCAGTGGGTGTAATTAATACAGAAAATTGCAATGCATTGTGCAGATATGTTCTACTAACTGAGGTTTTGTAACTTGTAACATCCAAAGAGTTGTTAGAGCTGCATCATAGGACTGGCGCAAAGCGTCTGGTGTAGTAGCTTTAGCTACTACCGCTGGCTATCTCATCGCGTAAAGAGAGCCGAGTGTATAAGCCTCTCCTGTCAGTACATAGCTTCTGGACAGTCAAAACTCCCGCAATACCTCCTCGTGGCAACAACGGAAACTGCGTCCTTGAGGTCCCAGGCTAAACTACTGTTGATCTCGGAGGAACATGGCGCCCAGAGACGCAATGTGCAGGCCCAACGCGTGTGGAACGCCCTGGCGTCCTTCAATCAAGTCCCAGCTATGGGTCAAATAGCACCAACTGTCTTGTGGGTTAAGTTCGGGAGATGCAAAGGTTAAGGGAGGTCACCCTTACAGAAAAACTGGAGTGAAGTCCCATTAGGGGGCTGGTGAACACTGTATACACCTTGCGGCAACTCCTGCAACCAAGCCGGCTGGAGACGTATCTGCACCTGCCTTTCCTCTGGCCTCAGCTTGCTAGATAGAGAGGGTGCTCAGATGCTGGGCATGTTTGAGCCACGATACCTTTGCCCAGACTATGCTGTAAACCATGGAGCGGACATTTCATCCTTGTTCTCACCATTAACGGCAGAATACGGGAGGCAGCCGCTGATGGGTTATAAGTCCAGCTCAATGGGCGTAGAGCACAGGCGCCACAGGCTGCCTACGACGGTGGGAAAGATCATTGCATCCTACTGGTCAGTCCTCGCCTGCCACAAAGCTGGGCAGCCCCCAGCCAGTAAGGTACTGACCCGCTTCGGTCTGCCTACCTCATCGGGTGCATGGAGCTTAGAGTTTCTTCTCGACAAGCAGACGGCAAGAGTGTACCCAGCAAAAAGAAAAGCAAATATTTCCGGCTTGAAGCTCGAACGTCAGGACTATTTTACCTAAAATGATTGATGACCTGCAAGCAAAGGATAATGTCCGCTGGAAGGGAAAAAGCGCTTACGAACACCGTAAACATGACGTGAGTTTGCGGTCAGCAACACATTGAAACACAGAAGACCGAGACACTGGTAGCAATATCTGAGCGCGTCATCTCACTCCACGTTATCCGCTGAAGACTTCGTTACAGTCATCAGCGCCTATGCTCCAAGTTTATACACATCAACTGAAGACAGAGATCTCTCTTATCACGTTTTACATGACGTCCTCGAGCGCGTATCACAGAGCAAAAAGCTGGTTCTGGTCGGCGATTTCAATGCAAGAGTCAGATCAGACCACAGATCAGAGCCAACATGTATCCGACACCACGGTATCGGTATGATTTACGAGAACGTCCAAAAGATACTCGAAACGTACGGTCAGAAGCAGATTTGCATCACAAACACATTCTTTAATGGCAAACATCGGCACAGGTGTCATGGCAGCACATAAGATCCGGTCATTGGCAACAACTCTACCTGATTATTACCAGGAGACAAGACCTAGCCAATGTACTCCACACTCGCACCTATCACAGCTTGCCACGCATCAAAACACGCAGCATGAAAGACAACGCTAAAAACCTGAAAGTTATATAAGGAGAAGGTTTTAATGTGAATACCCAACAAGTCTGGAGCTCCCTGAGCTCAGTTATCTATGAGTCAGCTTACCGCCACATTTAGTAAAAACATGACTCAAAACAAAGACTGGTTCGAGAACCATTCAGATACAATGGTGTTAGTGATAGAATTTAAGAATGCGACCTACCGAGAACACAACATAAATCCAATACCAGAAACACTTCTGGCTTTCAGATCAGCAAAGAGTGTGGTGATGAAGACATCCAAGCAATGGGCAAATCAGTAATTGGCCGATCTATGCCAGGAAATGTAGTCCGCGTCAGACGCATGAAATAAAGTTGCCTCTTAAAGACACTAGATGGTGAGGTGATCACCAACAGGTGCAAGTAGATGTCTCACTGGGTGAAACACTACCTCTATCACTAGCCCTACGAAACAGACATACCCCAGCTACGGTCAGTAGCGTGGAACGTCTCAAGACACTGCGGGGGATCGGCTCCCCCCTCACCGAAACTCCTCAGCCACATCCGTTCCTTTCACGATAACATGTGCTGCACGGTACAGCTTCGAGATCAAGCGTGGAGTGAAAAAGAGCTGCGTCCTGGCTCCAACATTCTTCCACGTCTTCTTTTCCGTTCTCCTTAACTATGCCTTCGACGCGAAAATGGAAGGCACATCCTGATCAGAAAACTTCCGTTCGCAGACGATGCAACACTAGTTGTCCACGTAGAAAGGTGACACCAGAACCTTTTAGACTGTCTCTCTGATGCATGTTCCATGCTCTTTTTACCCATCAGAATCAAGAAAACGGTTGCCATGGAACAAGGCGTTGCACAGCAACCAGCCATCACCCTCGAGATCATTCTCTGGAGGTAGTCAACAAGTTCTACTACCTAGGATTAACAGTGACCCGCAATGGAAAGACGGCCAACATCTTGTTCTATCAGGCCTGCGTCCTCAATATCCTGCAGTATGGCAGCGAAACATAGACTACCTACAATCGCTAAGAGAGGAAACGCAACAGCTTCCACTCAGCTGTCTGCATCGCATCCTTGGTGTTACATGACGTTCTTGCACAGGCCAATCTACCAACATCCTGGAACTCCTTAAGCAGAGGCGGCTGCACTGGCTCGGACACGTGCACGGGATGCAAGATGGACGCATCCCAAAGGACATGCTTTGCAACGAATTCGCCAATACTAAGAGACCAGCAGGACGTCCAAAACTCCGCTTCAAAGATGTCTACAAGCGTGATATGACATCGGCATCGACAAATGGGAGTCACTGGCAAGCAGTAGAGACAACTGGCTCCACAAGCTCCGGGTTGGGGTACAACATCATGGCGAAAAGCGACTGGACCAACTACACGGCAAGCGTCAACACAGGAAGCAGTTCGCCAGCCTTGGTCTACCTATCACAGAACACAGTTGTGTCACTTGCGGCAGATCCTGTCGTTTCAGGATAGGTCGTTTTAGTCACCAGAGGAAATGCAGCACAAACTAACAAGTCATCAATAACCGCTACTGCATATCCATTGTCTTACGCAGACGGACGGATGACAGCAACAACTTCCGCAGATCATGAAAAATGTAATGAGGAATATGATGCAAGCACTTTGAAGCATTGATGAGTTGTGTCATGATGATCATACTTCATGTTTATTTACATTATTGTAAGCACAAAATCATTTCTGTCGTTTTTTCCGGCCCATTTTTGGCTTTGTCCACATGAGATCAGGTTATATAGTTCACCTACATCTTTCATTATTTGCATATACTGTCTTTCTTAACCTTATCAAAGGTTCCTGAATTTAATCAAGTGATTTATTATAACACTTAATTTTTATATCATGTAATCTTCTACAGAAGGAAATAAAGATGATGATGATGAAGTATCGGCACGACACAGGAGGTGTAAAGTTTCTTTAAGAACAGAAACCCAATCCTTTTAGGTGGTGTATTTTATGTATCAAACTTCCATGTGCCCAACCAACTTTACAAACGCTTTGCTAATGCTTCATTGTTTGCAGTGACACCCAAGTAGTTGTATTGTTCAAAACAGTTTATAACATATTATCTCTAATTTGTAATTCTTTGTCACATTTCTATGCTTGATTTCATCTTAAATGCACACACTTTGCTTTGCGTGTGTCAATGAGCACTCTCCGGAGTCGATTCAACTTGTGGCATAGTATTTAGCATCCGTTGAACGCGATCTTCTGAATCGGAGATCAGGACACGTCATCAGTAAATAGAAGCGGTGATATCTTACGGTCACCAATTTTTATGCCAATGACGAGGTCATTGATCTCTTGCACAAGATCATTGATAAAACAGAGAAGATTGTCTGAGATAGATTTCAATCGAACCATTACGTAGCGTTATCAAGTTATGAATTGAATTTGAGTGTATGGAGTTGATATAGTTGTATATTTTATAATCAATATAGTTCAACAAAAGTTTGTATAGCGTCATGACACGGTCTGTAAATTCAAAAGCTTTCTTCAGATCAATAACTGTGGAAAACACAGAATTATTGTTCCTTGTTATGCTGTTTATGGTATTAAAAAATAATCTTTCACTAGATCGAGTTGCTCAAAAACCATTCTGTTCGTCGGCAAGAATACTGACAAGCGTTTGTTGATAAAAGCACTGTGTGATTGACTGATGCATAAAAACAAGCCTGTGCCTCGATAGTTCAAAAGGAATACGTGGTCCTGAGTTAGTATCCTTCAGTATTGGGCATGTACTTGATTTTCTTTAGGTAGACAATGACAATGACAAATGATACAATCTTTATTACACTCAGGTTGCAATACGCAACATATGAGGTAAAATATTAGAATCTCACTTTGCATGCGTGTACATCAGCCATAGCCAATATAATGCTTTTTACAGTAGAGTCAATTTAACACAGATTGACAGCAATACCACAATCATTACTCCAATGGAATACGAGCATGTTTGTGTTGATACCATTGGAAAGAAATTATATAAATTACGGTAAACGGAACACAAATTAATCTATAGTAAACTCATTACTTTTCCAATGCTGAACCTATGGTAATTTTCTCTTCCTGAAAAAAATGGAAAGAACAAAATGCACATCGAGTAAAGATGATTATTAATTAACGAAATTTTGATAAAATACTATCAATCAATTTAGAGAGTTTTCTTAAAACGCCAACTTTCTCAGAACTCAATATTTCTTTAAACTTTGGTACATTTGGTCCGATATATAAGTGACTGGTAGTAGTTGCTTTCTTTGTTCTCTGAAATAGCAGCATTCTAGGAGTTGATGAAATTAGTCACCACTCAGTTTTTCACGCAAAAATTTGAACAATATTTGTATGCCTAGGCAAATGTTTACATCTTCCCTTCTTCTCTATAGTAAATAATGATTACATGTTCGAAGTGTTATTATATTTGCCATATATTTTTATGAGTATTTTGATAAATAATGTTCTAAGTTTAATTGCATTTTGATAATTATATATCTATCGGCTTTTGTTGAGTTAGTAATGTGTGATTCCCTTGTCTGTATAAACTGATCAAAAGTCTTTCCTTTAAAATTGTATCTCACCAGGATTTTTTGGGAATATTTTGTTCACCCCAAATAAATTGAAACCCAGTTTCCGATAAGATGTTATGAATTCTCTCTATCCATTTACTTCTGCCTAGACTATTATTATAATTCTGTAATAGCCTCCGATACATGATAGTTTGGTTGATTTACCATTAATGAGATTTATCCAATAGCCAGCCATTCTCCTTTTAATTTGTAAATGTAGAGGGGTTCTACCAAGCTCAGCATAAAGAATATACGTGGGGGGGGGGGTATTAACTTTAAGTACATATTTTAGAAAGTCTAAATCAACTTGATCCATCATATCTATTTTTTTCAAAACCACAGCTCTCAGCTGCGTATATAAGAACTGGAACAATTGTCATATCAAAAGGTTTAAGCTGACAGTTAACATATTAAGGCATATTAAGATTTAGTATTTTTTTCTTAAGAAGCTTTACTAGCTTGACTAATTAGATGCATAATTCCCTACCACTTTTCGCAAGGATCAATCCTAAATATTTCTAATTTCTGACCATTTAAAGTTCCGAATCTCTTAATTTGAACTTCACATTTTGCCTATTCCTACAATTACCAAAAATCAAATTTTGTTTTGCTTGTGTTAATGATAAGTTCATATATTTTTGCTGTAATTAAAGAATACGTGAAGATTATTTTGCATATCTCTTGGATTATCTGAAAATACAATGGTATCGTCTGCATAGAGTAAAACAAATAGTTCTAAATATTTTACAATATCTCCATCCAGTAAATCAACTGTCATGCCATTACAATTCGAGCTCAAAATGTGATTCTCGATGTCATTTAGATACAGGGAAAATAATACAAGAGAAAGATTTTCGTCTTGTCTAACTCCTTGATTGCAAGTAAATAGCCCTGATTTATTTCCATTGTGGAAGATACAAGAATTCACATACAGAGGCGTGTTCATTATATCCTTGAGTATTTTCCCGTTTATAGCGATGTTAATCACTTTTCTTTTACTTTCTGATTTTCGATCTTCGTAGATTCTTTCAAGTCATGTATTTTGTGATCTAAGGCTTCAAATGAGTCCCTACTAATGCTTGCTATGAACATATTTTTCTTATCAGATCTCCCCAATTGTTTTTTTCATAGATTTTGCTTCAGGTAAGCACGTATTCACCTCAGTATGTACAATCAAAGCCACTACATTATGAATGTCAGAGAGCATTGAACAAAAATCATGAACACAAAATTGTGTGATAGAATTAAAACCCTCTACAGCGGTAACGAAATATTCTATTACACTTAGACCTTTACTTGTACACTTAACACCTTTACTTGTACATTTCCCTATTCCTCCAATTTTTGAGTTGGCTTTATACATACTGCAATTTCTACAAAGTTCTAACATGTGATTGCCATAGTTATTTGGCCTCTTTTTATCACAGGTATGTCTTTTCATTGGGATATAATTATTACTGAGACACTGTACGTCTTTTAAGTAATCATAAGCGTTTTGATCAAGGTTATCAGTGTTGTCAATATTGGTTGATAATTTAATAATATCATCAATATCTGAAATTCAGCTGTTCCAATCACCTAACAAGAACACATGCTGAGTTGCATGAAGTCTGATCAGTAGCTCATCCTCGATTTCATCAAAAGCATCTATTGAAAAATATTCTGAGCCTTCAGGAGGTATATAAACAATTCCAAATATGAAATAATCTTTCGTTTGGAACAATTCTTTCGAACCTTTAAACCAAAATATATACTCAGAACTGTTCTATAACAGTTTGATATATTTTATAATTGATTTTCTCACAAGTATGGGTGTGCCACGCGAGGTACGTTTTGTATTGTGTCTAACTTTAAATCCCTTAATCTCGTGATTTTCAAAACAAATTACATCCAATTCTGACAGTTTGGTTCCAACAAGACATATGATATCAAGTTTGCTTATGAAATTATTAAATACAGGATAATTTCACTTACTTTTTAACCATCGTCATTTAAAAAGGAGAAGCTGATGTTACTTTTTTTTACATGGATCATCAAACCGAGTTATTTGCTTACAATATTTATACGGGCAACTATAAACAACACGTATAGATTCATTCAGTGCCGCTCCTACTTCACCCGTCGTTTTCGTGCTCGATCTCTCGTTGTCATTCACGTGCGCGGATTTTAGCACAGTTTCTTCGTAAGAAGGAATCAGGTTTGTTTCATCGGTTTCAGTTTTGTGTAGCTGTATGTGGTTCTGTAGGTAATGTACAGTTCCTGAGTTATGCGTGTCACATGAATCGCTCATATCACACTCACTGTGTTACACTTCGGAATAACGCGTGTCCGAGTCGGCTAACGGTGCGAATCTGTTTCGGGTTTTTAAAAATCCATTATTGCTGGTGTTCGGTTCTGGGGTAGTCGATCTGACTGGTGGTACACGGCGGGGTAGTTGAGGTCCATTTTGTCTCTAGTTCTCAATTTCTGTTTCAGTCATACCACTGAATATTAGATTGACCCGTGTACTTCTGCTTTGGAAATGAAGTATTATTTCTCTCAGACTGGCATTCTCTTGGTTCATTTTGGAGATTTCACTCTGCTTGTCACTTATAAATTTTAATGTATTTTCCATTTGGAAGTAATTTCTGGAGAGTATTTTAACTTCGTTCTTAACATCCACCACACTTACCTTTAGGCGATTATATTTTGGCCAACTTGATGAGTACTGTGTCCAGTTTCTTTTTGAGTTCTGCAATGTATGGCGTAGTAACGGGATCTGTAGTGAAACCTTGAAACATTGACGAAGGCTGGAGAAATTGGATTTGACTCTTGGGGGCCATATTGGATAACACTATTCATGCTATGCAAGTAATAGGGTGGATGAAGAGGTAAAGAATAACATGTGTTTGCGCTTGAACTTGGTACTGGAGACGTACCTGTTAGTCAGGATGTTTGAGCGGTAACATTGCTCTCCATTTGTATATTCTTCCCTGCAGGGAACGAATTTGAATCTGGCGGTGAATTCTCATCCTTTTTCCTTTTTCATTCTTAAATATTTTTTTAGGGCCTCCCATATATAAACGTGTTCACAATGAACATATACAGACGCCAGAAGGTAGAGTTATTTCAAATTCCATAAATTTTACCCAAAAAGTAACATAATTCCGGAGCTCAGTAAAGTCAACTTGACAGAATACACGCATGCGCACAGTATTATGATGGTGTCACTTGTTGTAATTATTGCTGTAATACGGCGATAATTGGTGGAATAGTTCAAAACGGTATCCTGTATCAGCCGCATGCGAGGCCGGTCCGTGCATGCATTACCATACTAGTGTTCTCCACTGTTGTAATGTTAGTATTTAACTGTTTATTTGGTACATATAACGAATCAGCCATAGTATTTTCCGTGAGTTGTTTATGTACTTTAACATAGAGGTAATGTGTGTCATCAAAATCGTCATTGTCTCCACAGTTATAAAGATTTCGAAAGTCCTGTTTCCACCCATTAAACACTGACTTACTGTCGTAAACGGTGTTACCATAATTTCTACAGCTTTTATTTGTATAACCTTTTTCTTTCCGGACGTAGACGCTATATCTTCCTCCATAACTCGTTGGGGTTATGCGTACGCATGTGTTATGTGTGTAAAACCGTTCTAATGTGTCGACCATTCTTACACTTTAGAAAAGCATGTTCCTTCACACGCATATTACGCCGCAGATTGTGCAATTCATAATTCTAGTACGGCTTAGTGTGTTTAAAACATTTATTTGTTCGTTTTGTTTGAATCATATTTTGAAACTTTAAAATTCATTTAAGAAATTATTGCATCGCATAATTTGTTATATATAAAGTCAATTTCAACTTGCGTTTCTCTATATGTTTGTAAGTATGTCAAGGATAGTACTTCTGACTAAATTATTGTCCATAAACTCTTGTGGGATTTTATTTAGTCTAAAATGCGGTACTTTACTGTATGTGCGTTCCGAAGTTTAGTGCACTATTTGCAAACAATATCTGGCGTCGAATTCGACCACAAGGACAGAATGGTCAGGTAAACTTGATCTATCTAAGAGCAGCCCGTGCACCATGCAATTATCTATAATAGACTGTACAGTTAATACCTTTTCAAATTTGCACTTTTGATACACTTTATGGGACATACACAGGTAGTTAACACAGGCTTTTCCTTTACTAGATACCAAAGTGAAATTGTCCTCCTCGTAATTTAAGCGTCTGTCGAGAATACGGAACTTTGGGTCATTTAGGAATTCTATTAAGTCATCCCCATGCTGATTTATACTTTTATTAAAACCTTCTTTTCGGGGAAAGAGTGAATATAATTCATAATGTCAATGGGGATCCAATCCGAGAATTACAGTCTGCGGCAATAGCAAATACCATCGCAGTCACTGAAAATGTAAATTTGGGCCAATAACTGGCCGAAGAAACTCTTGGCATCACATCCCCTAGTCGATCTCTCCGGTGGAGGGTAATAGTGAATCACTAAGAAGTCAACATTTATAACTGTAAACTTCACGACAGGAACACCTGAATCAGAGTTTCGCATGCATTTACCAAGAAGTTTTGTAATATTTAATGAACCCCGATCCTAATGATAAGAGATGTAACTTTAAGATTAGCTTTTTAGATCAGAGAGAGAATTTGCTTACAGGGAAATAAAACAAAATGAAAAAATCGAAATATGCCTGTTACACTGGCACAAAAGGCGACGCCCATTTCTGCTGCGACAACACGGTTACTTTTCCCACCATCCTACAAATGAATTGCTTCGACCCTCTCGTCTCATGGTAAAAACCGCCTATATCCTAGATAAATTATACCTTAAAAAGTGTTATGACAGAAGCTAAATTTTACTTCATGTGTAAAGATTTTATTTCTCTTCTAGAATTTCAATTAAGTATTTATTGTAAGCGAACACATTGCGTTTTTATCATGTTATACAATAGTCGTAACTTTTATTTGAACCATCGACTCCAAGTTTGACTGTTAGAGTGCAATGTCCAGTGCGCGGTCATCAATGATATACGAATACATTTTGCTATCTGTCTTTTGTAGTAATTGAGTCAACATACCATACCCTACTGTTACGTAACGGTCGGTAAACTCTGAATAATAGATATAGTAGCTAACTGTTGTCAAGTGCACAGTATTGAGTTTGCTGTGCTTCTTCTCATCAACCTTTTCCTTGTTGAGAAGTACATTTGAAATTTAAGTGTCAGCAAAGATTCAGCTTATTTCACATTTGAAAGCATTCTCAAATTCCCAAAGTACTTACTATATGATCTGTGAATATTTATTGCATGTTTCAGTTTTCCTGATTTTAATAGATTACATTCACATGCCTGTGTTTCTCTAAATGGAGACCTTAAATGAATTTGTTTTCGAACATTATCAGATTATCTACTTTTCAAAGAGACATTTAAACCAAAATCATTTCGATACACTATATAAATGGTTTTGCCTATTATATCTTCATAACATTTCTAGGTAGTTCCGGTAACTAAAGAAAGACTGGAAATCCTAAAGAATGTATACCCAGACGCAATTATAAAAAATATGTCTTCAGATGTTGTTTCTGTCCGCGTGCCAGAAACAAAGGAGTTACAGAAGCATGCCACGTTACAGCTTCGTATGGAGGGAGAAATTTCATCAGAGAAATACAAAACTTTGTTAGTAAGAACGGAAGATGGTCAGACCATTGTATCCGAGGAAAACGTAAAAGACAAAGGCAACGGAACATATTCCTGTGATTTAAGGAATATAAACGAGTAAATACATTATTTAAAATTCGATTCGAAAATTTCAAGGTTTTAAAGTGTGAGTAGATGCTGTTTTGCATAATTATTTTGGTAGTTCAACACTTAGTAGAATCATTTGTATTCTAATTTTTGCATGAAACCTTACATACAATCATCAGGTTTATTGTATACTGTATAAATAATCCCATCAGATTCGCATTATTACTAATAAGCATTATCTGATGATATTAACTGTTGTTAAGTTTCCTATCATCGCTTCCTTAATTGGTAAATATGTGCCTACACTCTGGGTATTACTTACGTTAACGATGAATCGAACACGGCAGGTGTTGTAATGATCGATTATATTGTCTAGCAAAGCCTTATGCCTTTTTATACATATGACATACACGTACATTCAATCTTATTTCAGTTAGTCGCTAACATTTGGAGCATTTGTAGATTATCTCTCCAAACCATAACGGCTTCTCGTTAATTCAACTGCGCAAGTTGACCTCGACTATATATATATATATATATATATATATATATAGAGAGAGAGAGAGAGAGAGAGAGAGAGAGAGAGAGAGAGAGAGAGAGGGAGGAGGGAGAGAGAGAATTACAAATATACACCAAACAAAACGACGGAAACTGCTATTCCTGGATTCTACAGGAGAACCTTGATAACATTAACATAATTTTTAAATACGAAAAAATAATATTATCATACAGGTTAGTGAATTTTAATTCGTACTCTACGGAGATTCGAACCCGGATCTGAGGGTTACGGCACCCTTCGCTTTGCATGTAAGCAGAAACCGCTATACCATCTCGACCATGCACACATCACCAAAAAATGATGCTACAAAGTTGGTCGTATAGACAATCGTGCGTAGCAGACATGCTGTATTGTCGACCCAGTAATAAATTCTCATCTAAGTACACAGTCCATCTTGATTCCTACCACAGAAATCAAGGTATATAGAAGTTATTATAGAGAATTACAAATATACACCAAACAGAGCGGAATATGCTAGCCCTGGATTCTACAGGAGAATGCTTGATAACATTAACAGAATTTTAAAATACGAATAAAATATAATATCATACAGGTTAGAGAATTTTAATTCGTACTCTACGGGTTACGGCACACATCGCCTTGCCTATATAGGCATTGGTGTTTACAGGCAAAGAGATGGTGCCGTAACCCGCGGATCCGGGTTCGAATCTCCATATTGTACGAACTAAAATTCTCTAACCTTTATGATAATTATATATATATATATATATATATATATATATATATATATATATATATATATATTATACCAACTTGCTTTTTTTAATAATCAAAACATCTGTGCATTTGTATCAGTGATTGAAGTAAATATGAGTGAATAATAGTTTGTTTATTTTAGCACAATAGCATACAGTCGTTTTCAGTTCATCTAGAAAGGGTACAGATATGGTAAAAATGTACCCATTGATAGCCTAAGGGGTTACTTGTGTTTTGGAGGTACTAATGAATTAATTTACTTTTACCATTAAGGTTAGAAATGAAAACATGTTTTGGTCGTCAGTTGATGATTGTTGGAAAGTGTTTAGAGACATTTAGACCACAAATTAGTTGAACTGATTTTCAATTTACCTTAGGAAGTACATTACAGACGACTGTGTCTTTGTCTGATTGGACACAGTGTTTTAATTTTCAAAAGACATTGTCAGAAAAGAGAATTTTTCCACACCTGAACATAAAAGATACGACATTCTTTCAGTGGTATACAAAATGGAGAACTGGCTACTAATTCATAATATTCACCACGGGTGTTTAAAGGCATAATCATTTAAAGTCATCAAAATGCTTAATTTCTGTTGAAATGTATATAATTTTTCTCATGGTAAATTTAAAAAATCCTGTGCAATTTACGGAGTAAAGTTCCAATAAACGTTAACAATTGTTTACCAGGCTTCGCATGATATAAGTATTAGTTTGTATACATCATACTTTAGCATGGGACTTTTCGCATACCTACTTGTAAGGCCTAAAGATTTACAGATTTACAGATATATAGACACTGTTTCAGCTGTGCTTTAATATCAATTAATTAATCATTTGCTTTCCAGGTGCGGCTTCATTCAAACTACACAGCCACTTGATGGCCGTACCTTGAATCTGGAAGCTGTTCGAGATCAATTTCTTATCGCTATACACGAGGCAAAACCTTGCCGAGTTATGACCTTTCTTAATCAGCACAAGAAACGCATAAGAACTGAAATCGTCCAAATCGAAAACAGATTAAAAGTTCACTATACTTTAAAACAGAAAGAGTTTGTATGTTTAGCTGAAGATGTTCTGGTGATTACTCTCCGTAAAGAACAGATAGTTCGAGCTCATTTAAGTGGGACGATACGAAGTCCTTCTACCTCGGAAAGTTTGGGCTTATGTGTCGTCTTCCAGCCATTTGTAGAAAGGAATTATATGGAATTTGAGTTTGAGTTTAGCAATAGCATGGGAACAAGTGGCTACGGTGAAATCCGCTATTACTCAGACAACGATGAAAGAGAAATTTACACCTTGCATTTTGATCCCCGTGTAAGTCAAAAAGGAGTCAAACACTAAGTCGAAGCCCCCGTAGAAGTCCACCTTTATCTAGCCAGTTAGCAAGGGGCCGTTGCAAAAAAATTTTTTCCTCCTCAAGGTTCAGAGAGAGCTAACAGTTATGTCACTTAATTGTAATTGTGTAATCCTATTTCTGTTGGATTTAAAGAACGTTGAATCTTACACCGCGGGGTTACAGCCTAGAAAGTACATACTCGATATACCAAAAGGACCATCATATCAGTCAAAACAGTAATATATCTTCCATAAATAATCTGAAATTAATTGCCATTTCTGATATAGTGAGTCAGAAGTAAAGGGGAATAAAACATGCTAAGTTAAAAAGTGCATAACATACAAATTAGATTTGCTGATTGCAAGCTGAAAGCGCTGTAAGAGTTTTAATCTTATGTATTCATTGATTTGCATGTTTACCAACCATTGAGGTTTAAGTAAGCACTTGGAGTGACATAAAACGGATACTTTGATAAAAGAATTGGCTTTTGTATTTTCTAATTTAAAGTTCAATCCCAGGTTTCATTAAATGTGTCCTCAAACAGAGTCTACATTATCTTGCTTATAATAATTCTAAGAATATTGAACTTTTTGACAGTGGCAAATACAGTCCGGAGGTTGAAAACTATATTTATGGTGTTATAATTGAACATTAAACTAACAAATTTGAGAAATTTCTAACATTAAGGAAATCTTCAAAAATTTTCCCCAGATTTTTTTTCTTCTAAATAGTTCCAGGATAGTATGACTGTATTCTAATTACTGGTGACTCTTGAATATTCAGTGAAGCATTCATTGCTTCTAGTCAAGCACTAAGACAGATACAAAAATTTCAGTCTAAGGAAGAAAATAGAGATGTTTAGTGAAACTTAGGCCAGACCATTAAGATGATCAAATTGCACATACTTGTCTCTTTTACATTTATGGTGCCCTTTCATAAAAGAAAATATCATAACACAAATAACACGAATTTTTCATTAGATGTATGTTAAAGCATATAATTCTCAAAACTGGGAAGCAACTTTATTAGTTTTAAAATTAATAATTACAAATCTGATAAATAATTTGTTCGCACTAATGTGTGCTATCATGAGCAATATGATACCGATTATCTGGGCGTTCCAAAATTACGCTCGTGCTACATATTCTTTCGTGATGAAAAGTGATGTATAGTATAAGTGTATGGAATTACCATCTTTTTCAACTTTTCTACCATCATCTAAAACCTGTCACATTAGCTAGTTTTGTGATTTTACTTCAAAGCGTATCAAAGAATCAAATAACTCATTAGACTATATTCATCCCATATGTGTGTGTGTGTGTTTAATTTTATCCCTGTGGGTAGCAAGCAAGCATTCATTGCAATAACTGTTTTATATGTTGCAACAATTGCCTATTCTGAAGATTTTCAATATCAGTTCCATCCCTTTCTACTCACGAAATAAATTTCAAAAAGGCGTGGATGTCAAACGTATACATTTCATCAACATGCAATAAAGTTTTGCGTTTTGCGTTTCGCGACAAGTGTCGCGCCTGAAATAGAAATAGTGCATCATTGATCTAATTAAGCGAAAAAGATAATTTTTCTGTGAAAGATGAAATTATTGGTGAGATACATAAGTTCATATTTGCCACACTGTCAGTTCTTCACCTAACAAGCTTTACATTCATATGCTTTTGTACAAGTGCTACATCATAAAATCGAAAGTTTGACACGCCAGCTTACTTTCCATAAATTTGATACAAGTCAATGCAATCAAGAGCAGCTTGAAGCTTTTTAAACATAATATCTACGCGTATACAATTTTAAGTATTAGATGTAACTTTGACAGTTATACGACTTAATGCAAAATAAACTCACAGTGACCTCTCGGGCCACTGTACTGTAGTATATGGACACAAAGCTTTGACAGGGCTCCTAGCCCAAGGTCCGTTGGCGCACATTTACTCTCCATGGAATTTCGTAAGGAAAGTGGGCAACATATATAATTTCAAAGCAAACATTATGAGTAATTAAAGACAAGCTATGTTGCCTTTCTCTCATCAAGGACGACGTCGAAGACCAACTTAAAAGGGCGTGTGCTTCTCGTGGATTTCAATATGTTACTAAGCTCTGAACAAAACTTGGCTGACTTTTGAACTTGACCTGAATTCCACAAGATTTGTTTTTGCTTACTCTTACCATCAAGTTACCCAGCTTTTTACACTGAAGAAATTATCAAAACCTGTACAAGTTGCTGTCTTCATAGATCCTAGATATTAATGCGACAGCGTCCACATGCTATTCAAAATGATTATTGATTGTCTAGATCAAAGAGATACAGTCTTTTACATTGTCAGCATGTGCAAAGCACTAAATATATAAAGCCCTTTCTATTGGTCAGCATGTGTCAAAAATAATGCTTTACAGAGTCAACTTCTGAAATCTGTCATCTTCTTCCCTTTACCATACTGTTCAGGGACTGTTCAGGTCAAATCGGTGGAGATGAATCAAGATACCAATGGATATTCATATAAGTCAACTTTTGTCGAGATTTCATAGCAACCAACAATAGCTGCTATAAAGTTTGATCCGACTTTAGATTTACAAATTGTATTTTTTTGCTGTTTGTCAGGTTTGTGTAGCATTCCTCCTTACCGTCATAGTTACATTCTTTACTGGAGACAAGAATGTAACATGACCCAAG
The DNA here is from genome assembly GCA_029931535.1 of Margaritifera margaritifera. NCBI lineage: Eukaryota > Metazoa > Mollusca > Bivalvia > Unionida > Margaritiferidae > Margaritifera > Margaritifera margaritifera. The sequence continues at coordinate 63,305 of JAQPZY010001219.1, forward strand.
ATAATCCAAAACAAAGAACTAATTCCTCTCTCGTTTGATTTCATCCATCTTCATAAATAGTATGATCACATCCCCAGGCATCACTGTCTTTGCAATATCTTTAAAACACCATCTTGGCTTAAACTGATAGATATGACGTCTTATTAATGGTTTCAGTTGTAGTCTTTTAAGTATGGTTCGTGTAATCTCATCATTTTCTTGTTGTTGGGGGTGGTGTTAATTTTTATATATATTATTATTATACATCAAGATTAGTATCTCATTTGCTTCTTCCGAAAATCACACTAAGGACCCAGGCTATCGGTAAAATGTTTGCTACATACTGTGAGTTTAAAACTGATTCTTAAGAGTCTTAATTTCCAACATATAGAAGGTGACCACTCTTGAATAGTGCAGTTCATCATTAACCAAATATGTTCTCACCCAGTTTTAAGGCAGGGAAGATACAGATTTAATTCATCACCTGAACTAGTTTCTATACACAAGATGTGACATAGAACCGTCATAATTGAGGGGTTCATTGTCATTAGCAATAGATTATCTTCATTTCAATATAATTTTGTCTGACTCATGGGTTTGCAGATTCTTTCTTTGATACCAAAGACGTGTGTGACCTGTTGACATTGTTTCGAGATCGTTGATACAAGCTAATTCTCTCGTTTACTTTCCCGCTCCAGCACCACAATCTGTTTTCCACAGCGGTTACAATCATGATGTCAAGGAACATCTGCATCATCAATTCTATGAGCAACAATGCTTCTTACTTCTGCCTATCTTGCAATATTTACCTCGTGGTTGCCCTACATTGGTCATACTTTATATATAGACAAACAACAGTGAGACAATCTCACCATCAACGAATTAGTTTACAATTGTTCATTTTTCACATATAAGTGTGTATTGCCAGTACAGATATAGATAAGCTTATTCGTTTTAAATTATGTCTGATGTTCAGTAAACTGTATAGAGGGGTATGTCTTTAATACATTGATGTGCCACACTTAAAGTAGGTCTTTAAATGTCAGTTTCACTCAGATAGGACGACTTTAGATCTCAAACCGGTATGAGTTATTTTGGATCTAAATATATAAATTCGCCCATATCTTTAGCAATAGGAAAATGAAATGCATCAAGATTTTCGCAAGTAAATGTAACAATTACCGTTTTTTAGAGCCAAAATCAAGTAAGATTGACGCACGATTCATGCATCACTTGCTTTGCTATATGTAAGCACTGAAAGCTCTATGTTTGACATTCCAAAATGTAAACCTATCAGACCGTATGCATAGATAGCATGGTAATACGTTCTTCATTACGGTACCCAATTATGTCAAGGTTTCTTATTTTCTTTATAATTCAACTCCTTCAATTCCACAAATGCATTTTAAGAAGTCCTTTTTCACCACTGTATAAAAAATTAGATCATTTATTATACTTCTTTCACTACGATAATATCGCGAACTCCATCTTTGATTCAGCACCAAGAAAGTACTCTGTATCGACACCAGAAATTATTTTATGGCGATTTCTATGAAAGATGGGAGTCTTCTATCAAAACTTGGAAAAAGGAATGAAGCATTCATCACAAACGTGTATGAATTGGTTGATTTTTTAAGAATCTTATTATGGTAGTATAGATCTATCTCAAGACATGTATTCAACTTCAACTCATTTTGCAATAGACAAGTGTGAATAATACCGCATGCAGATGTGGTTATATTTAAGCACATCATACTTAACAGCATCGCTGTTCTAGATTCTGAAGAAAGCATGCATTCAACATTTCAATGGAATCTAATTTTAGACAGGTACAAGATTATGCCAGAAGATTAGGTGTAGAAAAATGTTGTTATTCTTGTAATGATGTTCAGATTGTGCTAAAATGTACCCCGTACATAAGTTAGTGAACAACGTTCATGATATGTAATTGCTGAGCGCTGAATGTCATCAATTAGTTAGGTCAAAGGTTTAAGAAAATCTTTTGATAGCTGGAAAGCAATTAGTCATTTATTTAGGTGGTTAGTTCCGAGACTAGATTTAGTTTTGTAATTATTTAGATTTTCAGGGGAATAGGTAAAGTATCATATATTGATAGGAAATGTATGTCCGTGTGTGTGAGAGAGAGAGAGAGAGAGAGAGAGAGAGAGAGAGAGAGAGAGAGAGAGAGAGAGAGAGAGAGAGAGAGAGAGAGAGAGAGAGAGAGCGAGAGAGAGAGAGGTTGTGTGTGCTTCTTGCTGAGATGAATTATCTTCGCAAAATAGAATACAGGTACAGAAGAGAACATAACGGAGGCAAAAATGCATATCTTGCCACATGCAAAAAAGCCAAAAACATAATCAAATGCCACAATTGTCAATATAAAAGTAACGCAATGTTATGTATGGTAGGTACCATAGGTATGCAGACATTTCATTGGGTGGGAAAGGCAGTGAAGTGATGAAGTCTGAGTCATATCTATCGAAAAAGATAGCAAGGCTCGTGGCACATTAATTACTATAGACCTTATAGCAGCAAAATAACATGTTGGGCGTTTTTGGGAAATGCAGGGTAAAATAAGGTTTCAAAATCAAATCAGCTCGAGTAGAGATGAGGTGGACATTTATCCAGTGGAGACTAGAAAAACTGCCAATGCCAACGCCTCAGTAGACTGTGACAACAAGTGTGTTATCTGCCAGAAAGTCTACCACAAGGAGATGCCACACATATCTCAGATTGTAACCCACACAACATGAGAGTAAGTGTTGGCAGATGCTCAGTGTTAGTAAAGACCTTATTGCTGCCGTCGATAAGCACCATAGATTATGTTACATTAAGTTCCCCAGCACAAGAAACATATATCGGACGCCGTCAAGAAGAGAATGTACCGACGGAAGCTATCATCACGAAGCGTTTCAGGGGCTATTGCATGGGATAGATCAATGAAGTCTCTCTTGCATGTAAACCAAACAACTGAATATTGAACATATTGAAAGTGAAATGTGTGTTCCAATTGGTTATGGTCCAATAACAACATGCACTGTATCATGCAACTTTGATTTTGTGTTCTTAATTTAAGAACTAGGAGACTTTAATGTTCAAATGATAACGGCTAACGAAATTCATACAGAAGCAGAAGAGGCAGGTGCTATGATTCCGAAAAATGATTAATATATATATATATATATATATATATATATATATATATATATATATAACTGAACATATATGTGAAGGCTTATTATAAATTTATACACCAGATACATTAAAAATAATTATGGTTTTAACAGTAGACAATTGCTTCCACACTTTCTAAACCGGTTATGAATTTCCACTGCAACAACAAAATAACCAGAGAAATTACTAATAATTACTGTTTTATAAATGAATTAAACATGGAACACAATTTAAAACGAAATCCCTTCTGCTCTCTCTCTCTCTCTCTCTCTCTCTCTCTCTCTCTCTCTCTCTCTCTCTCTCTCTCTCTCTCTCTCTCTGGACCGTCATCTCAAGCTACGAGTGAAAATGCGTGAAGAACGAGCATAGAGGATTGTCGCCTGTGGCATGCGACGATGTCTCTGGACCTACATTGATAAAACTGATAAACAAACCGACCAACAGAGAGAGAAAGATAGAGATGGACGATAACAACAGTCTGATGGTGGGTAGCAATTGTAAGTAAAGCAATAATAATGACTTAAATCAACTGTAAATAAAATGTTAATGTTTGAATTACGTCTTGTTGATTCGTCATTTCCTTTCGTCTATATTCCCCACTGGTTTCGATATACACGCCGGGGATTGAATGCCTGTGCGTTCACTATTCAAGAAGATAGCCATGAAATGGTTTTAATGTTCTACTTTCTTCTTTTAAACAAACTTTCATGTTCAAAACACAAGTGTGTATTTTATTTATTTATTCAATAGGAATGGAGATAGAAGATCAAAAAAGACAAGCAAATTGTCAGCTTCAAAAAAGGATTGTGAATAGCTGAAATAGTTGCAAAACTACATTTTTGTTCGATCTCTGTCATTTAGAAAAAAACTGCAGCTGATTTAATACTGAAAGTGAAACAAGTTATCATAAATACAAGCGTATGTTAATACCATTAATTAATTAGATATGTGTAGTTTTGACAAAGTATAAATTTTGAAATAGTAAAAAGACTAGAAGACTGAAAGTAGACATTTTGTAATACTGACTAGTTTAATTTAAATTTTTGTTCTGTGAATTATTGCAGAATAGTTGGAGACCTAAGTTTTCAAAATCTGAGTTTTCTGAACACATAAAGATGACACAGAAACAAGCTTTGTCTCCAGAAATTATCTGGCAGATCCACCGCTGGTTCTGATGTGCACTTAGCGTGGGATAGGAGAAGGGAAATGTGTGTGTGTGTGTGTGTGTGTGCACGAGGGGACCTTAGATAGGGTTAATCCTATCATTGTCCTTTATAACAACGTCATAGTTGCAAATTATGATCTCTAGTTGTAAATTGTGTATGTTTCATATCTAAATCTACATGAATGTATCTACATATGTATGTATGCATGCGCCTAAATGCACTTGATAACGGCCTCGTTTGAGTATTTAGATATGTCCCTGGATCTTACTTCTACATTAGTAACTTACTTCAGTGTTTATGCATATTGATCAGTCGAATGAAGTTAGATCTCAATTTCATCAAACTTCACCCACATGTCTTTAAATTTCGGTATGGACGTGAGATATCTGATTGGTCAAACTAAATACCGCATGAAAAATTTCATTCAAACAAATTGCTGCATTTTAAACCCAAGCGCAAACTCTAGTTCATAAAGGAGCTAAACATTTATTACGACATTCAGACTATGACAAATCTAGTATGTCCAGCTAATTAATTAATTAATTAATTAATTATTAAATCAAAAATTACATTTAAGCCTTCCTTAAGGTTTACTGTTTTAAGCAATCACCTGTCGTAAATCTGTTTAACCAAACATTTTAACACAGAAATGGAAACAATCCATTTCATTACAAGGAAAAGATTGTGTTTTGGGGTATTGCAAAATTTGCGATAAACTTAAAAACAATTTATTCTGCTACATTATTGTCAAGAATGAAACAAGGGCTGTCCTAATGTACATGAAAACAGTTAAAGAGGTAATGACTGCAAAAAGTGACAACGAAAAAGGTATTGATGTTAAATGTTTTACGCATAGCTTGAAAGTTAGGATCACTCCAAGTAACAATAACACGGTATACATAGACAACTACAATGCTAATTTGTTAGGATTCTTATAAGGATTAAATAGCCAACTACAAGGCTAACTTGTTAGGATTCAATAGACAACTACTATGCTAACTTGTTAGGATTCAATAGACAACTCAATGTTAATTTGCTAGGATTCAATAGCCAACTACAATGCTAGCTTATAAGGATTAAATAGCCAACTACAAGGCTAACTTGTTAGGATTCAATAGACAACTACTATGCTAACTTGTTAGGATTCAATAGACAACTACTATGCTTTTTTGTTAGGATTCAATAGTCAACTAACTACATGAGCATCTACTGAATCACAGTTTACGGGGTTTTGAAACCACAAAATGTATACTTTTTCCCCGATGTAACCACAAAATATATACTTTTTCCTCGATGTAATCAATAACACTAAAACATATTTTAATAGCTAATATTCTACTTTACTAGAGATTTAGCCCCTATTTTCAAGATGATTTTTGTTTCATTCAATGTTAATGGACATTACGAACAGTTACAAATGGTTATAGATAAGAGATGATGCTGGAAAATTAATAGATTCTCACAGTATGACTATAACGTATATTTGTCGCGTAGCTAGCAAACCTCACCAACCGTAGGTAACCCCAAGCAACTATAGTTGTTTTCCATGTAAAGTAAATAGAGTTGATCACATATAGAATCACTTGAGATATATCGTCTAGAAGTCTAAGAGAATTCATGTCTTTAAACATTGAGATAAAACAAAGTATGCACAAGGTGAAACAATTAACTGTGACATAAACCTCAGCAATAACCGTATCACCAATATTGCAGAACCAGTACACAAATTTGATGCGGCTAATACAATATGTTTAAAAACTCAAATATGTAAGACTCTGGAGGAAAACAATTTGAAAGATATCACGACGTAGGGGGAGGGGATCGTGAGGGGTGGGGTGGGGTGCGGAATAAGTTGACAATAAATTAACTATTATTGAACAGAGTGGTATTGAAAGGGCTAACAAAATCTCAGAACTATTGAACAGTTTGATTAGAACAGAAACAAGATTTCAGATGCTAAGAAATTATACACACATAATTCAAAACTTTGTCTGTTGCTACACAAGTAAGAGAAAGGGCAGTTGAATTACCTAACGTTAAACAATATATACAACCGAACGAACAGAATATAAGCACTTAGATGTTTCGAGAGTGACATGGAGAAAACGAAATATCTCTGCAAAACTACGGCACTTCACAATATCAGTTGGAAAAATCCTTCAGAAAGATCAAGAAATTAAAAATCCAACGAATGATTTTGGCACATATATTATTGACCTGAACGTGAAGATGACAACTAACACAAATAAATTAGCAGAGTTGCTTGAAAAGATTGATTTAACAGAGAGAACCAACAAAATAAAAAACATCAAATACAAAATGAATGTGAATGAAAGTACAATTAGATCTACAATTACAACTTTTGATTTATCCATTAGAGATCTGAGTGATAAAAGATGTTACATTCACCAAGTTTTACAACAAATTAAATGCTGAGGCTGAGCAGTCTATAACATGTACAAAATAGTATGTTGATCGAGAAGTGGTCGCTAATATCGTTTTTGTTCAAGGTAGCACTGACAAATAGACAAAAGAATCAAACAAATGAGGAAATATTTTACTGATTTGGAGCAAACGTGTACAACAGCTACAAATGCATTAAAAGAACGTAAGTAAACCAAAGAGATTCTTGCATTAGGTTGTATTATTGTTCAATAAAAACAACGTAAGTAAACCAAAGAGAGTGTTGCATTAAGTTGTAGTATTATTTCAATTAAAACCGACATGAACGAAAACATAGAGACATTCAAAACTGAATTGAACACAGAAATGGTTGTTTATAATATTCGTTCTTTGATAAAATCAGAACATTGAAAGAGGACGTAGATAAAAACAAAAAGAAGTCTCATGACAAAACTAAACTAATACCTGGATGTATATTGTTTTACGATTTTAGAATTGTACTGACACACAACTCTCGACATCCAGACGGTACTGAAATACTATTTTTATTGGAGTAGATTTAATTTCCATGGAACTATCTGATCGTCGACAAGTCTTAAACTACGCCTGAGATAAAAGTTAACATTTTTGGACTTATCAATGCTCCAATACCTGTTAATGAAGGAACGTTACACACAAGAAATGATTTTTAGCAACATGTCATTCAAATGAAGAAATCTGTATTAAAAACAATTTTTATCATCTTTAATTTTGAAAATATAGTGTTTTTAGAGTGTATATACAGTGCAAAGAAACACGTACATTCTATCTAGAAAAGAACAATGAATTAATCATTGGATTTAAATTAAAAACCGGATCCTTTCCACAAGCTTAAATGAAACATTTTATTCAGCACTCTTAAGGAACTGGAACAGGTCTTTGAGGTGCTAAAGGGTAATCCTCGAAATGATCATGCAGATGTTTTAGAAACTCCAAATCTACTTTTAATGTGTCACCGAAATCACTATCGTCGTCTACAAGTGACGTTGCCGCAGACCTGCAAGGATGTGCTATTGTACACAATGAGCCTCGTTGTATATCTTAACGATTTTCTTGTACCCATCTAATCTGTTCATCATTTGCATTTACGGGCAGGTATTGGCTCATGGCTAATATATATATATATATATATATATATATATATATATATATATATATATATATATATATATATATATGTATATAGATATATGGCGTCTAGTACATAATGAATGACCTTGACCTTGACCTTTTGTACTCTGTAGAACACCTGTAAGTTATTGCTTGGTAACATATCTGAATTTACTTCAGGTGCATGCAAAACCTTGATGGAATATGTTTAGCTGCTTGCGTTGTCCAGTTTTGATGTTTTTCATTCGAAACATCTTCCATTTGGCAACTTTTGTCCGTTCTACCTCGAAAGGGACCTTGAGTGGAGGTGGCAATTACTTCCAGGACATATCTGTTTCATGCATATCATTATTCAAGTTTTGTGGTGCGCAGCACGGACACTTCCAATAAGGCACAATGACATTTTCAAAATCACAATAAATAACAGAACTTTTTATTGATGGTGATAGTTTATAAATTTTACAAGTATGCCTTTTCAGGCACCGTATCTATCGAGTTGTATACAGTGTAACATAGCCATTTTGTGTACAGTTGTATACATTGTAACATAGCCATTTTGTGTACAGTTGTATACAGTGTAACATTGCCATTTTGTGCTGATAATTTTCTGTCGTATTGATAAATTCAAGCACTTTTTGCAGATATACTTTTTGATCTTGGCGTTTGCTTATTGTTCGTAATGCCATTTTTATAGATGCTTTGTTCCGACGTAATGGTGCCTTCAATATTAGCAGTTATTCGGTCAACATATCAAAGTGTATGCTGTACCCCTGGGACACTTCGACTTTGTCTGTCTCAGTTACCCAAACTAATTTAGTGGCAACGTCGCTCTGTTCCAATATTTCATAAACATTTACAGAGAGATTCATACTCAATTTTCCCAGTCATCTCTATTTTCACCAGACATTTGTCAAACAGATTTATGTATCTATCCAGACTGTATTTTGATGCTCACTTGGTGTATTTAACACAGACTCTAAGGCATAAAAAACATATTGTCTTTTCTTTGTACATTGCTACAAACGTTTTTGTTCTTAACCCATTCAAGCGAATCTTGGTATAAATTTCCCCATAGATGCTGACCACTATCAACGTGCAATGATAAATATTAAATCCTGTCAAAAAAGTATCTTTCATGTAAAATCTCAAGTTAACATTTGATGCCATCATTCATTTCACATTCGTTCATTATGTTCATGGGTTCTATGATAAAATTATCCGTACCCAACCTTTTCTCTCTCATTAGTGGGTCTCTTCAAACTTCTGATCGTTAAGTCTAGCGACACCTTTAATGTAATAACTTTAACCCCTCCATTCGGTCTATAAAAATGAAATCAGGAATTTTCCATGGTACTTTTCGTGTTCTAAAATGACCCTGCAAACATCGGAATTTCTCCTGTTTTTCCAATACCTAAAGAGTGTGTGTTTGTCTGTTATTAAGTGCATTTGTCTGTCTATTTATCCTGTTAAAACTCCTTTCCAGGACCATACAGCCCCAAATGTTAAATTCCGATAGACCTCCATAGTAGCGTCCGTAATATTAAATTCCCATTAGATTCAATAGTGACCCAAACGTGATGTTAAATTCTCATATTTTTTCCATAGTGGCCCAAACATCTTGTTAAATTCCTGTTAGAGTCTACAACACCCCAAACGTGGTGTTCAATTCAAATTGCCTCAAAATTATATCGACACCACTCCCACCCACATAGTGGCCCAAAATATTCCTCCATATATTCCCCACCCACCCCGTAACTACTAAAAGGATCAATGAGGCACGCGTAGTATAGCTACATTAAAGATGTTTACCAACAAAAGATGCATCCAAAGAACATCAAGTAAATAAATGAAACCCAGCCATCTCTTCCCCATCCCCTCTTTCTAAAATTAAAACTAAAGTCTCTTGCCAACAACCAACTGTTACAATTGTTGATATTGATATTCCTATTCACCGCTCTATACAGAGAGGATCTCTATGTTTTTTAAACATCAAGTAAATAATTGAAACCAGTGATCGACTCCCCATCCCCTCGTTGTAAAATTAAAACTAAAGTCCCTTGCCAACAACCAACTGTTACCAAAGTTGATATTGATATCCCTATTCACCACTGTATACAGAGAGGATCTCTGTATTTTTTGAGTAGATACAAGGAATAATTTCACGAGCGAAGTGGAAACATTGTAAAACTGTATTGTGACGAGTGACGAAGCCACGAGTGAGAATGCAAAATGTCTCCACTTCAGGAGTTTAATATTTTCTTAATTCTACTCAAGAAGAAAAAAAAACGTTAATTTTCTTTTCATTATATATCTTTATGGCAAAATCCGTCGATTTGCCTCTATTTTCTATTTTCTTCTCTATTATGTAACAATGCCATTAATGGCTGCATTACTACATCAATAAAAAGAAGTTCCTAAATTTTATAATAGTTTTAGGACAGCAACTTTTTTATACAAATTTAGCTTGTACATATACTCCTTCAACTCGTGTATTTTGTCAAATTAATGACTGTTGTCATATAAAAATGAAGAGAATTTCGTTAACAAATTTCTTGCGCCAATTGATACAGTGGACATTGTTAAGGGAGGGAGGGATTCTGTAAAAGAACACCACAGTGCGGTCGTATCCGACAGACTCCAGGGTGTAACATCTATGAACAAAAGATTTTAATAAGTGTGAGTTTACTTGCAAGGATTTTGGTTCCTTATGTTGTTAATTTCTGCATTCAAACATGAATTTTTGTGTGACGTTGGCAAACAAATTTATTACTATATGTAATCAAGAGGTTTTTTTTCTAAAAAGGTGTAGCGTTTGTGGTAGAGTGTAACAAGTATACAATACTCTATGGGTAAACAGAAGAGCGAGTAGCAACAGGTCATTTAAGTTCAGTCAATGACAATTTGCATTATTCATGTGGAAAACTAATATATTTCCTAAATGGGAAAAGAAAATAGTTCCGAAATTGATATCGGCACTGTGGCGATATCAATTTTCGCTCACCGATATATCTCAGTACCACATTATGAAATATATAATAAATACATTTATTTCTTTGACGAAGACTGAGCCTGCAGTTATCTCTCCCCCATGATGAAAACGATGGAAATCGTGAGTTATATAAAGTCTCTTTTTAAATCAGAATTGAATTGATTTTGTTACAAAATTATTATTATTTTATTTTTATTTTATCCTTAACTTCATACAGTTGTTAATGATATAAAGGGATATTTAAATGCCTAAACATTTAACAATGGAATTAGCATAATTCAACCAAATTTAACTCTTTTCGACCATTCTTTTTTTTTTTTTTTTTTTACCATGGCACTTTTACATGAGCTACTACGTACGTGTACATGCACGTAATTTTCAAATAGCCAACAAACTGCATTAGTTTCCAGCCTCTGATATCTTTTTGTTTGAATCAGCCATTAAAACGGTGTTCGATGAACGCTTTTATAAGCACATTCATTCGACATTTTAAACCTCATGACGATGGCACACTCACATACAGGTCAAAGCATAAGTGTAAATGAGCTTCGTGGCGTTAAACTCTCCACACGTGCGACAAATAACTCGGGAGTTGATTTGGAGACCTTACATATCGTTAAGCAGAAATTATATATATTTTGTCTAACACTAATGGTGGCAAATAATGGTAGCAGAATAAATACTTAGAAATATGATCTTAAACATGTAATTTTGATCTGAATATGAGTGGTTACGAAATATACTCTTATGGAATTCTTTACCTGCCACTGAGAACTTAAACTTCATCAAGAAATAATAAATACGGTCTACGTATTGTTTTTGTATGTGACGGAACTAACCCACTCTATTCATCAACATTTCAGCATATTGGTTCAGTTTATCTTCAGCAAACATACCCTAATTGAAATACATGGATCGATTTTCGACATGCGCCTGCATACGATATATAATTAAGCACCGCAGAACTGAACTCGATATATTCCTGTGTTAATGACACAAAACTTCGTCTGATATTTTGGTTCATATGGCGCTGACAAACTTGTTTCATACACTATGAAAGGTAGTTGTTACCTATGATCATAGTGTCTCAGCACAGGTATGTTTATTTACCAATGGTATCTATTTATTTATTATATTTGAAATTCACTGTTATTGTACTCGTGAAACTGATTGCACTGTTTAGGTTTTGTACATGTACTTATGTTCAATTTAAGGATGGGCAAAAGAAAGTTTAATTCAAAGAGAATTCAGCATGGATATTATTCACCTTTTAATCATAGTACTATACAGTTTATTGAAGGGCAAAAGTAAGGCAGCAATTTAGCAAATTTGTTAACGCAGGCCAAGGAAGTCAGTAAAGAATATATTCAAACCACTGAGGTGGAAATACTATATGGAAATAGTAATATTAACCAACTTCAGTCCAAATCTAAAGTTTACAAGAATGTTTGAATCAGATCGGTTTTGAAAGAGGATCGTTCAAAGGTATTTCCTGTGTTTTATTAACACGGTAAAGTATCAGCTGGATTGAATTATTATCAATATTAGTCAGGAAATTAAGGCATTTTTACTGATGCCACCCAGTAACACAGAAACGGATTGGGGTTGGGTGTGGTTCTAATGTTCTAATACAATACGCTACATCGATATGCTAGCTAGAAACACCCAGTTCTTGCGAGTTACAAAACTGAGGAATAACGTTTTATATTGTTATGAAGGTGATTTAGAAGACTACGCTACACCGTTGGAATACTAATAACAAAACTCGTCTATGACTTATTTGAAATCATGCTATCCAGCCTGTTTCTCTGTAAAAAGAAGACAGTTGCGGTTTTACCATGTACACGACCTTTCAAATGTTAACAGTATGCATTTTTATAAACTTACAAATGTTAACAGTGTGCTTTTTATGAACTTACAAATATTAACAGTGTGCTTTTTATGAACTTACAAATGTTAACAGTGTGCTTTTTATGAACTTACAAATGTTAACAGTGTGCTTTTTATAAACTTACAAATGTTAACAGTGTGCTTTGTTATGAATTTATAAATTGCACATAGTCCTTAAGGTATCGGACCACTAATTATTTTACAATCAAAGAACTCGTCTACTGGTGGGGGATAAAAAGTTGAGTACTAAATATTTTGAGATGCACCCTTAGGATGGTAAATGGATTGAATTTGTGTGCATTTTTAATTTCATAAACTTTAATCAATGTATTTTACTTTTTTGATATTTTGTATTTAGTTTCCTACTGACAACAAAACAGCATATGAACTCTTGGTGCGAGGCTGTGTTATTTGGTGAACCAGGGTGTATCCCTGTTTAATAGCACGAAGCTAAAAAAAAATCCTTGGAACACCCATTCTTCATGACTGAAGGGAATGTCTCTAACTCTAATGAATGAAAGCATGTGTGTTTTGTACACCAATCTAACGCAGAAATCATTTTATGTTTTCATATAGTAACATTAGGTGCTATGGGAAATTAATTAGTGGTTCGATCACTTAAATGATATTCGAGGGCGCAGATATCGTGTTCATTGCGCAAAACTGCGCGGTCTTCGCTTCTTGAAAATGGCAACATTGTCCCCTTCCCTTTCCACGCAACCTAATAGATAAATTTTAGATAATATATACATCCGTATATAATACAAACACGCATGCACACAAACTTACAGTCATGCATACAAACATATAGTCATACATGCATACAAACATTCATACATAAAGACATACACACCAATCTGATTAAAATCAATATCTACTGATAATAATCATAGGTACCTGACGCAAACTTGATACTAAAATTGGTAAAAATCATAAATAGTATGTTCAGAGTGAAGACCGAGGGTTTAAAACCCTTCTAATGCATGGCTCCTTGGATAAATATACAATAAGAACAACGTTTGTAACTCGAGAAATTGTAGTTTAGCAACTAGTCCTCTATTCTGTTTTGTAGCATTCGCATTTACACTGACACTTGTCAGTGATCTATGTGTCATTTTAATGTGCATACATTTACCCTTACAACAAGCTATTAAACATATCATGTGTCAGACCTGTCAGAAGTTAATAGCTAAAAATATCTCAAATTTTGTTTTAATTTTCGTCTAGTCCGATTGTATTCCGCTCGCCCCAGGTCAATGGTACTTTAAAGACTGCAGCTTTATTAGTACATGGACGCGCCAAAGCGACGACGTTAGTAGATATTGATACAAGCATTCCTAAGGAGTGTTAGCTTGATTTCTTTTACATACATCTCTCTCTCTATCTCTATCTCTCTATCTCTCTCTCTCTCTCTCTCTCTCTCTCTCAACAGCTACATTTCTCTGATACTGTAAATATAACAGATATCATTACCATGGGGTAAGAATAAATTATACGTTGATTACGTTGATACTTGTTAAACTCATTCAGTTAAGATTAGATAGTTATTTCACATAATTTATTTTTAAGGTGATTTTTGACGCACGAATTTTGTCGGCACGATTTCACCGCTCAGAACATACGAACATAGATCATCTCTCTCTCTCTCTCTCTCTCTCTCTCTCTCTCTCTCTCTCTCTCTCTCTCTCTCTCTCTCTCTCTTGTATAACGTACAAATATAGAAACGAGAGCTTCAGTATTTGTATAATGCAACGTCATTGCACACATTCGTGTATGTATCCATACATATATACCTACCTACCTATCTACCTACCTACCTACCTACATACATACATACATACATACATACATACATACATACATACATACATACATACAAATATACATGCATGCATACATGCAATGAAAAGAATTGATTTTCCTTTTCCGGATTAAAATATATCTGACGCTTGACACCGAAAGTGATAAGAATTTCACTCTTTTGTATGTTCTCAATGTTATTTTTACAACAAAATTCTTTTCTGTCTCAACAGTGATATCACATATTTCTTATATAAAAATGATGCTACATATCTTTAGAAGTCTATGCTTATTTCAAAACAATATCAAAATTTCATTCGTGTTAAATACTTAACTCGATGTTAATTGATGTCGATTTAACGGCATTTCTAATAATATGCAACAAGAAAGACAATATTTTATTGAGAATTTTCTTCAGTCCTACTTTGTCGTTTTTTATTGCTTGCCCTTTTTTGTTATCAATTTGTATATTATAATCATTTCAAATAATGTTATATGAAATCTAATGAAATAATATCCTTTTTAAGTGGGATACATGCACGAATTTGTAGAAGAGTATACTGTTTTGAAATCTCGTGCAATTTTATGTATAATCACTTTCTCAACCATAAAGGTGGACTGTGCTTATTAATGTTCTTAAAAATAATTTGAACTCGTCTCCATAGT
The DNA here is from genome assembly GCA_029931535.1 of Margaritifera margaritifera. Classification (NCBI taxonomy): domain Eukaryota; kingdom Metazoa; phylum Mollusca; class Bivalvia; order Unionida; family Margaritiferidae; genus Margaritifera; species Margaritifera margaritifera. The sequence goes on from JAQPZY010001219.1 coordinate 78,521, forward strand.
CTAAAACAGAGTAAACTAATAAGACCATAATTCATCGCTACGTTGTACTGTTGCTTTTGCCAGATGAAAGAAAGAGTGCAAAAATTATAGATCGACCTGACTCTCCATTACAATAGTTATTAGGGTCTTGACTCTCCATTACAATAGTTATTAGGGTCTTGACTCTCCATTACAATAGTTATTAGAGTCTTGACTCTCCATTACAATAGTTATTAGGGTCTTGACTCTCCATTGCAATAGTTATTAGGGTCTTGACTCTCCATTACAATAGTTATTAGGGTCTTGACTCTCCATTACAATTGTTATTAGGGTCTTGCCTCTCCATTACAATAGTTATTAGGGTCTTGACTCTCCATTACAGTTGTTATTAGGGTCTTGACTCTCCATTACAATAGTTATTAGAGTCTTGACTCTCCATTACAATAGTTATTAGGGTCTTGACTCTCCATTACAATAGTTATTAGGGTCTTGCCTCTCCATTACAATAGTTATTAGGGTCTTGCCTCTCCATTACAATAGTTATTAGGGTCTTGCCTCTCCATTACAATAGTTATTAGGGTCTTGACTCTCCATTACAATAGTTATTAGAGTCTTGTCCCTCCATTACAGTAGCTATTTGGGTCTCGCCTCTCCATTACAATTGTTATTAGGGTCTTGACTCTCCATTACAATAGTTATTAGCGTCTTGACTCTCCGTTACAATAGTTATTAGAGTCTTGACTCTCCATTACCAATATTATCAGGGTCTTGACTCTCCATTACAATAGTTATTAGGGCCTTGACTCTCCATTACAATAGTTATTAGGGTCTTGACCCTCCATTACAATTGTTATTAGGGTCTTGCCTCTCCATTACAATAGTTATTAGGGTCTTGACTCTCCATTACAATTGTTATTAGGGTCTTGATTCTCCATTACAATAGTTATCAGGGTCTTGACTCTGCATTACCATAGTTATTAGGGTCTTGACTCTCCATTACAATAGTTATCAGGGTCTTCACTCTCCATTACAATAGTTATCAGGGTCTTCACTCTCCATTACAATAGTTATCAGGGTCTTCACTCTCCATTACAATAGTTATTAGAGTCTTGACTCTCCATTACAATAGTTATCAGGGTCTTCACTCTCCATTACAATAGTTATCAGGGTCTTCACTCTCCATTACAATAGTTATCAGGGTCTTCACTCTCCATTACAATTGTTATTAGAGTCTTGACTCTCCATTACAATAGTTATCAGGGTCTTCACTCTCCATTACAATAGTTATCGGGTCTTCACTCTCCATTACAATAGTTATCAGGGTCTTCACTCTCCATTACAATAGTTATTAGAGTCTTGACTCTCCATTACAATAGTTATCAGGGTCTTCGCTCTCCATTACAATAGTTATTAGAGTCTTGACTCTCCATTACAATAGTTATCAGGGTCTTCACTCTCCATTACAATAGTTATCAGGGTCTTGACTCTCCATTACAATAGTTATCAGGGTCTTCACTCTCCATTACAATTGTTATTAGAGTCTTGACTCTCTATTACAATAGTTATCAGGGTCTTCACTCTCCATTACAATAGTTATCAGGGTCTTCACTCTCCGTTACAATAGTTATCAGGGTCTTCACTCTCCATTACAATTGTTATTAGAGTCTTGACTCTCCATTACAATAGTTATCAGGGTCTTCACTCTCCATTACAATAGTTATCAGGGTCTTCACTCTCCATTACAATTGTAATCAGGGTCTTCACTCTCCATTACAATAGTTATCAGGGTCTTCACTCTCCATTACAATAGTTATCAGGGTCTTCACTCTCCATTACAATTGTTATTAGAGTCTTGACTCTCCATTACAATAGTTATCAGGGTCTTCACTCTCCATTACAATAGTTATCAGGGTCTTGACTCTCCATTACAATAGTTATCAGGGTCTTCACTCTCCATTACAATAGTTATTAGGGTCTTCACTCTCCATTACAATAGTTATCAGGGTCTTCACTCTCCATTACAATAGTTATCAGGGTCTTCACTCTCCATTACAATAGTTATCAGGGTCTTCACTCTCCATTACAATAGTTATTAGAGTCTTCACTCTCCATTACAATTGTTATTAGAGTCTTGTCTATCCGAGAAAGAGGTATAATGGTGTTCATACATCATGCATTCCGGATTCCTGCATATTACGCGTGCATGGTGCATGTACTGCGATACAAATCTTGCATGTCAACTGGGCCCTTATAAATATTATATTAATATTCTATTAATTTAATTAATTAATTAAATCGCTCGGACAGTCTCTTCTACATATCTATCTGTACATACCTTCACAATTCCCATTCCTTCAAAGTATAACAGCACTGAATCAGCCGAGTAGCTCATATTACTATTCGAACTTTAAACAAACTCATAAATATTTTCTCCTTTGCTCCCAAAGACATGTTGTCAGAAAGCAAGAAAACTTATTTTAATGAAATCTATACCCTATCAGCTCGTGTATTAGACGCACCCGGATACGAAGAGCCATTTCAGATATGCAGTTGCATAATGAGTTGGCAGAGCAAGGTCACCTCTGTTTATTCTAATAATAATTGTAAGCAAACATTCCATAACCTGATCTACTGTAAAATTATGTCACGACATATGTTTCGCTGTTTTATGCGGTATTCACTACTTTTTTTTTTACAAGCAACCTGTTTTCCGATATTGCAATGAATATATGACGCATAAGTTAAATGCGAGTCAATTTATGCGCATAAAATTACACTTTTTAGATATTCTTCTAATTGAGGGACGACTATTAAAAGAAATTGGTGCGTGGATCATCGTTTAAATAATAATTTGTTTTAATTTTATTTTTTTGAATTTTATTGTAATTTCGGTTGATATTTATTGAAATTTTCAATGTATTGGAAGTAGCCACGTGGTCTTCCTTTTATAGGACTCAGCGAAGATTCAGACCTGTAGTCGTATAATACAGCAACATATCAGGGTATACACTTTTCTTTCTTCTTGTTATTTCAAGTGAGCAGGGTAGATCCCGATCTGCCGACTTATTATGCGATATTACATAGGGGTCTCATTTGTGTTTGATAACATGAACGTTATGTACGGTTACACATATATTTTTATGTATCGATATTATACCAATGCACATTGTATCTTTTGGGTTTAATTTTGGACCAAGTCTGTTGTAGTCTGTATGATAAGCAGGTTCATGGCACAGCTTAAAAAAACATGCAAGTCTGTTGTAGTCTGTATGATAAGCAGGTTCATGGCACAGCTGAAAAAAACATGCAAGTCTGTTGTAGTCTGTATGATAAGCAGGTTCATGGCACAGCTTAAAAAACATGCAAGTCTGTTGTAGTCTGTATGATAAGCAGGTTCATGGCACAGCTTAAAAAAACATGCAAGTCTGTTGTAGTCTGTATGATAAGCAGGTTCATGGCACAGCTTTAAAAAACATGCAAGTCTTCTTTAATAGGATCAGACCATTCAATACACGCTTTACTTCAAATTCCCTGATTTCAGTAATAAAGAAACTGTTGACATTCATCGTCTGTACATTGGTATTGTGAATGCATTATACTTCTTTGAATTCAAAGATATTAGCATTGCTAAATGCTCGCTTTTATCGCGGGTGTCTTATTTAACTTAAGTTATTTTTTTTTTCTGCATATAATTGTATGTTATTTTATCATTAACTATCAGGTATATACATATTAGACTCCCGCGTTATATTACAATTAAACTGCATATATATATATATATATATATATATATATATATATATATATATATATATATAGTCTGAAGTCATAGGAATAAATTATATGATTCTAGTGTGGACCATTGAATTTACAACCAACGATACCCTAATTATTGTTTCACAATAAATGGTGTGCTGCAGTGCGCCAATAAATTTACATCACTTAATACGGTACAAAGCGCGTTTTTTATCTTAGACTATGTTCAATGTTTGTCTTTGTTTTCTTGAATAGATTTAAAATTGTACGGAATACATAATCTAGTAGATGAATAATCGAGTTGCTCAATCTAGTATGCGCTATACACCAAGCTTGATGAAATTCCGTTATTTTCTTTTGTGCCTGAAATATTTCCGTCATTATCCCTTCGTTGACCTGACAAACTTTTCATGCTAGAAGTGGGATCGCTTTATAATGTAGAATACAATTTTATTGTGACTTTCATTTTTCTGTATTGTTTAAGGCTTGGTGAGTTTGTGTTAGAGTAAGTATGAATTTCAGTTTATTCAACATTCACACAGAAGTCAAAGTTTGATTAAAGGTCTCTTTTCAAATGCGTTTCTTTTGAAGACGGCTTTGACATAATGTCACCGTATTTTGATGGTGGGTTTCACACAATTACCATCTTTTGATGATGACTTTAACATAATGACACCGTATTTAGTTTTTGTATAATACGCACCAATCTGCGAACAACGTAGAGTCAGATCTTCCGTAGCATAATGCGCCATTAGACCAGGGTCTACGCTGTTCGTTCTGCTTGTGATTTCAATCGAACATAATTGGCTGCGCGTTATTCGCAGGCATATATGGTATAGCGACTACAGAGCCACTTAAAAAAAATAAAATTAGCTTCATCCACATGTGCGAAAGACATAGACCTAACCTCATAAATGCTTCTTAGTTGTATTAACAGGCTATGTCCAAATTTCATCAAAAGACAAAATTTGGGAAAAATTACTGTGGTCGATACTATACCAATTTGAAAATATAAGATTTATCATCATTGGTATAGGTGACACTCTATATATTGGGTAAATGGCCTGAACTGTATCAATATTTAAAATTGTGACACGGGTGAAATCTTGTGTGAAATATCTTTTACTATATTTTGCATGAACAAATTGGTATTGCCGTTTTGTAGAGTAATTATAATAGGAGAGAAAACAAGCTGATATGAACTAACGCGTTCTTTAACAGTCATAAGAACTCATACGTTCGCTGGAGCAATTGGAAAGACTTTGAATCATTGGACTTCGGTAAATGCTTCACTACAGCAAGATATATACGGTCTGTATATAGCCAAAGAAATCTATCAATGTTCCTATTTTAAAAATAGTCATAGACAAGAAAAATGAGGCACAATTGAACGTGATGTACCTCTAAATTAAGTCGGTGCTTCCTCTTCCAGTATGACGAGAAATGATGTCAGCATAAAATTCAGAAGAAAACAAATTCATAAAAATATTGATTGTGTAGAATTTAATTTTCTTGCATTTATGCGATGTGACTGGCTATTATAAATACAAGTTGTAAAATTTCTTAATTTAATTTAACTCACGTGCATATGCTATATTTAATGCCAAAAATTCATATTGGATGGTTCAAAAACTATAATGTTCAAAAGGGAAGTAAAATGTTGTTACTTGACGTCCATAGTTATTTCCCGTGCAAAAAAAATTATATTCCTCTGGCTTGGTTTCTCAACATCTTTTTCATATTAATAATTCGATTTTCATATTTATATCAGACACCACACCCCAACCCACCCCCTCGCCCGAATGTTCTTATCACAGCAGTTCTTTCTTAAGCATGTTTAGTTTTCAGTTTGTCTTGCAGCCAAATGTAATGTATATCCTGCAATTAACATTTTCTGTAAATGCAACAAAAGTTACAATAAAACATTTTTTGAAAACCCATGGAATATACAGAAATATAACTAACTTTTTCTTAAGTTTCTAGGGAAGATATAAAAGGACAACTGTTTTCACAGTTTAGAAATTTATCGTAGAATGGGTGCGTTTTATTTATTAAAGTGACATTATACGTAATAAGTGCAGGGGAGATAATAACATGAGTGGGAAGAAATAAGTACCATTATATTAAGAGCTTGACAACTATGATGACAACAGCAGCAGCGACAAAAACTTCTGCTACTCCTACCACCCACAACAACAACAGTTAATAATAATAATAATAATAACAACAACAATAATACTAACAAAAACAACAACATCAACAACAACAACAACATAATATTATAATCATAATAATTATCATGATCATCATCAAGTTAGATCGTAATTTTGTTATTTGATTCTCAATGGTCTGTGGTAATTTAGATCTACTTACATCTCATCTTAATTGACGCATAACTTGACAAATTATTCTTCTTGAGTGATAGAACATAGAACCTATATATGCGTATGTATGAATTACTGACTACACAGTATAGTGGTAAATTATATAAACCTCTGCTTTTGCAGATTTTTGAAAATAAATGATTTTTGAAATATAATGAATGTATTATTAAAATAACAGATTGCGAACAGATTCTTAGTGCTTTAGCCGTACAACACCCATTCTGCCCTTCCACCACCATTTCAGATGTTCAAAAACGAGCTCACAAACTATAGTTTTTAAAACGACCCACCGTTTGAAAACAAATAAACAAACAAACAGACAAACAAAATCCATCTGCCTTTTATTAGCATGTGTCATCAAATTATTTTGTTCAAAAGGAATTGATTCCGTTCATTTCGAGGTATCTGGATGCAGCCAATATGATGCGTGCCTGTAATGATTCAAATTCGGCCTTTATTTTGATTTTCTGCTAAAGAAAAACAAACAACAACAACAGCAACAAACGAAGAATTAAAAAAAAAATGGCAAAATGGCTGAAAACAAAATGTAGATTAATATAGCGATAATTCGTTTTAAGGATAGATTTTCCTTTTCAATTATCCCCCTTTCCTCCTCAGCTGTCACTCTCGAATAATAATAATAATAATAATAATATTATTATTATTTTTATTATTATTATTATTATTATTATTATTAATAATAATAATGTCACAAACATAGGGTATGTGCTATTTGTAGTTACGTCTCTGTTTATAGCTTTGTTACATTTTAGCGATTATTTGCTTGATTGTGGGGAGTCGGTGTTGGGAAGATATTTTTCAAATCGAGCAATTAGCCAATTACTAGAAGCAGACTTCATAATGTGCTGTATTCACCATACTTAATGGTAGTATGGAATAGTTTTGTAAAAAAAAAAAAATTCCTTAATATAGGGAAGTCTCGAGAAATTTGCAACTATAAGTGTTTAGTAATTTGAGATAGGGATAATTCTGTGTATTAGGTTTTAATGTCATGTTTCTTAGTACGTGGTATAAAGTTCAAATCTACAGCTTAGAAAAGCGTACTGATAAATCATACGAATGTGAAGTAAGAAAAACCATGTAAGTGTGAAATTAGAGTATCGTGAATGTTTGGTCATTAGTTAATTTGAGAAAAATTATTTTTTTATTAACGCGTTTAAGAACCCTTCAGTTGACAACGACCGTTGTCTTTAGGTTCTTGGTAATAAGGGAAACATCGATCCAGCCTGGTGGAGGCGTTTTTTTTTTTTTTTTTTTTTTTTTCCTTTGCTCTGTAGTTGTGTGTTGTAAGACCCCTTGCGTGAAACAGTAATAGTAGTATCAGTAGTAGTAGTAGTAGCAGTAGTAGTAATAGTAGTAGCAGTAGTAGTAGTAGTAGCAGTAGTAGTAGTAGTAGTAGCAGTAGTAGTGTTGAATGGACGAAATGGGAAGACCTAAGGCTGTACCCTGTATAGAATTCTCATCGTTAATCATTATTTCAGCTTCTCAAATCTGTTTCAGAATTGCAATCGCTAAAGATCATAAGTCCCCATTTGACTCTGTTTTCCTATGTAATGTTTAATGTATAAATGAGCAAAAAGCTAACTTATTTATTTGTCTACTTCCTTAAATGTTGCTCAAAATACCAAAACGCATGACTTGAGGAACCGATAAAGAGCGCAAGTCTTGGAGTAGTCTCAATTTTTATCTTACTCTTTTGATTTACTGATCTACATGTTACCCGATCACGGCTTGATGTAAAGGTGTGTGCGAAATAAATAAACCCTTATCTGAAAAAAGACCCCCTGAGAGAAGTATAAAATGAATACATCAAATAGCTAGATACAGGAGGTATTGCTGTTTGCCAAATATATGGGGATATTGAAGATTAAACATCCAGAAATATGATAATAGTCTAATTTTTCAAGTTGCTGGCTTTACTCTGACACTTGATGTTTGTTCTGCATATTTGTTTGGTAAGATAAATGATTGCGTTCGATTATTGTCCGGACGTAAACAAATAGATTGTATTCTACTGACCTGAACAAATTACAACCCAATCGAAGACCAAAACTGCACTTTTCAGTTCTTTTAATGCATCTGTCGGGAGAGAGGTGTCAGAACTTGCTACACGTAAACAGTTTCGTGTCTCGATAGTCATTATAACTTAAACACTTTTACTTACATTTTAAGCTAGACTCGGTCGCTCGGTTCGCTTCAGCTTTCATCGCCAGCTTGCAGATACAGTTTGGGCAGCATAGACTAATTTTGACATTATAAGGACTGAAAAAGCCTTACTAACGTTAAAGAAATAATAGTAATTTGTATTTACCATGTAAAGAAAGTGAATAAATAAGAGATGGGATTTCTTTCAACCGACCCCCAGGAGAGAACTGTGATAGTTAACTAAATGTATTCCTCATTCATTTAAACTACCTCATCCTCCTTCGACACAAACACCATAAACTATAGGAAGACTCGATGTAAATGGCAGTTTCTTGACAGCCTAAAGATTATCCAAATTTTGTTATGAACATTCATATCAGGAATACCTCAAACACATTACGGGGAACGGATTTTAGGAACTTGGGAAGGAAAGAAAACATTGCTTTATTAAGTGACGCAACAATGTACATTTTGCCATTGCTCTGCGTCATCATAAAGTATTTTGCCTGTCGCCGGCGAATGAAATATCTTTTTTTCATCAACATCATTGCGTAACGAATGTTAAACTAAATTACCAACATCTTTCCCAGCCCTAAACTGATAGTCAAATCTTCTAGTAGTCACATCGCCGAAGACTTATATTACAATGGAACTAATGCCAACAGCCATCAGGGATGCTGTCACAGTGCCAAAGAATTATATTACAATAGAACGAATGCCAACATCCATCAGGGATGCTGTCACAGTGCCCAAGATTTATACTACAATGGAACGAATGCCAACAGCCATCAGGGATGCTGTCACAGTGCCCAAGACTTATTCTACAATGGAATGAATGCCAACAGCCATCACGGGTGCCGAAACCACTCAGGATGTCCTTGCCGCCCTTCCATGAAGCAATCATGAGATCTAAACACGAATCAGTCCGGCATGAGAGCAATTGTACCCGTACCTTTCAGATCTTTAAATTATTGTTTTGAAATTGCGATTCTCATTTTCACGAACTCTCTTTGCAAGAACGTATTATATGAAGTATTCTTTCCTAGAATAAGGGGAAGAAGAAGAAGATGGAAATAAAGCAATAAAATAAAGAAAATTGTAACGTTCATATGAAAATGAGGTCTTTGTTTTAATGAAAGGTTTTCTCTTTTACGTTCACAAATAATCTGATGCGATCTCAAGTAAATAGTAACCTCCTTGTTAATCAGGTTGCAGAGAATCAATTAAGTTGCAATTTATCATACTAATTAAGCCTGGAAATTAATTCACACCGATATATAAGAGGTTTGTAAGGTATGTTATATACACTAACATGAATGAACTGAGCATTGTTTTCAACACAAACTAACAATAGCAACAATGCAGATTAGTGAATGAATTTCTTTGAAGTAAAGATCTAAAATTGCTTGGCAAGCTTTATAAATAGTCATTGACAGACTCACGTTGTAAATCAAAGTTAATATCGCTTTTATACACATACATATTTATCCTATAAAGGACATAGACAGAAGTATTAATCTGGTTTATCAATGTTTTGAATAAATTGCTCAAAAGTATGCGTTGGCATGTTCCTGTGATATTGTCAACATACGAACGTATCTAAAAAGAATATAAATGGTAACTCCAGTTTATTTCGTTGCAAATGCCGCTTCGGGCGAAAATGTTGTACATAATCTGAAGGGAGTGTTCCAAAAGTATATGGACCTATGTTGCTTGCTTATCATCTTATGCAGGTTGTACCTTGTGCCTAATTATTGCGGAATCGCAGAATGTGAACTCCAAGGATTTACAATATGCCTCTTAACTATTCAATTCTTAATAGAAGAAATCACACATAAACTATATACTTTATATTTTTCTTTTGTTTATAATGTTTTGTTTTTTTTCTTTTTTTTCTTTTTTTTTTGTTGTTGTTTTGTTTTTTTGTTGTTGTTGTTGTTGTTGTTGTTGTTGTTGTTGTCTTTTTGTTTTCTGTTTTTTGTTTTTTTTTAACTAGAAGATACATAACTTCTTAAATACAAAACTTCACATCAAGACGCAATCAGTAAAGTAAAAATACCAGTAACATCTGTCAGAACCTACACGAGATACGTTAATCACTCTATGTTTTACAGTCTGATAAAGTAGAAGCGCAGTAAATGTATGGATTCGGATAGATAGATACAAAACGTAGGTAGGTATGTAGGTAGATAGATAGATAGGTAGGTAGGTAAGTAGATAAATACCTAAGGAATGGGGATCACTCTATAGTCCCAGAGACTGCGCATGTAGACTTCGCATTCGCGAATGACGTCACGTAATAAGAGAACATGAACCACTGACATAGATAAGGCTCTAACTATATCCTAATCTTGAATACCTTGAATCGCCTAGTTTTAATCTGGGTCACTGACCTAGTTCATAAAGTACATTTGATATCGGTTTGTCGTGATGGATCACACCTTTAGTTAGAAGTGACCTTAAATGAGCTGGTTTGGAACTGATACGCTAGCCACGGTGTAAAGTACATGCGACTATAGATTGTTAACGTCATAAAACAACACATATTAGACCGAATATTTTTCTCCCTGAGGTGCAAGACATCGTGCTTTGCTATCTACAAGACGACAACCAAAATCAAGCGGGTGAAAATTACTACATGAATTGCAACCCTAACCATGAAGAATGGCAACTCTATCGAGCCGATGCGTAAAATTATGAACGTGGTTCGGATGATGTCATCGTCTGTACATGTTACTGGTCAAAATCTTGATCACGTTGGATATCATCATTGCGATTTTTGACTTCTTAAAACCAAATTTTGGTGCACAATTTAAAAAGTCAGTTTTTTCAAAGTCTTTGTCATTCTCTGCATAGACCTTAGACCGATAATAACCCAGATAACAGAGAAAAAAATAACGGGTTCACCCAAAAGAGAAGAGTCTGTTTGTAACGTTAACTCCAAATGTACCAGTTACTAGCTTTACATAAGTGGATGATGTCATCCTACCATCTACGGAAAAGGAAACATGCTGCATTCCTGCTGTCATGCCACAGTACAAAAAAGTTCAGGTACGCTACGCAACGTTTGAAGACATGTGGCCAAATTATCTACCAGAACCCAGCATCCAAGATATAGCTAGAGGAGATTTTGTGTACCTACATGTCGGGTGTTTCAGCTGTAGAATCGAACTCAAAGATTGGAAGTCTGGAGGCCTGGCATACAAAGAACATTGCAAATGGTAGCCAAATTGTGAACATCTTCGTATTATTGGATGTATGCAATATCTTTTTAAAATTTTTATTTAAAAGAAAGTTTGTTTGTTTTTTTACTGTTTTTAAGTGTGTGTAAACGAGTGTTCATATCAATCCGTCACGTGATAAGCGGTTGGACACTCCGAATAAACAGACAGTATGTTACTCACCGTCGGAGTCTAAAGCTACTACTACCTGCGGTATCAGTAACTTATCTATTGCGTAAAGAAAGAAGTAAGAGAAGCATTTAAGATACTCATTCATAACTGGAAAGAGGAAAGAATCTAAAAGACATGATTACAAATACCAACACTGTTTGTACGTTGAACATGAGATGTTCGATTAACTTACAACTGTTTGACTTCGTATTGTTCATGCGTTTAATACGAGCAGAAAACAAATCAGTGGATCTATAAGGAAACATCCAGTGATCACTGGAAATTGTTTAGTGCTCTGGAACTGGAAAGTTTTGCCAACGGAAAAGTACGAACTCAAAAACAATCCAGGATGTGTCTTCCTTGATATGACAGGCTGATTCTTCGACAGGGATGGTTCGTACATCTTCTGAACATCTCGATCGTCACCATGTCCGTCTATTACAAACCAGAAGGACATCTCTTCATGGAAGCTCTGACTATAGACATGAATGATCGCTGTTTTCATGGTGCAAACATATGGTATACATTTTTCTTGCTTTTCTAATGGAACAATTTAATCGCTGGGAACAAAAACTAACGTTACATAAAGGACATAGTTTCTATCTCCTCTGATTGAACCAAAATGCTAGTGAAAAAGCAGTACGATTGGGGATCGTCCTAATCCCAACGTGTGCTCTTTGCAAACGAAGAATTAGCAAGGCAAATATATATATATATATATATATATATATATATATATATATATATATATATATATATATATATATATATATATGCACATATATATATATGTATGTATATATATATATATATATAGAGAGAGAGAGAGAGAGAGATGAAACTTCCTGTAGTCTCAATTGTTTGTTTCTTTGTCTGTTTGTTTGTTTGCTTAGCACTTATATGCGTACGCTTACCCAACCATATAAATACATACACCTCAATAAAAACATATAAGCACACACAAGTATGCAGACAAGCGTAAAAGCACACACGCTCACATGCACGCACAAACATATGCACACAAAGATGAAGGAACACAGAGCCATGTCTCCTAACCGGTACCCAGTTGGCCAACACCTTACATGTGTTGGCAGATATGTTTTTAATATGTTTGTTAAATTCAAATTTACAGTGAAACCACAACAACAGGATATGCATTGAATCTAGTCTTGATAATTTTCTGGATAGTTGACTACGTCACCATCTTCGTCTTCTTTATCGACAGATCTCTCTGGCATCAGGTTTTCTTTGATCCTTTCCTTGTGAAATCAAAAGTCCATCCCCCCTCCGTATGGCAATTTGCATGTCCAGTTCTCTTGAGCTTTCCGATCAAGATATCTGACACAACTCGCTTTTCTCAAGTCTTGAAGACGGTCGTTGAAGGCCATGTTCATTGCTGCCCTTTCTGAATGCCCCTCTTTTTATTTGTCTGCTCTCTCCTAGACTATCCTCAAATTCTTTGTGTAGTTTGGTGAATAGCTAGGTATGCCAGAAAGTTCTTCGATTTCCTGTAAGTTCCATTTTTGGGTTCTTCCTTAGCAAATGTTCCTCTTTTGCCTGCTCCGTACGCTCTTCCTCTTTCCGTTTTCTCCATAGTGGGGAGAAGTCATCGTGATGTACAGCATTTGTATTTTCTGTATCTTCTAGATCTTGTTCATTCTTTGAAAGCAATCTCAGATCGTCCAAAGTGTCGTACTGAGCGCCACAAGAGCCGTAAGAGGGCACGTTTCTCTCGAACTCGTTTTCTTCTTCTACTTTTCCCGAATCTGGGCTGTGCGTACACTCTTGGTGTCTGTGTCTCATCAAATCCTTTTCGGTTGCAGAACCCGTGACAACAATCCTCGCACCAACAAAGACCTTTGAGTCAAGAATACAGGGAAAAAGTCGAATGTGTCGCCTCTGGAATCTGCGGGTAGATTTGTTTATAAATTTTGTTTAATGCTTTAGAAAGGAGAACAACTTTTCTGTTAGTTTGTGATGCTAATGCAGTTTAAGCCCTTTTTCATTAAAGATTGGGTGTTATAAGTAACCCCTAAATATTTATAAAACGATACTCCTTCTATATTGTCTCTTTTATATTACCATTTTTCTTAACCTCTGTGGTCCATTTTTAAAGTCAATGATCTTGGTTTTATTGATGCTGACCGTTATACCCGTAAGCAAACAAAATTGCTCTGTGACTCGTATTTTCTCCAATAATCATATTACTGTATTCTCTAACTTTGCTGCATAATCCGCATATGATAGACTTACAGTATAGGGTAAGATATTAGTAATAAAGATACCACTTGGACAATGTCCCCCCAACATAGATGATAAATCACATATAATTAGTGAAAATAACAAGGGAGATAATAAGCAGTTCAGCTGATGTCAAAATGAAGGTAAAATAACTGGTTAGTCTTTCATTAGTACATACACATGATCTCAACGAACTATACATAGCTATACAGCCTGTAATATTCGTAAGAACTTCTGACATATTCTTTTAGAGTGCAGACTACTCCACAATTTCTCATGTTGGATAGTATCAAATGCTTTCAAAACATCTACAAATAAACAATAAAATCTACTCCTGAACATTGTGATACATACGTTTGTACCCTTGACTGTAAAGTAAACATAAGAGCCAAATATATAGAGAAATATTTCAGAAAAGGACCAAATGTGTTTCAATTTATAGAACTTATGAATATCCAGAATACTAGAATTTTTGAATAATTTGGCCACTTACATTTATAAAGCTTTTAATCATAGAAATACCGTCGTATATGCATAGATCTTGTAAATATTCTGACTGAGCACCATTTCAATATGAATTTGAATTTATAACCTCTGATTTTATCTTCATATTATTACCTTTAATAATGTATATATCTCTTTCTCCCCACGGAGAAGTTTTGTGAATTAATCTGCTTTTTTCATTTGCATCGATTTGCATTTGCATGCATATGTAATTTCGTTTCTTACTAAGATTTCTTTGTATATTGTAGACTATAGATGATGATACCTTGTTGTTTATTGTACTATCTGCCATTCAATTCAACTCATTGAAAAAATGTATCCTCACAGTCCGTTTGGGCTATTGAAATGAATAAAGACTCTTCTTCTTCTTCTTCTAAAAAAGCCTTATATTACACTTTGAAATGAATATCTTACAGCTAACAATAATAAATGATACAGGAACAGTTTGAGTGTTACTTTCGTAGATCTGACAAATTATGCTTTCACCCAACAAAATCTGAAATATATCTTTATTGAAAATTTCATTAAAAATGGTTTTTAGGACTAGTATTATTTCTGATGATGTAAATTTAAAACATTCTGGGCAGATACCATCAGGGCCGCTAAATTCTAATTTTTTCAATGTTGCTATACTCTTTTTACTTCTGATTCCGTGAAAATTGAGTTTTATAAATCACTATAATTCTATTTCTAAATCCTGAACATCTGTGACATTTCCATTACTTTCTATTGAAAAGTGAGAGCTGAAGTATGTAAACCATTCCTGCCCTCGTGTATTTGGTGTAAAGTTACCATATATAATTGATTTCTAAAAAAAAGAGCAGGATCGTTTCTTCAATTTATAAACAATATTTGCGTTGTTTATGAGCACAAATTTTGTTTTAAAGAACTCATTTTTATTTTGAACTTGGATGCTTTATACTCTCCTAAGTCAGCTGAAGTATTTGTTATTCGAAATGTTCAAAGTAAATTTTTTAAAATTATCTTACTTTCATCACATTATATGGGAGCTGCTCAGGTGGGAGGTTTGAGTTCTGACTAATTAACATTTGAAAAGCAGCATTTTTATACAATTCCATTACTAATGAAACATTCATTCATCAATATTTAGGTTCACTAACAAATGTTTCCTGTTGATTTATTACATTAAATCTAAATATTACATTAATATTGTATTAAACAAAGTAACCATAAGAAACATTTAACAGGTTGCTAATCTTGCAAACACAAATAACAGCAATTAGTGTGAGTATTGGTGATATTGATCTAATCGAGGATAATGTATACATTTTATAAGTTTAAAAAAACACAAACCCTGTCTGATTCGGTAGATTTCTTTATGGATATCTTACTGTCGAATCTTACAACTTTAGAGTTGTAGTTGGTTATGTACATAGTATAATTATTGCTCAGAGTGACGAGAACTTTAGAGTTATGTTTGAAATATTCGATAGCAATACCTTCATCAGTGTCGTTATTTGCTCTCATATCTCATTTGACTTTGTTTATGTACAGTTCAAGGTTATAGAAACTAACTGGAATTAAAACAGTCCTTGTTTTATTTTTGTCATTGATGTAATGGAATTTGTTGTTTTGGAGTTCATTGCAGACATGTTAATACCCAGTAGCAAAAATATATTCTCTTTAATGAAATAAGAGATTACAATTTCTATTATTAATTGGATTTGTAGACTACATTTCATTTTCTTGTTATCATTCTACTGTAATATAGCTTTTCATTTATGCAACATAAATTATAAAGCTAAAATTCAAACAGCAAATTAGTTATAGATTTTCAAATTACGCTGTATCCTTAACTTCTTTTATCATAGTAGACTTTCTGTATTGTGTAAACTTAAAAGTTATTTCTCCTTTAATTTCTTTCCTTCTTTTAAAAAAAAATCTTTTGTAGCTCCTCAATATCTTTACTTTTTGTTTTGCTTATTTCTTCCTGGTTGCATTTTTTATCTCCTTGTAAATTTGTACCCTGTAACTATCAGATTAAATTTCTCATGATTGATTTCATTATCAGTTATTGCGTTACTTACCGTGTCATCAATACTGTTCAACTTATTAATAATAGATGCTACTAATACATCGTGTTTGAGAGATTTGCTGTATATAAGATTTTTCTTGAAAGAATTTACAACAAACTACATTACAGTTGCACCAAAGCAGCTGAAAACGATAGGGACGATAAATAATGTTGCTATTCCCTCAGTGTCTAAACCAGCAGCTGTAAAACAGTTGCAGTGCTAACTTCTACCCAGTTTACAAACTTAAATGATGCTTTATATTTCTTTCACAAAATCATTATTAATTTCTTTCATCTTTTTCAACCTTAAAATAATACCATTATTCTGTCGGCAGTGTAGGATACAAAGTTGATAAATTGTATATTTTCTCTCTCAATTATTTTAGCAATTTTGGCGTGTGTTTATATTTAACAGTTTTATTTGGTTTTCACATTGAAATGTAATTATTCTCGTTTACACTTTAACCTATCGACATCTTAAATAGCTTCTTCAAAAGAATGTCGTAACTGACCGTAAAGCCGATTTTCTTGGTAATAATTATGTTCCTTGTTTCACTTATCATTTATTAATGTGAAATTTTGCAAGATTTCTGGAATTGGAATTGGTTGTTCTTTTTGGTACAATAACTTATTTACCTGGTTGTTCTGTGACATATTCTGGAACAGAGCCAACATTGTTATTACATTAAGAAATGATCAATTTGATTTTATACCGGTTCAAGCATTCATTCAACAAAAACTTCATATTTTACCAATACAGGAATATTAAATATAACACTAAATCTACAGGAATATTGCTATACAGATGTTCTGGGCCTAAATGTTGTAATATACATCAAGCAGAGATTTAAAATAAAATAAAGACTTTTTTCAATAAATAAAATATATAAGTCCGAAGCTACGTCCTAAATGTTGTACTATACACACACAAAAACAAACAAATAAAGATTGAATGCCACAAATATATTTTAAAGGTCTTAACTTAATTTTTTATATAATCAATATTGCACGGTTGATCGTTGACTCTCCCGTGCCATATAAAGCAATTATGTACAATTAATAGTGTCTTTAAGTTTGCTTCCGCTAACACGGACAGAATATGATATGACAACCTGGTGATGCAATATGTCTGCGTGACCCTCTCTAGATCTTAGCCTCCTAGTCTAATATCAAAGAAGAAGATCTCTTGATCTGAACTGGAATCAAAGAGATTTGTCCATTAAAATTCTGCTTCATTTTCATCGCTTGTAATATCTGTCGACTTTCCTGAAAATAAGATAGCTTGTCATGTTTATTTGAATAAGAGAACATCTGGAGCCGTGTGAATGATGCTAATCATCGCAATTTATCCGTGAGGAAGAAACGCATTTTCTTCTGTGATGTGGATAGTTTAGTTTTATAGAAAGTGCATACACTACCTCTATGCATATAATGACAATAGCTTCATGATAATACATCGTATTTGTATTTTAAAATTTCTGACTTTGAAACATGACGTTTTACTGTACAAACTGCATAGATGGTGAGGGGCTAGAAACTGTGCATCTAAATCTTACTTCGCTTACGTTGTGACTATCCGAAGAACGCTTCAAGAACTGATGATCTATATTATTCCAATATTACTCATTCTAAATATCATAAGCAAAAATTTAATGATATTTTATGTAAAAAGCAAATCAATAAAGGCTTTGGGGACTGAAACATTCATTTTCCAAATATTCAAGGAACAGAAGCAAAATTGTGATTTTAAAGAGCAAAATGAGATAAAGTGAATGCTGATGCAAAATTGCCATTTTAGAAATCAAGCAGGTTGATACTTGAAATGCTGGAGGCCTTTCTTAACCTATATACACACCTTTGGCATCGTCACTTGACGGAGAACGGTAGGAAACCATAACACCTTTTCCACATTTTGAAGAGGACAATTATACCCTGTAGACATAAGAGTCACGAGGGTAGACTGTTTTGCCATGGGTGATGGACATGTCTCTCATTAGACTGTGCCATCCTCAGTGAAGCAAGTGAAGTGTAGCCTTGGTCTTATCCTATATGATACTGCTAAGGTTGTTATAATTAACACACACAAACACACACACACACACACACACTCATACAGTTGAAACGTAATTAAATTTCCTCCATGACCACAGAGAAACTCTTTAATATTCCAAAATTTTACAGACTATCCAAATATTGTAGAATAAACGCACACATGTTTATTTATTTATTTTTTTTTAGATTTTGGCAGAGGTATATTTAGTTATATAATCTGTGAGCCTTCCAGAAATATTTCGATGTAAGTACCACGTGGAAAGACAACAAAATGTTGTGCTCTCAGATTTTTTAGTTTAGAGTAATCATTGATATTTGAAACATTTGGACATTTCAGTAGTGTTGAGCAAATACTTGGCATATCACAAAACTAATGAATCAAGATAGTTTTCTTACCTAAGCCAGTGTAGCCCATTTTCATTCCTGACTGTTAATGGTCAACTCTCCAAGTCACAGCTATATTGGCATTATTTGACAAATTCTCCACATCCACTTCGGCGGTGACATTTTGGATGACTGGTGCAGTATGATCAACAGTTGTAGCATCAATAGTAATTGTGGACATCAACCCAGAATAAGTCCATGTCATTGAGGTAACAAATGAATGAACCATGTGCAATAGCAAGTGGTAACACCAGGTGGTTTTCTCTTGGCAACGGTGATAGTGGTTGTATTTGGAATCCATTTTTAGTGGTTTCGGTGCCTACTAGAATAGACTTGTTTCCACTCTCAGGATCTACAGTCCTTAGACATACAGGACCAACTTGGTCTACATGGATATATAACAGATTTAGAGAAAAGGTCAAGAATTAGTAAATACAGTCTACATATTGTTTTTGTATGTGACAAAACTAACCCACTCTATTCATTAAACTTTCAGTATATTAACTCAGTTTATCTTCCTGTTTTAGTAAACATACCCTAACTGAAATACCTGTATCGATTTTCGACATGACGTAACATACGATATATATAATTTTGCACTGCAGAACTGAACTCGATATATTTCTGTGTGAATGACACAAAACTTTGTCTGATTTTTTGGTTCTTATGGCGCTAGCAAACTTGTTTCATACACTATGAAAAGTTGTTGTTACTTATGATCACAGTATTTCAGCACAAGTATATTATCGGTTTATTTATTATGTTTGAAATTGACTGATTTTGTACTCGTGAAACTGATTGCACTGTTTAGGTTTTGTACATGTATTTTTGTTTAATTTAAGAATGGGGCCAGAAAGTAAAGTTTCATTCCAATAGACTTCAACATGGACATTATTTACGTTTTATATATAGAATTCAGTTTATTGAAAGGCGAACGTAAGACAACAATCTAGTAGACTTTTTAACGCAGGCCAAGGAAACTAGTAAAGAATATTTCGTACCACAGGGAGAACACAGATCTTTTATAATGGACACATTGATATTGCCCAACTTTAGTGATGCTCTAAAGTTTACAAGAATGTTTGATTCAGACCGGTTTGAAAGAGGATCGTTGAAAGTTTTTCACTGTTTAATTAACGCGGGAAAGTATTGGCCAGATTCAATTATTGTCAATATTAGTCAGGAAATGGAAGCGTATTTACTTGTGCAATCCAGTGACACAGAAACGGATTGGGGTTGGGTGTGTTTCTAACGTTCTAATACAATACGCGATATCGATATTATAGATAGCTTGAAACTCCCATTACTTGAGACGTACAAAACTGAGGAATAACGTTTTATATTGTTATGAAGGTGGTTTACAAGACTACGTTATACTGTCGGAATACTAATAACAAAACTCGTCCATGACTTATTCGAAATCAAGATATCCTGCCTGCTTCTGTGTAAAAAGAAGACACTTTTGGTTTTTCCATGTACACATCCTTTAAATATTAACAGTGTGCATTTATTTGAACTTGCAAGTGTCAACAGTGTGCCTTTTATGAACTTCCAAATGTTAACAGTGAGCTTTTTATGAACTTACACATGTTAACAGTGAGCTTTTTATAAACTTACAAATGTTAACAGTCTGCTTTTTATGAACTTACATGTTAACATATGTGCATTTTTATGAACTTAAAATTGTTAAATGTATGCTTTTGTATGACCTTACTAATGTGAACGGTGTGCATTTTAACTTACAAATTACACATATGACTTATAGGATATTGGAGGGTGCAGATATCGTACTAACTGCGCAAAACTCGGGGATCTTCACCTTTTGAAAACGGTATCATTATTTCCTTCCCTTTCTACGCAACCTAATAGTAAAAATGTAGATATATATATATATATATATATATATATATATATATATATATATATATATATATGTGTGTGTGTGTGTGTGTGTGTGTATACATACATACATACCTACAGTCATACATATATGCAAACATTCATACATAAATACATACATACCAATCTGATTTAAGTCGATATCTACCGATAATAGTCATCTTTTTTGTACATCTCTCTCTCTCTCTCTCTCTCTCTCTCTCTCTCTCTCTCTCTCTCTCTCTCTCTCTCTCTCTCTCTCTCTCAACAGCTAATTTCCCTGAAGTTATCACTAAAGCAGGTATCATGTTCACCGGGTGAGAACGAATTATACGTTGATACTTGTTAAACTCATTCAATTAAGAATAAACAGTTATTTGGCATCATTTGTTTTGCAGTTGATTTGACGCATGATTTTTGTCAGCACGATTTCACCGACCATAACAGAGATCATGTACTCTCTCTCTCTCTCTCTCTCTCTCTCTCTCTCTCTCTCTCTCTCTCTCTCTCTCTCTCTCTCTCTCTCTCTCTCTCTCTCCTATAACATACAAATATATAATTGACAGCTTATAACAACACTGAATCAGCCAACTAGCTCATAGTATTATTTTGACTTTAAACAAAATTATAAATATTTTCTCCTTTGCTCCCAAAGACATGTTGCCAATAAACCAAGAAAACTATATCATGTATGCTCGTGTACTAGACGCAGCCAGATACGAACAGAGCCAATTCAGATACGCAGTTGCATAATGAGTTGGCAGAGCAAGGTCACCTCTGTTTATTCTAATAATGATTTTAAGCGAACAGCTGTAGAATTATGTAACCATATATAAGGTTTTGCTGTTTGCGATCGGCTACGCGTTTTACGCTGGTAAAATAATGATGGCTTCCTATGTATCCCTTCACCCCCATTCCCCATTTGTCGCGATAGGACGTTGGATGGCAATAATCAGGCTGAAACTAGATTGTTTCATAAACAACGCATTTACTTCATAATTTGTGCATGAATTAAATACTTAGCTCTATTAAAGATTTCATGTGCATGCAAATCTACCTGAATGGCAAAGATGAAAATCCTAGGCGTGTCATCATCATGGGGACAGTTAAAGTTTGAATAGGGTATGCACATGTACATATTATATAGTTATTTTCACAGATTCGTGATGATGTTCAAGTCTCTGTCGTAACTACTCTTTAACCTGCTTGTCATTGCCACTTTGCCGATTGATCAGTTTCAATTTTTGGGCTGAAGAGAAAAGAATGTCACTGACAGGAACTGTTCTGTAAGTCACCTTATGTGTGCTTTTAGCAAATCCGTTTAAGGAATCAGATCAATCTAGAAAATAAAGAGCGAAACACACACACACATACACACACACACACATATATATATATATATATATATATATATATATATATATATATATATATATACATACATACATTGCTGGATATCGATCCATCTTCGTACATATATAGATATATGAATGAAAGGATAGAAGGATAAAGACATGAATTACTGCTCCAAAGTATGTAAAGTATTGTTTTAAATTTTAACAAACATGAAATCTGAAATTTAAAATTATCACAATACGAAGACTATTTTGGAAGCACCTCTGTAGGTTTTTGTCATCCGCCACATTTCTTAACGCAACTTAGATTATTTAGTTATATAGCATGCATGTATTGTTTGAATATTTCCGATGACATCTTAGCTTTCTTTTCAAATTGACATTGCAAAACTATACTTACTTTTACGAGTGAATCAATAAAAAAAATAATGGGCTGCAGGGGAGGGGGATGCTAGAACATGTTTACAAACTTTTGTGACAATGCTATTGTAGACCTTCTTTTAAGGATTTATATTTAACATATATATTACATGTAGTTCATTTTTGGACAGGAACAGTTTGTTTCTGCTATTACTGAAAATTTAATCCAATGCCTTTATGTGACTTTCTTTTGACATCGAGAGCATTATTGGGTCCGCTCATCAAACAACTTATTTTACTGCACAATAATAGCCAGGAGCAATCATTATGTCTGACAGACTGATGATCTTGTGAAAGACAGAGCACGTCTGTTGCACAACAGAAGCCATTATGAAACAGCGATCTGTGTACCTACAAAATAGACAACCAGATAAGTAAACAAGGACAAGAAACATGTCTGATGTTTTGTTATTCAGTTTGGTTCCATCGTGTGTGTGTGTGTGTGTGTGTGTGTGTGTGTGTGTGTGTGTGTGTGTGTGTGTGTGTGTTTAAAAAGAATAAAAACAGCAAAGTAACTAGTTCCAGATTAAACAACCAAGCACAGTAGCAGTATTCAGAGCGATCTCAACTTGATCCTTAGCCCATTCATATACTATCTGATCCAAAAGTTCGCAATTATATCCATATACTCTCTAATCCAAAAGTTCCCAATTTTATATCCGTATACTCTCTGATCCAAAAGTTCCCAATTATATCCATATACTCTCTGATCCGAAAGTTCCCAATTATATCCTTATACTCTCTAATCCAAAAAGTTCCCAATTATATTCACAGTAAGTTAAAGTCACTTACCTATCCAATTACTTCCATCTATAACACAAAGACTCTATGTTCAACAATATGCAGTAACATTGGTACTACCCTGGTCAGTATCTCCATATATTTGTAACCCGTGCAACGCTGGAGTGGAACCTGATAAATATAGGGGTATCATTCGGATTTATGATATCAGCATGTCCAAGCTTTGTGTAAGTGGATATAAATCTATACAGAGATGAATCCAGTGGTGGACGTCAATGAACTTCGGGAATTTACTCCACAAAAATGATACAAAAAGGAAAAGTTACGTTGCTTGCATACTGTACAAGTAGCAACTGTGAGCCAACTACTGTTATTATCAAGCATCCTGACAATATAAAATATGAGGTAAATCAGTAGAATATCCATTTCAAACAGTTTATTTTTCTTTTAAAGGACACCATGCTGACAGGCTGCGAAAAAATCGTTTCTTTTTTTTTTTTTTTTTTTTGCTTTTCTGAATTAGGAGGAAAATGTATGTTAGTCATCTCTTGATAACGAAAGGACCAAATGTTGGCCCAAAAGACACAAATATTGCCTTCTTAAATGAAGTTTTCATGATTCTTTACCCTTCTTGTGTCATTCTCTGTACATATACTTTATATTAAGTTAGGTTATATAATTATGTAATAAATATTTATTAAACGTTCTGACTTTACGAAATACATGTAATTGGTTAAGGATTTTAAGATCATAATCTTTCATCATTATTTGTGACGTTCAAACTCTAAGGATTTTATCTTAAATTTTAATCTTTAGCACCAGTTTCATTCCATATGCGTTGTTCGCTACTTTTTACAGCCAACCTGTTTTTCAATATTGCGATTAATACATGGCACAAACATTAAACGCGAGTCAATTTATGTGCATACAATTTCTCTTTTCAGATATTCTTCTAGTGGAGGGACGATTATAAAAAATAGATGCGTGTATAATCTATTCATTACAAATTATTTTAATTGCATTTATTTAATTTTATTGTCATTTAGGTTGCTATTTATTTTAATAAAAACTGCAGTGGAGGTAGTACTGTCCTCCACATTGTTTTGGCTAGTGTGTAACGCGCATTCTTTTGGAAACAGCACAGTCTCAGTACTGTAGTTGCATAATGCAGCGACATATCATGGTATACGCTTTTCTTGCTTCTGGTCAATTCAAGTGAACAGCTAGATCCAGATCTGCCGACGCATTATGCGTTATCAAATACGAGTGTCAATTGTTTGCAGTAAAGATGGGCGTTATGTACGGGTACACGTTGCTATATAGCGATAGTATATCAACGTACATTGTTTCTTTTGGGGTTTAATTTTGGGTCAAGTCTGTTGTATTATGTATAGTAAGCAGGTTCGTGGCTTAGCTTGAAAAGCATGCAAGTTTTCATTAATGGGACGAGACCATTCAAAATCCCCTGATGTCAGTAATTTATTTTTTTTTGTTGGTTTTAGCGGCATATTGATAGAGTCCTACCAAGTGAGCTACCATGGCTCCCCTGAGGTCAGTAATAAAGTTGGTTTGTTGCTATGGGTTTGACGCCATTTTTCAGCACATGATAGGCTATACATGGCGGCAGTATATTTGGTGGAGGAAGAATCCGGGATAACCCCGGGAAGAACCACCGACCCACGGGAAGCTACTGGCAAGTTTTCCCACACACCCACGTTGGCCGAGCCCGAGACTCAAACCCACCCGCAGAGAGATCAGATGTCAGTGATCTGTAAAGGCGAGCGCCTTGGACCACTCGGCCACACGGGGCCCCCATTAATAAAGAAGCTGTTGACATTCAACGTCTGTACATTAGTATTGTGAATGGATTATACTTCTTTCAGTTCAAAGATATTATCATCGCTACATTCTCGTTTTCATAGCTAGTGTTTTATTTAACTTAATGTTTATTTCTTTTTTGGCAAATAATTGTATGCTATTTCATCATTAATCAATGAGAATCGCACGATTGTTCGATCTTAGTTGATGGTCAATATTTGCCGTTGTCTCCTTTAATATATTTAAAATTGTCTACAATGCATAATCTGGTATGTGTTATGCACCAAGCTTGATTAAATACATTTATCTTTTTTATGACTGAAACGGACACAAATATTTCCATTATTATTCCTTCGTTGACTTGACAAAACTGTGCATGCTAGCAGAGGGTTCGCCTAATAATGTAGAGTAATTTTTGTATGACGTTCGTTTTTCTGTATAGTTTCAGACGTGGTGGGTTTGTGTTAGAGTAAGAATGAATTTCAATGTATTCATCATTCACACAGAAGTGAAAGTTTGATAAAAGGTCTAATTTCAAAAGTTTTTCATTTGATGATGAATCTAACATAATTACACGGTATTTTGATTATGGATTTGACATTATCAAACCGTATTTAGTTTTTGTATAACACGCAACAATCATCGTGCAACGCAGAGCCAGATCTGCCATAGCATAATGCGTCATCAGACAATGATCTACTCTTTTGGTTCTGCTGGAGATTTAAATCGAACATAGTTGGGTGCGCTTTATTCACAAGCATATACAGTATAGTTACCACAGTACCACTTTTGCAAAAATTAGCTTCATCCACATGTGCGAAAGACATATACTTATAATCTCATAAATGCTACTTAGTTGTATTAACAGGTTATGAATAACTATTGTGAATATGATTTGCGTATATGTGCATGATGAATCGATGCAAGGTGATCATATATTGTGTTCTCATATCCCCTCATTAACCAATACATCAAAAAAATTTAGGAAATAATTACTCTGGTTGATACTTTATCAATTTGAAAATATAAGATGTATCATCATTAGTGATGGTGACACTCTATATATTGGGTCAATAGCCTTAATTGTTTCAATATTTAAAATTGTGATATGAGTGAAATCTTGTGCGAAATGTCTTTTACTATATTTTGCATGAAATATTTGTATTGCCGTTTAGTAGAGTAATTACAATAAGAGAGAAAACAAGTCGATAGAGACTAACGTACTCTTCTCCATTCATAAGAACTCACTCGTTCACTGGAGCAATTGGAAAGACTTTGAACCATTGGGCTCGGGCAAATGCTTCACCACAGCAAACTATCTATGGTCTGTATAGAACCAAAGTAAATCTACTTATTTACTTATTTAAACCATAATCAGAGAAACAATGAGGCACCAGTGGACGAGGTGTTTCTTGAAATCACGTTGGTGCTTCCTCTTCCAGTAATGCCTGACGAGAAACAGTGTCAAGCACAAATTGCTAAAATAATTAAGAAAATGAGTATTGTGTAGAATTTAATTATATATATATATATATATATATATATATATATATATATATATATATATATATATATATATATATATATATATATATAATACACCTACCCAAGTGCAACCAATCATATTCTTGCATTTATACCATGTGACTGGCTATTATAATTACATATTGTACAATTTCTAAATTTTACTCAAGTGCATGTGTTATATTAGACGCCAAAAAATCATATTGGATGGTTCAAAACTGTAATGTACAATAGGGAGGTAAACGTTGTTCCTTGAAAATCCATAGTTATTTCCCTTACTAAAAAATATGCTATTCCGACATTCATACGTGGCTTGGTTCTCTACTTCTTTTTCATATTAATAATTCGATTTTCATATAAAAAAAACTCTCCACTCCCCACCAATCCCCACACACCCTCGACAAATGATCTTTTGGGATATTTCTTTTTCAGTTTGTCTTGCAGAGAAATATAATTTACATATTGTACCTAATAACGTCTGTAAGTGCAACCAGAGTTATAATAAAGTATTAAATACCACAAAGAATATACATAAATATGACTAACGTTTTCTTAAGTTTCTTTAGAAGATATGAAAGGGACAAGTGTTCTCATAATTTAAAAGTTTATTGTAGAATGGGTGCGTGTTATTTATTGAAGTATCAGTATGTGATATCAGTTCCGGTGAGATAATAAAATGAAATGGAAGAAATAAGTACCATTATATTAAGAGTTTCGCAACTATAATGACAACAACAGCAGCAACAACAACTACTACTACTAATTCTACCCCCCCCCCCCATAAACAACAACGAAGAAAAAGAGAGAAAAAGAAGAAGAAAACAACAAAAACAACAACATCAACAATAACAAACAAAATAGTATAATCATAATGATTATCATTATCATCAAGTTAGATCGTAATTTTTTTATTTGATTCTCAATGGTCTCTGGTAATTTACATCTACTTATATCTCATCTTAATTGTCGCACAACTTGACAAATTATTCTTATGGAGCGATAGAATATAAGAATTTTATATATGCGTATGTATCACTGACTATACACTATATTGGTAAATTATTGTTATGGAGCGATAGAATATAAGAATTTTATATATGCGTATGTATCACTGACTATACACTATATTGGTAAATTATTGTTATGGAGCGATAGAATATAAGAATTTTATATATGCGTATGTATCACTGACTATACACTATATTGGTAAATTATTGTTATGGAGCGATAGAATATAAGAATTTTATATATGCGTATGTATCACTGACTATACACTATATTGGTAAATTATTGTTATGGAGCGATAGAATATAAGAATTTTATATATGCGTATGTATCACTGACTATACACTATATTGGTAAATTATTGTTATGGAGCGATAGAATATAAGAATTTTATATATGTGTATGTATCACTGACTATACACTATATTGGTAAATTATTGTTATGGAGCGATAGAATATAAGAATTTTATATATGCGTATGTATCACTGACTATACACTATATTGGTAAATTATTGAAACCTCTGCTTTCGCAGATTTTTTAAAATAAACGATTTTTGAAATATAAAGAATGTATTATTAAAACTAAGAGCAGCAGACTCTTAGTGGTGCAGCCGTCCTCCCCCACCCCACCCACCTTCTGCCTTTCCATCGCCCTTTCAGACGTCCAAAAACTGAGTATTAGCGGACAAACTATACTTTTTTTTAAAAATGGTCCAATTAGTCTATCAACAGAAATATAAAAACCAGGCATGCACAAAATTAGGCCAATCTGGTAGCAATGATATAAAGCGGATGGGCAGGTTTGGTGGCCCCTATCTCGGTTGCCAAAAGGTACACATTTTAAAACGGTGAGAAAAAATTCAAATTAAAAAATTTTAAAAAACATTTTTTGAGCTTACTCGACTCCCATCCGGAAAATACACAATTTAAAAATACCAAAAAGCATTTTTTGGAGTCGTCACAACCTCAAGCGGGAAAACAAAATTAAAATGTTCACCTCTCTCGTCGGCCCGGGTCTCTAGCGTATATACTTTTATTTTTTTTAAAAGGGAAAAGAAAAAATATTGCCTCTTTAGGCGCAGACTGTAAAGATACTCAAATAATTAGCTGGTGTCATCATTGACTGTTAGTTCATACAACCATTTCTCAATTTTTGGGGTATGTTTTTAAGGCACGTTTGAACTTTCCGTGGGAGGTAGTGTATCATAAAATATTAACAAGGCTCTGGATATACCAGTTGTCAAGTTTGATTGTTTCATATAGCTCGTTAATTTTTGTCTGGGCATCCAAAGGTCTTAATCCGGCCCTGGGTGTCAACACCATCCACCGTGCTTACTCTGCGCTTGTACCTGTTTGTACAGAGCGCGCCGCTGTTGAGCCTCCGCCCGTTAGAAGGTTTCAGTCTGCTGATACTTTTCAAACGAAAATCTGGTGGGTCTTGAATTTATGGATATATCAACATTATAATTCTTCTATAAGCAGCGTGAGGTGAAACTTGAATTCGTCCGGGGAGTTGCTTAGTTTGCGGACCCTCACCTTTAACCGATTGTCTGTGCTTCAAATAATCTGGAGGTCATCAAACCTAACTATGTGAGTTAAAAATCTTCAAAAGTAACGTTCTCAGTGTATGTTCTGAGTGCTGAAAAACAACAACTTCCATCGAAAAGAGGTTAAAAACATTCCAGACCAAATGCCTGCGCAGAATCAGTAGAATTGTATGGCCCAACACAATCTCGAATGAAGAACTCCAAAGAAAAGCCGCAGTGGAAAGTACCCCATCTTGGATGAAATCAAGACGATGGAGATGGATGTGGCAAGTGTCAGAATGCCAACTACTGCACTTTCCAGGTTAGCTCTTCGATGGACACCGGAAGGCAAAAGAAAGAGAGACAGACCAAATTAAACGTGGCGAGGGACAACAGAATGAGATCTCAAAAACAGTGGCCAGACTTGCGAAACAGCGCCATGGGCGGCTTCTGACCGACAGGAGTGGAGCTCCCTCAACGTTGTCTCAAGCATCAACCAGTGCAGAGAGGATTGCATGAGTGAATGTGCTAACATCTATGATGGTGGCAACGTCAAAGAAGTTAATAGTTTCCTTGATATCACCAGATTCACAAATAGTATTTTTTATGGACTAAAAGTACCGTGCTTTTTAGCCGTAAGTTGTGCGACGATTCGGCCTTGTTAACGATTATTGTGATGCAGTAGAATGCGTTTTTGTTAAAAACAACTTTTGCTTTGTCGTCGCTAAGACAAGTGATTGAGAATATAGCGTTATCTGACAAAAATGTTACAGACATGAGCGTATTGTAAAACACCACATTGCTATTGTGGTCCATCTCTTCCCTTTTAAGCTGACTCGATATCAGGTACCCATGTATTAGCGCCATGCTGGTAGACATAACGGTGGTCACTCTCTATCACAAAAGGGTTGTCGGTTATGGGAAACCCATGTACCCAAGTTGAGACTTCTGGCCTGCCTTGTTTCCCAAAGAAGGAGGATGATAGTACCTACTGCACGGTTGCAGCATCGTCCAGCGGGTTTGGTACCCGGTTGGAGACGAATTGTTTAATAGCAGCATCATGCGGGTAGATCGGGTGTTGTACGTTTTTTATTAAGTTGTTGTTCGTTGACTGCGCGCCACTCATTGTATCACCAACCTTTAAGACCTTTCTGCATCTGCGACTACATTAAGCGTGGGCGATGGTCATAAGGCGTTTGCGTCATGTCTATTAAAGGCGCTGGGACCACGTAGACTCATATCGCTAGTGGTTGTCGTGGGCACAAGTGCGGATCTTTAATTTTAAGAATGATAATGCATGTCAGCATATTAACCGGCAATTGTTTTTCATCTAAAATACGAATCAAGAGCTCCTGGATGGTGCTTTCACTTGGTCTGCTCCAATGTGGTTTTCCATAGGAAATAGTATGTCTTTTTTTTTTTTTTTTTTTTTTTGCATCAAGAATATTCTCAGTTGTGTTTATCTGATGGAGGTGGACAGAACGGCGCGGGACATTTATAAACGCTGGGGGATTTGGATGTGGTTCCAAAGATGGGGCGAGTTTTCTGAGAAAGATACTATATTATAGGTCAATAAGCAGTCATTCCACAAACGAGAGTCTGCATTACTTTTTCCAGCGTATCGCGAACGATATCACATGAAATCTGTTGTTGTCAAACGTAGATGAAATGTTGTACCATCCTGGTCTGAAAGAAATCTCTCAGAGTCCTACATGGGTCCTAAGATTAGGGTGTATCGCCTGTTCTAGAACCACCGGTCCAACTAAAGGATTAGTCAATATGACGAGCATTGTCAGAAATGTATACTACCCAAGTCATTATTCTTTAATAGTGACGCAAAATATAGCATTGGTGGTATCTTTAACTACACTGTTGGTACAAAAGTAAAAATACGAGAAATATTAATTAACCTGGAATTGTTTGTGAATGGGAGCTTCAGACAAGATTTACGTACATAACCAATAAGTATGCACAGCCTGACACTAGGTCTGAGGATATAAAGAACAAGTGGTATAGCAACCCAATGCAGTTTTGGCAAAATTAGCTAAACTTTGCAATCAGGTGCGCTGCCGCAGGCTGAGGCATTAGTACTAACAACCATATATGGTCCGATCTGCCAGAAATGATGAACTTTTACCGATTTCATATTTTCTCTCAGGTTAGACTTATTCTCAACCAGATGTTGTGCTCCCTTCTGTCCCAGCCTACCTGGAACACATTTTACAATGCCATTGACATGACCGCCAACAAAATGTTTGTAAAGAGTTTAATGTGATAAAAACTCAATTGGAGCCAACAACTTCCTCACAATTGGCTTGGAACGATGTATTACTGTTCTCCAGCCCACAAAATAACATTTCCAGAAACAGTCAATTTTACACCAGAAATGATAAGTCGATAGGAGTTTAATTTTGATCACCATTTACAGTGGCCTAGTAGAGTAAATGGATGGGTAAGATTCATGTTGGATGAGTCGAAAGGTTTTACACCTGCCGGCGTAGAGCGGCTTAACGAAAGCATTGGGCATAGTGTGAACAATCCTGGTCTCGATGGGGGGCCAGATGGGGTCCTCGATAGTAAGGACAGGGGAAAAGGTAGAAGATGCATTTGGTGCCGAATGCTAGTTTCTTGCGCAATCTCCAACAGCGAAGACATGCATACATCCAAAGACAAGTACAAAAGAGTGCTCTGATATGCCCAAAGCAAAGTAGATTACATCCTGAAGGATTAACTTTATATGATTCCAAGCAGCATGGACCATAACGATGGCACCTATGATGGGTATGACAATACAATTGTTTGTAGCAGAATTTAGCAAGAGCTTTATAACAGGAACCATCATCGGTGTCAATGCTGATCTAATACCGCATCAGCCGAAATCGGATCAACAAGTAACACAACAACCGCAACCAGTAAAGCACGACCAGCTCGGATTTGACCAGCTCGCACAATCGCCCGCACAAGCGCCCGAGCAAGTATTAGCACAAGCACAGGCATACAAAATCGAAGCCGAAGACTACAAAGCTGACAAAACGGCACTAGTTGTTGGTGGTATTGTGGCTGTGGTTGCAGCCTTTTTTTTGGGGGGGGGGGGTTCTACTATTGTATGCGCTCGTCTACGTCGTGACAGCGGATAACAGCAAAGAATGCGACCGCTATCTTGATGAAAAGCACTAACCAATGACATTGCAAACTGTTTTTAGGAGGAATGGCAAAATAGTGTCAGTGATACCGGGCACCACAGTCATAGCCTTTTCTGCAAGCGTTTTGTTAGCATCCCAGTCAGCTGCTGCAGCTGTTTGTTCACCTATTCATTTGTGTTCGCGGGACGCGTGAGGTCATGTTTAGTTGCCGGGACTGGTGGCGTTGTACCTCCCCGCCAGTGGACGCAAGCACAATAGTGCTTATGATAAACCACATAATCGAGGCTATAGCGACATCCTGTTCACGGAAGAGTGTTTGCAGCCGCTTGGCGAGGGTTGTATGCTCATGAATAATTTTACCCGTATAGCAGTAAATTGGTTGCGAAGTGTCCTTCGTAGACCATTGGCTGTCTTTAGTTGATTCTAACGTACTAACTCCATATCTGCAATGTTTTCTTGTATCTCCTAGCAGGCAGTTTAATCTTTTGCTTCAGTCAGATTTTCCCTCTTGGCAACCAGACGTTCATCGGGCTCTACAGTCTTCGCAATGTTAAGCGAAAGCGCCCCACGTTACGTGTGAAGTATCTAGCTGAGGTCGAGGATCTCTCGCATCGGGAGGCTGTTATGTTCCGTGCCGTGGCTTCTTTTAGCGCTATGTCCTCTGATCCCGGTGCTGTAAGTAACTCGGTATATGTCAGTCTACTTATGTCTGATAGAAGCTCATCTTGTGCTGTGCTGTCAACAGTTTTTGTGGGGGGGGGGGGTATCTTCTGTGTCGTGGTTGTTGTATACGTAGT
This sequence comes from Margaritifera margaritifera, assembly GCA_029931535.1. Classification (NCBI taxonomy): domain Eukaryota; kingdom Metazoa; phylum Mollusca; class Bivalvia; order Unionida; family Margaritiferidae; genus Margaritifera; species Margaritifera margaritifera. The sequence goes on from JAQPZY010001219.1 coordinate 111,622, forward strand.
TTTGGATATCTGCCTCTACTATGACTATTTCAATATACTATTTTCTACAGTTTAGTCATAGACGGTGCTTTCATTTTTTCTATTTGCCTTAAAGAAGGCGTCAAACGTATTATTGCGATCATATTTATTTGCGATCATATTTATCAGGTCGCCACCAGGAATTAATTTTTTTTTTTTTTTTTGGTTTTGTTTTGTTTCGTTTTGTTTTTGTCTTCTGACGGCTTTCCAATTTCCTGTGTCTCTTGATAATATTCAGTTGGAGTATCGAAAAATATAGTTTCTACTGTTTCATCTACCAAATCTTCCATTGCATAGCCTTTCAAAGACATGCTTTAACAACTTTTAGCTGGCAACAATAGTTAATGTATTAAAGGAAAGAAACGCGAGCTCCAAATAGTACAAAACTTGTTAAAATTTGTGCAAGCTCAACATGTTACAATACGGAAATAATCTTGACCCATTTCGCACCCTTCACCGAGCTCATGGAGTAAAGGGAATTCGAAGCACGGTCGTTATAACTAATAACCCAAGCATCATAGACTAAAACCAGCTGCTTGCAATCGGATTTCCCAATCTAGGAAGCAACCATGTTATTGTGCCCAGCACTGCTAGGCCTGCAGTAGCGCCGATTGACGACAACCGTACAATCGTGAAAATTCTTCGCAGAGCCATCGTCAAAAAGATCAGCTTAAAGCTTAAGGAAAAATAAGTGGCCGATATTTACGATGCCGATGTTTGGAGCTTCTACAAGGATATCTGGCTGACGGACAAAGAACGGACTAATGCAGCCTATGAGGGTATACAGAACGCCAACACTGCTGCCATAGTGTTGACGCTGGCACACCTGATGCGTCTATCGCAGTCGTATTTGGGAACCGCTTTTAAGTGCCACTCGACTTTGCGCTGCTAAACGATCACATGCCATACTACCAGTCTGGCCTTTCAAACTGATTCTCCTTTGACCTGACGTTTAACGACTGCAGCAGGGTAATCCAGAGAACGAAAAATGGTGCGAGCAACGCCATTAGCGGTATTTCCTGGCGTTTGATTTGCGTCCCACTCAGAACTCGCACGCATGTTCGAGGGCATTCCAAACCAGATTTATGCCCAGGGACAAGTAACGTACCTGCAGTGGGAAGAGGCTCAAAAAGTAATGGCGATGGAGTCTCCCAAGGACGCAGATTTGTTGTTTCCTGAAGCACCTTTTACCAAAACAGGTTTTCCCTGGTCCTAGACATGAGCTCGACGAATGACCACACGCTCCACGGGTCGGGAAGACGCATAGAAAACGCGACCGATGGTGTAACACTGCAGATTGATCAAAACGGCACAGACGGCAGGCGTGTTGATCGCGTACATTTGTCATCATGGACGTACAGGCCAACATACAAAGTGGACAATTTGTGTCAGCCATATGCTAGCCTGTTGGAACGACGAAAAAGCAGTGAGTGCAACGCGATCTTTGATTACTTACAGGCACACTGTGCGATGACTGTAAGCAGCAGCGGCAGCGGAGAAAAGCATATGTGCCTGAGACCTTCTCGAAACGTCATTTAAGGGTAACTTTGATTTTATAGCCATCATCTGCCCAACGGTACTCCTAAACAAGACATATGGCAGGCCATGGGCCAGTAGCAAAAAAGGCTCAAGCATTTTTACTTAACCCCAGAAACCATGATCTGAATGACCTTCTCCGCTCACTTGCTAAAATGTGTAAGGAAGTCGCAACGCTATTTCAACTCGACTATTGCGCCTTTCATTCTTGCGTCAGGCATAAGAAACCTGCCCTCACAGAACTTGCCTTTATTAGCTGCCATTACGGCATTAGTGTGTGGGGTATAACTCAAAAATACAACTGCGGGGCCCACGATTTCCGACAAAGACGTCGTGGTTGGCACTATTTTACTGTAAAGACATAGACTCATTTAAGGACACACTAATATCTTGCCACCTTTTCTAGCATGTGGGGTTTACACATTTTGTACATCATTAGCCATGCTTTTGCAGTTATGGTTTTAACCTATTTCATTTATAAATCACCTTGAGTTAAGCGCTAGATCTGTCATCGGAACTGAATAAGAACCATGGCGGAACAGCTTACAACAAGTGACATGGATGTTGATCAGGTACGTACTGAATGAATTGAATGATAACGTTTCGACTAAGGAAGTTCAGGTATATAAACAACGGGACATGTGCTGTCCTCCTTTACAAATAACCTTGCAGCACGAGAGGTTATCCCAGCTAACTGCTTCAAGTCTGGCCAAAGAATACATTGGGCGACATCGGACACTTGAGATCATTGCTGTAATGAGCGATAAAGAGGTAGCTAAGAGTTATTCCATATACGATACGAGGCTAAACTAGGGGTTAGGATGACTGCTTTGCTGGGGTCGTCTTTGCTCGGACTGTACACGGCAGTTGTAAGTCACGTTTGCCTATAGATAACCGAGAACGTCTTGCGAGTGACTTGGGAAAGGATCCAATCATCCAGACCTCTTTCTCGAACATCAGCAGCCATCTTTACTTCAGGTAGAGTGCGATACTGGCATCCATTGCAGCTGGCATGATTATCAATTGACATGTCAATTTTGTTACGAAACAGCAAAACATGAAAAGCACAACTGACAATGGAAGTGCCTGTAAAATTGACTGCACCGTCGGAAAAACAAACTCAGAAAGTAACACAGGTCTCACCAAGTTTAAACACCCAGCAAGAGCTGCTACTGGTAAAAGACTTTCAAAATGTTGAAACAAAGTCGGGCTGTGAAAAAGATGAGACTGACAACACGCATGCATGCTTTGGTAGCTTGCCTTCTTTACATCTCATCCCGTGCACCAGCACAAGTTCAAGGAAGGCAGGTGCAGCAGCAAGCTAAAATAGTAACATCTGGGGACCAGTTGGAACGACAAGCATTGCAGCTGCCCAGCAGCATCTATTAAGCATACGTAAAAAACAAAACAATATACACTTGTTAATTGCGGAACCTCAGATGCAAGATATCTACACCAACGAATGCCAAGGAACTGGGAAACCTCGTTCACCACGAAGTCGTACTAGGCGGCCTAACTGCGGGTTATTCAATGATTGCTAAAAATGTTATCAAGATGAAACCAGCCGACCTGGGCCGATTAGACTTCAAAGACTGTGCAAAGGTGGTTATAGATACCTTAGCGCCGAGCCTCTGGATGTAAGACATGCTAATTAAACACGACATCATACCTCCTAATATCATCAAGTTTACCGAATGGCCGCCATTGCTATGATGATTGACGCCCTTGCATTCACCGTCATTGCTATGATGATACACGCCTTTGCATTCACCGGCTCAAACTACCTTTTTTCTTCGCTAAACTCATAAAGAACAGGCCCCCAACGCATTCGCCACGACAAGGCACTGGAAGAACTCCAAGTTGCGTAGACCGAGTACCAACACAAGTCCACCGAGGGTCTTGATTGCCCCAGTGAGCGGCTGCGTGCCGAGCAGCATGTCGATAAGACTTATGATAATGTCGATACCGCGATGTGCGAGTATTACCTGATGACTGGCGGATAAACAGACAACGTCCCAGACGTTGCCAATAAGCCCAAGCTTTTTTACTTTAACATGGCCTTGCTGAGCAGCAAAAGTACGAAATGATGCATGTTGCCGGGGGACTGGCCTCCATCAACAACGTGGCCTACAAATATTTGTAAACCCTTCGCAAGCCGTAAGACCAATATAAATATCTGGCATATTAGTTTTTACTTGTAAAGAAATTGGCCTACCGGAGGAGCTTTGGGCACATATGCACCGGGAAAGTGCAGCTGCGCGCTTCAAAAGACTACCCTGCCATTCATTACCACAAAAATTAAAAAACACTGGCAACAACCAGCTTGAACGCTGACGCGATCCATACAGCGGGACCAAACGGATTTTGCACTGTGCCAAGCATACACTGCCACTCATTCTGCAACATCGCGTGAATATGGTGCATGATTTTACAAGTCCTGGATTTGCGCTGACTGCTGTGGCATTGAAACAATTATTTGATTTATTGGAGTGCCTTACCATCTTGTGTCGTGTCGAACAGCAAAAACAAAAAACAATGGATACTAAGCCGGCGGCAATATACTACAGACCGCAAGGTTACTGGATGAGCGTGGCAGCTGTAACAAATATTGGCAGAAACATTTTCCAGGGTGTTACTCCAGAACACAGCGCAAAATATCCCAGCCGCGGTTTGACGTTTCAGAACCTAACTTTGTGCAACAGGTCAACCTTTGTTTCTGCCACACAACAATGTTAGGTGCCACACGTACGATCATGCGCTGACGTCGTTGATGTCGCCAGTCGTTACAAGGAGACTGAGCTCTTGGCCACAAAGGAAATTGTCCAGTCTATTGCACGTATCTACCAGCGTGGACCGTTAAAGTGACCCAAACTGCTGCAGGTCGACCCCGGCCCGGAGTTTCTGGGTACCACGTCGCAACTTCTGGCCAAGAACAGGCATGCAGGTGAGGCGTGGTGAGGCCGGCAACTACGGCACACATTCCGCCCTTGAAACGACTAGAAGCGCTCGTAGCAATGAGTGAGTTCGGACAATACCAGCCGTTGTGGCGAGATAACGTAGCTTACAGACAAGAGACCTAGTAATGTCATTCGTGAAACGGCTATGTGGGCTACGCCTGAAACATCAGTGACGCGGCCAATCGATCTCAAACGGAAATGCCTGTCCCACAAATGCCTTGGTGTGGTACCTATATACACCGGGAGAACTTGAAAGATATCACAAATGTACAAACACACCAACTTTTTTACAGTATGGTCTGCGAAGTAGTGGGTTGCGGTAAGAACGAGCGGGTTGCTGTTAAGAAAGACGGTGATTGCACATGTCGTCTTGCCAGAATCTCCCCCGCCATTGAGATAGAGAATATTGTGCGTTGCCAGTAAATCGTCGGCCATGTCGCACTTCATGCCAAAGTAGAAGTTGCATGTCGAAGGTGTATAGGCGCTAACACCGTAGGTCGGGCCAAGCGCTTAACGTAAATAACGTCTGTCGCTACCCTCATGGTTTCAGTTGATAACCTTTGTAGCATGTTTGCAGCATGTTAATAAGTTTAATGCCCTAGTAGCCAAGCATGGAAACCCGGAGGTGTGTGTAGTGTGGCTGAGAGCCTTCGTAGTATGTAATAATGTGTCCGAAAGGTGCATTGTCATAGCCAACCAAAGAGTTGGTTTCGCCTGTTCGGTAACTAGCGTCATGTGCTTGTAGTCGTTTGCACTACCGGCTTTAAATTTTCCGATAATAATGCGACCCATCTCTTTTTTTTTTTTTTGTAAGATACAATGGCTTTAATCACTTCAAGGTGCGTAAGCACGACCGTCTTAACCAAATCCGCAGGAGCACACTGGGAGCCCAGCAGTGGTCGTTGCGAGCATCCTCGTTGTGTTTGCGCTTACTGAAGTTGCAGCCAAACCATGCTGCAATAACTGGGCGGCAGCCGGGTTCGATGGCCCAAGTGCGCAGCTGTGCAAACCCAGTGAGATCTTGAGTAACTAGCACGTTAATACACACATGGATCATCCTACTACACGGATGACCAAACCGTTCAAAGCATGGTGCATATTATCTTATACTAACAAAGTCATCGGGGTAGCAGGCGTTTATGTCAAGGCGAACGATCTCAGACACCTGGTATACTTCGGGGCTGTTCCAGAGATGCATGTCCGCTGGATATCCTCTAGCATAGCTGGCCGAGGTTTCGATAAAGACTTTAGCGGCCAACTAGTCTGCTGCGGAAGTGCACTTGCTGCGGGCCTTGGAAATCTGCATGTTCTTTCCCATGGTTTTAAAAAAAACCAAATTGCTACACAAGCTTGGCGTCCAAACTGCCTTTGACGGGCCCAATCCGCTGAATGTCGTCCCTAATCCTTTCATAATAAGCTGAATGGAGTCCCATACGTTGCCCTCGTAGTAATAAACTCTCCAAGAAAACTACGAAAACAAAATTTTTTTTATTGGGCTTGGCGTGGCCGTTATTGGCAATGAGCTCTATTGCCACCCCCTTCGAGCTGTAATTTCCGCCGTTGTAAATATCACCACCGGCTACGTCCTTTAAAATAATTGCACGCTTGATAATTCTTTCCAGAGCTTTCACATCGTAGATGGTTGCACCTGTCCCGCGGATTTGCCATTCCCACAGATCTAGCTTTTGACACCAAGCCTCTGTCATGCCTTGTCATCTGTAAGTATTTTTAAAGTGGTCATACAAACTATGAACTACGCAGTTCATGTAGCCTTCTCTTTAAGGTGCCAGGTTGTCGAAGTCGGGCACTCTAATGGTGTAGAGGCCATACACACCTGCAGTTTCCGGATAAGCATTTTCATAGTAAGGTTTGTCAATACCAGTAAGGAAGAGCTTCGAAAATTGTGGCAGCTCGTGTGGGGTGTTGCTTTGTTTGCAGTTCACAAATAACTTTGTTAAAATACCTCCTTGAAATATTTCCTATCCTCTTTATATCTCTTGCTACATGTGTACCACCGCAGCCCACATATATTATGTGATCTGCCTATGTTCCTTAACTACACAGCATGAATAAACCATACCTCCTCTTTTATACTGTGCCATGTGTGTACCATAATATTTATTCACAACATTTTTGCACACAATTCTGCGCTCTCTATTTTAAGCCAAACACGTTTTTTTTTTGCACCGATATATCCTGTTTACTTAAAATCACCAAGCATTATAACATATTATTCATATTTGTCTAACTTATATATCTATCTATCTATGTGTGTGTGCGTGTGTGTGTCTATTTCATCAAGATCATTAATCATTATCATCATCATCTTCTCCTTCTTCTTCAATTTCATCCTGATATTAAAGGATCTTCTTGACTAAATGCTGATGTATATAAACTGTGATTTTGAGGTTTTGTTTTAAAAAAATAACTTAGCTTATCGACTATATTTCAATGTCAAATATTTTCTATTTAGATCTCTTCCGCCAGAAGTAGAGGAAGAGCAACTTTATTCGGAAGAGTATGTATATTCAATATGCGCTCCTCTTAAATTAATTACACACACACACACACACACTATAGTTCCCAAATCTTTTTTTTATTCTTGCAGATTCTTCATAACATCCGCACCATATTGAGAAGATATTTTTTATTTATGTTATTGGTATTGCTACTTCGATTATTAGTTTTGCTGTCTCTTTATCAGAAACTATTTTAGCACACACACACACACACACACACACATATATATATATATATATATATATATATATATATATATATATATATATATATATATATATATATATATATATTACATTAATCCGACATATCGAATCTCATCAAACATGAAAACAGTATCATCTCCATTTTCAAGGACTAAACATCGTTTGTTACATACAGAAACGTGACACGTGGAAATTTCTTCGTTCTTCTCTAGATTAAAAGGTCTTATGGTCTTTTACCTTGTCATCATATCGTGATCAACGCTTATATGTAGAATCTTGGATTTTGGTGGATTCTGTTCATAAAATCACAAATCTTACATATTGTTTTCAGTCTTATTTTCTTTTAGAGTCGCGTCAGCAGAAGAAGAGGACGTAAAGTATGAGACAGATTCGTATGTACATTAAATGTTTAGATTTTTGTAAATTAAAGTACACACTTGGTATGGTAGGTCATACACTGGTCTGATAAATCAGGACCCGCACCTGTATTGGTATGGTGTGTGGTTTGGGGATCTGATCGAGTTGATCAGTTGCTTGTTTATCAATCCTAAGTATAAGGGTAATACACAAAAATGTTTTAGGAAAAAGGAAAAATATGTTTCTTGTAGGTGTGATGTGCATATTTTAACTCAACATTTTTTGGTATATGTTTCCCACCCACCCCATGATCTTATCACAAAAGTTCTTTCTTAAGAATATTTCTTTTTAGTTTATTTTGCAGTCAATTAAATTTATGTGCGGCTTCAACAACATCCATAAACGCAACAGCTGTTTAATACAAAAACGTAAAACCCCATAGAATATTTAATAAAATATGGCTAACTGTTTCTTTAAGTTTCTGTAGAATATATTTATTAAGTAACATTGTTCTCATAATCTAAAAGTTTATCGTAGAATAGGTGTGTTTAATAGACCTATTGCCACTTTGTACCAGTGATGTTCATTTGCGTAAGGTCAGAGTTCATTCGGATAGAATTACATTACGCTCTTTGGGATGTTCATTCCTATTTGTCACAAAAAATTATTTACGAAAAAAAATGCAAGAATCTATTCGGTCTCATTTTACAGCAGACATAAACTTTTATATAACATACCTAAAGTCTGCATCACTTACACATTTTAATGTCAAATTTCCTTCATTGTGGAGACTGTTTTACTCCGAATGACCTCTGACCTTTGCAGCTCTTCAATGAGTAGAAAGCAACATAGCGAGTGATGTGTCAATACATCTATTATTAAAGTGTCATTATACCTTATTAGCTCAGGGGAGATAATAACATTCAAGGGAGGAAATAATTAGCATTATATTATGAGTTTGACAACTATTATAATCGCAACAACAGCAGCGACAGTAACAAGTACTGCTACAACCACCCACAACATCACCAATAACGAATAATAACAATAACAATAACAGTAACAATAACAATACCAACAACAACAAAATATTATAATCATTATGATCATCATGATCATCATCAGGTTAGAATCGTATTTTTTATTTGATTCTCAATGGTCTGTGGTAATTTGCATCTTCTTACATCTAATCTTAAATGTCGCATACCTTTTTACCTAAATTATTCCTCAGGAGTGGTAGAACAAAGGACTTACATATGCGTATGTATGAATCACTGATTATACACTGCAGTGATAAATTACAGTAACCTCTACTTTGGCAGATTTTTTAAGAAAAACAAATTTAATTATAAAGAATGCATTTTTAGAAGCATGAATATATATATATATATATATATATATATATATATATATATATATATATATATATATATATATATATATATATATATATATATATACCCATCCATGTCGTTTGGAATATTGGACCTAATGACAAAGGAAAAAAGTCAATATATTCAGACACATTCGGAAAACAGCCAACCCAACCAATTCACCTGGTAATCAGACTTCTATTTTTTCATCCAGAGATTCGACGTTTGAATGAACAACAGTAGATATGATTTAGTGAACATTTTCGTATAAATAAAGGTTTGTAAATCAGGAAGTGTACACTGTATTTTCTGCATTGTCATTCAATATATGAAAACCTATGCCTTTGAAGAAGAGATCAACGATTTAGGAGAATATTAAACCGGCACGTCAAATGAAATCAAACATGAAAACAATACTTCGCGCCTTAAAAAAGTAAAATATTAAATATGTAACACATCGCTTGCCACACACACACAACTACTGCTCGTGGATATTCGTTTGAAAATAGAAAATTTGGTATGGGCATCAATAGTTTTGATTTTGCTTCATTTCTAAGAATAACCTCATGTTGTCTTTAATCAAATTGCTTCAGGCGACTATTTGAAAAAGAAAAAAATTGAAAAGTGTATCAGACATGAGCAAACGGTTTTTTTTATATATAATTCTTCTTTAACTTACAGTTACCCAAAACACTACTTGGCGCCTTTGCAAGAAAAAAACAACAACAACTATGGCATCAATACATTTGATTTTGCTTGATTTCTAAGAATTAATTCAATTTATCTTTGACCATATTGTTTGTGGCGACTATTTGGGGACAAAAATTTGAAAAGTGTAATAGACATGAGCAAACGGCTCTTTTTATTCTTCTTACATGTACAGTTAGCTAAAAGTACTTCATCATCGTCGTCGTCGTCGTCATCATCATCATCATCATCATCCCCACCTTCATTATCTTCTTCTTCTTCTTCATCTCAAATTATCTTTTGTGACTAAATGCTGTGTGCAGAAATTGCCATTTTGTGGTTTTGTTATTATAAAATAACACAACTTATGGATTACCTTTTGGTATTATTAATTATCTTTTTAGAACCCTTTCGCCAGAACCAGATGAAGAAATATCTTATACAGAACCGTACGTATATTCAGTATGTGCTCCTCTTAAATTAAATTATACACACGATATGGTAGGTCATCTAATTCTCAGATCTTATTGTTTTATTTTTGCAGATTCTCCATAACACCTCATAACTTTACCTGCTTTATTTTTGCAGATTCTCCATAACACCTCATAAATTTATCTGCTTTATTTTTGCAGATTCTCCATAACACCTCATAACTGTATCTGCTTTATTTGTGCAGATTCTCCATAACACCTCATAACTTTATCTGCTTTAATTTTGCAGATTCTCCATAACACATCATAACTTTATCTGCACTACACTGAAGAGATATTTGTGATATTGCATTTGCTACTTTGATTATTATTTGCGTTTATATCTTTATCAGGAACTATATTTTAGTACATATATAGCATGTAGCAGTTTACGGAGAGAAACAATTATCCTTTTCCTATTCGAGATTTAATATATTTATATGTCTTATTGGTTTTACTCGTGAAACCGTCATGTGAATAAAAAATAAAATGGGCAATCAAAAAAAAAAACCACGACTAATTGTTCTCAATTGAGTGAATGACAGAGAGCGTATGCTGCATCCCAGCCTGAATTTGATAATGTGAAATAACGGCCATATGTAGCGTGAAATTTGCGTAAAACATATATCCAGATTTATTACACACTCGATACCTTATCCTAGTTTAGTTGTATTTTTTGCAAATATATCATATTCGCGGCTTCCACAAACGGATATTGGCAGCATTTTCCCAAAATTATGCATTAATAAAACTCTGCAGACTCGACACAAGGAAAGATAGAAATACTTGCAGTGTTACGAAAGACTATCTGTACTTCTAAAAATCGTGAAACGCCCATAGGACGATCTAATGAAGGTAGTTTGCTTTTGTAATATCAACGCTTACTGCACTGCACGAAATGACGCGATCATTACATAATGGCGTAGTGAATATTACGTCGCTTTTTATTTTGGTGTATCGAAGCGCTGTGAACTCTGACGTGGTTGTGACTTCTGTCTCTTATTAAATATTGAAGACAAAAATCCTGATACAATTGTAATAATCGCAATGGCATTCCTGTGAAAGATAATGACACAAAGTCAAAAAAGGTATAGGAAACCTCTGGAAATCTTCAGCCATTTACTACCTGCCTAGGCCACACAGGTTTTCTGTTGAGGAAAATCGATGTTGTCATAATGAAACTAATTCACCCACTAACATACCATTTTTCTTTGTGTATTCGATAAGAGGAGTCTATGAGCTTCAATCTGTGCGAATTTGATGAATTGTTGAATACTCATTCAGCTGAGATTTACTTTAAAACACAAAGGAAGAAAGACCAACACATTTCAAAAGCAATGTAAACACAGTACTCTGTTCCTTTTGAAGTTCGACGCTTGAGCAATCAGTACTTGATCAGACATAATTAGCATTTCCCTGTAAATAAAGGCGTGTGAATTCGAAGGTATACTCTCTCCACTCTACATTGTCCTACAACATAAATGAAAATCTGGGCCTTTTCAAGAGAGATACACCAGTTATATTTACATTAATCCGGCACGTCGAATCTCATCAAACGTGAAAACAGTACCATCTCCATTTTCCAATACAAAGCATCGTTTGCCACATACAGAAACGAGCCACGTGGATCTTTGTTTGGAATCTGGAATATGACATGAAGAACAATACTGTTGATTTTGCTTCACCGATGCTTTTCTTGTGAAATAAACAAAATTGTCCATCGCAATTTTTATTTTATGTTGTTGTTGTTGTTTGGGTTTTGGTGGGGTTTTTTTAATTGATTTATTGAGAAATGCTGATAGAAGAGAATGAATTCATTATTGTATTATCAGGTTTGCTTACAGACTTTTTTCTTGTTCACATTAAGTGGTCTTATGGTCTGTTACCTTGTATTCATATCATGACCAATGCTGATGTGTATAATTTGTCATTTGATGGATTTATATAATAAAATCACGAACCTTACAGATTGTTTTTCAATATCAGTTATTTTTTTCTTTTAGAGTCGCGTCATCAGAAGAAGAGGACGGAAACTATGAGACGGATACGTATGTACATTTAATATTTGTTCTTTTTAAATTAAAGTACCCTCTTGCTATGGTGGGCCATACAGTTGCCACATTTATTTTCCTTGGAGACTGTTTATTACATATTAAATCTTATAAACTCACCGCATTAGGCATATATGTTTATCTATAATGCTACTTAGAATTTTCTTTCCTAGACATCCCTATTAGGTACTATAGTCAACGCATACATAATTTTCGGAGAGGAAATTTATCCTGTACAATTTTCGAAATTTAGTCATATTTGTTAGACGATTTTGATGACAGACATAAACTACGAGGCGCCACATGAGACAAAATTAGTTTGGCAGTCAATAATAGCCACGAATAATCTTTCTCACTGGTAGACTCACGATTTTATTAAATATAGAGGGCTTCTGTTGTTCCAAGCTTAACAATGTTAATGTCGATAGTACTGCTTTTATGGAGTGCGACATATGTGTAAACAAGTATGCTAAGTGATTTGATACTATGCACCTCATTCTTCTTTCAGGTGTGTAATCGGAAATATATAATATTTTATGCTTCTTATAATGATAGCAGCATTTTATTAAAATTCTGCATTAATTAAACTCTGTTGACTCGACACAAGGAAATACGTAAATAGTTGTAGTACCTCCAAAATAATAAAGGCTGTAGCGTCTGTAAGTGTCACAAAACGCCGATAAATATCACAGGTGACATTTACCGGCGACCTAGTAGATACAGTCGCCGGTAAATGTCACAATGCGACTTTTACCGGTGACATTAACGCTTGTCAATGTCAAAAACACCAGTAAATGTCGCACCTAGAAATTGTTACATTTAATAGCAGTACAGCGCTTTCAGTTTTACCAATGTGTGCCATAGACCAAGTAAATGTCACAAATGTCAGTAAATGTCACAGATGACATTGAATAAAGAGTTTGAAACCCAAAAACAAAAATTTGTAACATTGCCGCCCTTAGAGATAACTTGTCCAATCATGTTTTTTTTTTTTGTTTTTTGTTTTTTTTCTTTCAAACATTGGTACAAGAACATTAAAAAAATCCAATTGAAAAAACTGCTCGAGACTCACTGAAGATGGACTCGAGGATATATTTCACAAATTAAAATTTTAAAAAAATACTGAACCAGTTAGACTATGAAGACATGTAGAAAACATTAAAATGTAATTATGAACACGTCATAAATAATAGAAATATGTCATGATTTTAACAGGAATGAAATGTCGGCGTATGGAGATAATGCCTATTTCCTTACAAGTTTGGACAGGATTCAAGTCTGGTCAACCCTACTTGTGTTTATTTTTTTATAAATTTTTATGCAAAAAAAAAAAAAAAACACACAAGAGAATACAAATATTTGATTTGTTGATTCAAACATAAAATATATACTCCAATACTTTAGAAAGGATACTGACTTACAGATTACATTCAATGGTGATAAGAAAAAATTTAAAACAGCTAGCTATGATAGCTTGATTGTTAAAACAGTGTATTATGAGAAAGGAATAATTTACGTATTATATGTGAGTAAATACACACATTACTATCTCTTTAAATTTACAAAACAACTTGAAGATAGCGTTACCTTTGCAAGGTCAATCTAGAACGATTCAACAAAAAAGGATGAAATTTATCAAAAACAAAGTTTGATTTAAAACAGCAAATGGTGAGCCAGTATATAAAGTAGCTGTTTTAGATTCAACTATAGGAATGGCAAAATTAGACATAAATCTTAAATTTTTAATACGTTAGAAATGATTGAAGAAACATTGTAAATTGCTGAAAGTAGCTGTTTTGGACAGTCGTCTTATTGGCTTCTTGATAGCGACTGAAGAACGTTTATTAATCATACAATATTCTATGGATAGTATTATGCCATTGTAAATGACTGACAGAGACCAGTATTTAAGATCATTTTACTACGATTTTAAAAGTCCGGTTACTTACACAAACATCAACTCATCGTGGAAACATACTAAACAAAACCAAAAAATACTCTGAATTGAAGAATGGTTAACGCAACAGCATGCGTAAACATTACACAATCGAACAAAGGATTTTCCTAGAAAAAAGTTCATGTAAGCCAAATATTTCTGTCATTTAACATTGAACGGCAAATTAGTTTGCCTGAACTACGTCAAATAGTGCTAAAGTCTTATTGCTTGACTTATGCTAATTACATCTGAGCTGTTCTAAAGATACATGTAATTGGTATATCATTAAAATCTATTACTTTCCCAAACTCATATTTATTACCAATATTAAATCTGTTTACAGTGCCTCTTTATAATTGTTTATATGGATTGTTATCATCATATGAGATGAAATCGCTGTGAAATACATTTTTAATAAAAAGGCAACCTAGCAGAGCAGAGTAGGAGCCGTTACAGTAATTTTGTTAATTATTTAATCGATCAAGAACAGTATATATGCTTTTAGGATTAAAAATCCACAAATCGGATCAGATTTGGTCGATCTTTGTAAAGATCGTAGTAATTGACATTTGTTGTTGGTTATATACATTGTATAATTATTGCTCATAGTTATTAAAACTTTAAAGCTATGCTTCTGGCATTCAATATCAATGCTTTCTTCATTGTTGTTATTAGCAGTCATTCTTCATTGACGTTTTATGTATATTGCAAGATTATATAAACCATCAGCTATTGGTATGCTCTTGGTTTTATCCTTATCGTTTATGTAATACAATATATTATTTTTATCATAATTTTAAATATTGTAAATTCCAACTACAAAATCTATTCTCTGTAATGAAATGTAAAATTTATCATCTATGTTGTCTATAGGGTTGGAGAAGTATGTTTCTTTCTCAGACTATCCTTCAACAGTAATGTCACTTGGTTTTCCTGTCACGTAAGTACGTAATAGAAACGCTGTTGTTGTTGGGTTTTTACAACATAAATGCATGGACGTGCAATCAATCAAACCGAAGCTATTTTTTATTTAAATGATATATATTTGTGATGTTGGCACCCCAGCCCAAAAATACGAATGTCAGAGTATAACTGCGTTATGGGGCATATATATAAGTATTCTATTTATTATTAGACTTTACTTTAAAGATCAAGGGAAAAAAGACCAATATTTTCAGACACAATAGGAACGCGACCATACCCCACATCCGATGGAACGAATAATATTTGTTCATTTAGAAATTTAACGTTTGATCAAACAATGGTGGATAAGACGTATTTAACATTTACCGTATAATATATTTTTTTGTTTTAAAAAACTGGTAAGCGTGGAAGTATACACTCTTTTTTTTTCTTTCTTTGCAATACAAATAGAAATGTATGCCTTTTTTAGTAGCAATTGAAGATTACCACGTACATTCGTTTTGCATTTCGAGTCTCAGCTAACATGAAATCATTACCATGCACATTTTGCATCAACATATTGATTGGCACATATAGAAACACGACAATACTGTTGATTTTACATAGTTCATAACAATTTTCTCCCTTATATGACATCTTTCTTAAACTTTTATCTCGCGACGTTTTTAAAACGCAAAATTTAAAGACAAATCTTGAGACAAAGAGAGTGGCTTCTGTGTTCTCGTCGAAGTAACTTTTACCCAAAGTAAATGTTATTTTATTTCATTATATTTTATTTATTTATTTTATTTATTTATTTATTTATTTATTTATTTATTTATTTATTTATTTATTTATTTCCAAAAATGAAAGAATCGTGTGGCATTATTTAATATTATGAATGTCAATAAATTTTTCATTTAGAGACCAGTCGACAGAAGAAGACGACACTGAGCTTGCTTCAGATTCGTATGTATTCAATTTTACTCATTTCAAATGCTCGTGTTCTTTTTCTTATTTTTTAAAAATATTCCCCTGTAGACAAATCATGGAAGTTCTGGACAAGTACCTAAATTTAAAATAGTGCGGAATTAGTTTTTGGTGTGTGCTGCGCCCCAGCACAAAAAATGAAACACAAATGATTGACTTATTAATTAAAAAACCGAAATCCCACTATTTGTCTATTCATTGTTGGGCCACTTTCCTTGCTGTTACATATAAAACACTAAGCCAATTTCGATACTAATGAGTGAAGAAGAAAAAACAGAGAGCCACTATCCATAGTACTGTATAAAAGCACAAAAACGATGGGCTACCCTTCTTATTCATGCATAAAAACAAAAACAGACGAAAGAATTAAAACTTTCTTTACTACTGTATAAAACAAAGAAAAACAATAGGCCGATTTCTTTACTGCTGCATGAAAACAAGAAACAGGAAACATACACCACGATGTTCTAGATATTGTTACTGGACAGCATTCCTTACTACTACACTTTCATAGAGGTGGTCCTGATCTCTCATATACCTTACTGCTGAAATCCGCAACTACTATAGTGATATTAAAATTACTACTGCCTTGAATAGAGTTGATAACATGCTGCAATTTTGGTACTGAAAAATCATCAGTGGAGATAGAACGTAGATTTACTTGATACCAACGATGTAGAGACTGTTCAATTAGGAAGCACCTTCATTGGGGAAAACAAAAAGTATATTTGTGCGTCCTAATAGAGTATGATGATTACACGTGTATGTGTATATGTGGTAAGACCATCAACTACGTATATTTTTACCAGCATGCTAAAACAAAAATACACACAATTTGAATACGTCAATGAAGATTCAAACAAGACAGAAAGAATGATACATCAAAATTGTGAGAAACACAACGTTATTGTTAACCGACTAAAACAAAAGAGTAAATCAGATACAGAGAGCAAATGTGTCATAGTCTATGATCTGATTGATTTTAGCGACTGACTGGCATATTAATTCAGATTCCAGCTGTCTTCGTTTACTTACATACTTTGTGCACCTCTCTCTATCAGTATGTAGCACATTCTCAGAAGAAAAATAAGACTTGCAAAATATTCATAAACAAATTAAACACATAGACAGTAATCTGAACTAAGCAAACATTGACAGCTAATAAAATTAAATAAGTATATGGAGATATTGAAACACAAACAGATAGACAGTATTGTACTACCATCATAAACATTGATGGTGAGAATTAAAACAGTACTACACAAGCAGGCAGAGAAAACCAGTCTTTACGTGGACTTTGCATTACAGCAATAGTATCGGACTAAAATAGCTGAATTGGTTTAAGAATTGGATTTCAAAACCAAACGTTCATGGTTCAAGACTCATGTTCGCCAAAATATATTGCTTATTAAATTGATGATCACCTGTACCTACCGCTGGCAGGATAAGAACATATCAAAAACACTATAAAATACGTTTCAAAATAAAATAAGTTTCTCTTTGAAGCAACCTAGTAGTCAGAATGGCACCAGGGAGGAGTGGTATTGTGATATCTGCATGCATTTAAATCCTCGTAAAGGCAATGGTAAACAAATTAACAAAGGGCCAAAAGATCCACCATGTGTATGATTGAAACAGCCCAAATCAGCAAAGGCGCTAGGACTTACTTAAAGAGCCGCGTGCAATGAGCCACACAGTAACGTGCTCAATGAGGCGAAGTGATCCCGCGTGGGAAAAACAATCTGCAAAGGAAATGTGGCCTCCACCTGTCGGTGGTAAGTGATTTCTGACCTATCTACTACCCACAGTGGCAAAGGCTTAAGGTACCGAAGTGGCCATTTCGCCTTAATTAAGGCAACATTCAAAGATTTGTTTTTTCTTCGTTTCACATAGATTTTAGGATGGCAATATTTTATTATGCAGCAAACCACTGCTGATTAGATATTCCATTGTTTAGGTCAGCAACTGCAGGTACAATTAGCTTCATCAACTCTTCAAAAGTTAGTTTGTAAGGTGATCCAATCTTGAAGTTCAGAAATTTGTTCAGCAGCATACTAAATGACACAATCAAAAGCAGTTTCAAGTACAGTGTGAAAAATATATCATTATTCATCTGGATGTGAAAAATATCAACTCATTACTCCCTTCATCTGGAAGACCATTTATTCAGACAAAAAAGACCTCATAACATTTCAGGCAGGTAATTTACATATGCTTGATTGACTTAGCAACAACTTGAGCACCTGTTATGTATATGCTGTAACCTAATGGGATGCGGTATGCATTTGTTGCATATCTTATACCAGGAAGAATTATTACCAAAACATAACATGTACGTATGATACAACCTAGAAGGATATGGTATGAATTTAGTGCATATCTCATACCGGGTAGAAATGTTACTCACCCACCCACCTCCACCCCCACCCAAAAAAACATGTATGTATGATACGACCTAGTATGATATAGTATGAATTCAGTGCATATCTCATACAGGGAAGAATAGCTAATTGCACCTATGCGGAGCACACGTGCCAGTTATGGCACGTCCTTTGGCATGATTTGCATGCACTTTAAGTTGCTTTACGGGATAAGTTGCACAGAGCAGCATTTATCATCTACGCCCATTTGGACAAAATTGCAGTTGTTTTAGCAGGTATCATTTCAGCATCATACGTAATCAACGCTGTGAAAGAAATATGTCTTTCATTGGCAAATTGCCATATGAGTTACAATACGTTACAGACTTCATGCAAGACGCTATAAGACGTGAGTATTGCAACAAGGGCTTCAAGAACAAAAGGGCATTTAGTAAGCACATAATACAAACCACCAACAAGTTTGATAATGACAGTCCCAGATAAAAACCTTTCCTCTTTTAACTATTCTGTTTGTTCTGATTGCAAATTCTTTTCATTTTCCTCCCGCCCCCCATTAGTGCGAGATCAACATTAGTCTTCTATAACGCTTCCTGTTGATTAGGTACCAATTTTTTCTCTGTATTGATAAATGTTTAATCTTCAGCATTCTAAAAACCACATCATCGCTAGCCATTAACGTTCTCATTTCATTTCAGCAATTGTATTGCCTAATATTACCATTGTGACATCGAAATTGTACTACAGGTTATTATAACTTATGTTGAATCCTCGTTACCTTTATCGAAGACAAATTTGAAGTATGGAAACAAATGTAACTCACATACATTATTTGGCGTTCTAATAATTCCGTTAGAACTTAATATCAATCTTGAAAAATATTGTAATGATTTTTTATGCATACCAATTTATTACTTTTGATTCAAAATCTCCAGCATGCAAAAGAAACGAGATACATGATGTAATTCTTTCTAATGATTGGTTAACAGTAAAATGCAATAAATGACAGGAAACGAAAACTACCGACATATTGAAATATGTAAGTAACAAAATCCAACCATTGACATCATGATGTTTCTGGTAAATTCTGAAACTTTTTTTCCTAACATGTGCCATTTGAAATGATTATATATATTTTCGCTATCCTGAATTATTTTTTAATACAATATTTCTCGAGTGTTGTTTCTGTAAACACAATTGTCTATAAATTAGTATGCTTCATATTCTATTGATATTCAACTATGATAAACCTGAATTTCATCTAAATTACAAGCACGTGTTTCTAATGTCTACATTGCTTGAGAAGAAATTCGATTGCGTTGCACAAAAGAGAGAAAAGCACATTGAATTTTTCCTAATATGAACGCCAATAGTTCTTTATAAATTTCTTACCTAATTTTGTAGTTTAAAAAAACTCAACGAAGTAATATTAATTTACAAACACCTAGATAAAAGACCAGTTCATGTTTCAGTTAAAGAGAAAGAAACTTTGGATATAAAATATCTTGTATATCTAACAAATATCGCTATGTTGTCAAATACGTCGATCTTCCAAATCCATAGCATGCTACACTAACGTTATTCAAATATCAAGAGTTGGACGGAATAGATTGAAAATCTTTCACTAGAAAAGTCAACTCAAGCAAGAATTGTCGACTAAAAATTATCTTTTCGCAATTTATTCGATCAATGGGACCTTTGTACCTCGTGTTGGGATGTCGCTCTGCTATTGAAACCACCCTGCTGATGACCTCTCCATCAATAATGACCGCACTTTTGACCAAACTGTCAATACAGACATCTGCCGAAAAGATAGCCAAATCTCAGAGAATGCAAATCTTTCTTTCTCTGTTTGAATATGTGGTCTGCTTTCGCAAAAGCAGAAATCTCATTATCAAAGAAGAAAATGTTCATTCATTAGATACATTTCTCTATCCTGTCGCAAATTAGAGACAAAAGTTCTGTTTATACTTATAAAGTATATATATTTCAAAACGTATATGTCTATTCTCGGTGAAGATAAAATATTCAAGAGATATGTGTTGTTTCATGGCGCGGAATGACTTATGTGTATATATATATATATATATATATATATATATATATATATATATATATATATATATATATATATATATATATATATATATAACACAAGAACACGTTTTTGATCACACAAACCTCGCGTATTATCTAAAGGTGAACAGTTTGCCACTTGCTCTTTTGGAACTCTTTATCTTTAATTTTCATTCATAATCTTCCTTTAGACGTTATATTTGTCGGGGTACTCTAAGTTGAATTGTAAAATATCATTATTTGTATTACAGCTCTGCATCATTTTGCTCTGGCTGTAAGTGTGTGATGTTACGATTAGGGGTTTGAATATGTAACAAAAGAAAGAAAGACTCTAACAAGCTTTCACAATTTCCAAAATACAAATTTATTTTCCTAAAGCAAAGTGAAAGAATTAAAAATAACTTACAGTGTAGAAATTCCTTAAATTATCCTAAATTGTCCTATTGAATTCACTAATCCGGAAACTGTCCAAAAGTATTCCGAATGAATACACTAATGTGCTTATGTGTCGACAAGAATCACAGTTCTAAATCCAAATGGTATTAATTCCACTTAAATTCCTGTGAACGTAGAATATCACAAAAGTTTTTGAAATGTTTCTGAGAATTCCGACGGAGTTTAATAATGTTCAGATCTTTGAATAATAGTACATATTTCCCAAAAGTACTATTTAGAGTTAAGATTAATTCCACTAAGATTATCACGAACAATAAACAAATTTCCTCTATGGCTTACGAACTGTCGTAACTGCAAAGAATGAACAACGCAGTGATTAAATCTCGTTTTTATATTATCTATACTGCGTAGAACAAATAAAAACCCAATCTACTCCGTTTCAAATAAACAAACCCGAATTGCTATTTTGATTCTTTTTTCAAGTAAACAAGTTATGTACTATTACTGAATCATGGGAACCAGGTCACAAACAATACATTTCACCACGCGCTACTCACGTGACGTCGTGAGTCATGTTTAACCAACATTCCTAACATAAGATATACATGTACTCAATAATACCGTTGACTATTAAAAATAGTATAAATTATAATACAAAGGTCATAAACCAAATGAAAACTATATTATAATTTTAAAGATGATACATAATTCCGTAACAGTGAGAGAAATGTAAAGTAATGAAATACATTGTATTTGTTTGCCTGTGTTATAATGTGTGTGTGTGTGTGTGGATAACATATAACCTGTGTTGAAGGGAAACAAATCTGTTTTAATAACCACTTTCGCCAAGGTTCTATTTATCTAAAAAAATGTTAAAGGATATATCCACTGACTAATAATGTTATTTCATTTCAAATGCTTTATCTATATGAAATTATTTATAGAAAGTAAAACGTGTGAGGCGGTGTGGCCACTTAGCTCTCTACGCTCGCTTAACGGTGAGGTAATATTTATTCTTTACATTTCATAATTTCATTAGTTAATTCTTTACAATTATTATTCAGTTTCTGAAGTACGAAAAGTTATCAGTATGAGGTTTTAACTTGAAATTAGTGACTTCATCTGCTGAAAATTACCGGAGGATGTAGGAACGTCTGTCTGGGTTGGGAACACATTTTTTTTTCAGATAGACTGAAAACTCTTAAATTGTTTCAGAAAAAGTTTATGTTTATAATATTGATGATTACTATTTATATTCTATTTGTTTAAATTACTGACTTTATCTGGACAAAATTATTGGAGGATATAGTGGCAATTGTCTGACTCAAGAACAAAAATTAATCAGATAGACTGGGAGCTCTTATATTAATACAGAACAAGGTTTAAATTTTTTTAAATAGATTATGGTGATGGTTTTCAGAATGAAAAACATCATTAAGTGGATGACTTTTTAAATTGGGAGGATAGGAGGGTGGATGTTTTGCTTTAAAAATAATCGTCGGATAGGTGGCCTTGTCTTTTTAAAAATTCCTTTCGTCGTATAAGGGATAGAGTGTTGTTGGTTGAAAAAATAAATAAAAGGATAGGCGGATGGGTGGCCTAGTGTTTTACAAACACAACAGTCAGGATTGGATAGTGTGTTACTCAGAAGTTAATCAAGAAATGTTATTACTGAATTACTTCATCAAAATATTTATACAATTTAAAGTAAGGGGTGACTAGGATGGGCTTGGGCTATCTTGCTGTTCTTGAGATCCTGTTATCCATAGACTAGATACTTACATTTTTTAAAAATTAATTTTGTTTTCAAAATAATTTAACTATAGGTGGGTTAGTGCATTAGGATTTTTCAAAATAATTTGGATGATATTATCATGTTAGCCTATGAGTTTTCAAAACAAGTGGATGATTGTAACATGGTAGCCTTGGTTAGTTTATATATGTGGCGGATAGGAAAGGTGGATTTTTCTTTCCAATTTGGAGTATAGGCGGGTGGGTAGCACGGGACTTGGATTTCTGTTCCTATTCCTCTCTATATCCTTTATTAACTGGTTATCTCCTTTGCGCATACTGTAAATATGATGTAAGAAAAATTTATATTCAGATATATGTGTGTGCATGCGTGTGTGTACAATCTCTTTAATTATGGAAAAATAAATAAATAAATGATACTTAATGCCTCTAATACAAATCATGGTTGGAATGAGAATTTCCTGTTGTAATGATTAATTGTGTCCAAATCAATTTCAGTGTTAAGCACATATTAGTACGGCCCGAGCTGTATGTTCCCCTAATGAGCTTTACATTATTTATTTTAACTTACCTTTCAGTTTGGAGAAGACAGTACCTTCGAAAAGTGACTAGCATTTAATTGAATATTCATCCCACTTTCAGATCAGTCTCACTTTATTTGCTCTCAAAATGTTTAATTTCAACTCTTCTACCGCGAGCTCGTTGGGTCTCAGTTCTTCTACTGTGCCAACTCGTCTAAGGTGTCTACTTTACTATATTTTCCCACAAATTACTATGCTTTTAACTTTTCTTAATTGACAAACGTTATCCTGTTCAACATACATAGTTCTGATTTTCTTGTTCTATAGAGTTAACGATACAATCATGTAATTAAAATCAACATCTCATATATATAAAATCATGTATTAATTCAGTAAAATCTGCATGTCTCACAGTGTCAACCAAGTTCATGTTTTCTTCCGAAATTGACTTTTCATGCGCATGAGTTTCCTTTTGACTTTTGTGTAGACAGTCTTTTACCAATGGAGCTCAGCCTGTTAAACATATGATTATTCTTAAGAGTTTTCTATTTTCAGTCTTCCTGTTCAGTGTTCACGTGAAGCCACAAAAATTCAATAATCGACTCCTCCTCTTGTTTACACATGCGTAATGATTTTACGTTTATGACTATGGCAATGCAAAAGTTTGTTGGGTTTTTGAAAAATAATATTTAAACATTTTAACCAAATCATAGTTAAATAGAGGAATTGGGAGTAGTACAATTCGCACATTAGACATGGTGAAAATGAAACAGTAGACGTGCTAGGAGTAGACAATGACAATAGTTTATTCGTAATGTGGGTCATCGGCCCATAATACTACAGCTACATAACGGTATTTCAATAATGTAGAGCGCCATTTTGCAACAAAAGTATCAGAGTGAAATGAAAAAAGACAAAACTCAATTAACTATAATATATACACACATATATATATATATATATATATATGTATATATATATATATATATATATATATATATATATATATATATATATATATATATATATATATATATATAAAGTAAGATGAAATAGGAATACCATCAAATAACTGTCATATTACATACGGGTGGAAGAAAACGTGTGAAAATATATTACTTAGTTAATTATGTTAATAATATAATTACATATCCACTTGCTCTCTTCTATGGAATGATGAAAAGACATATTGTACATGTTGAAATAGTATCACTGGATTCTTAGACTTCGTCAAAGAATAAAACTTTCCTCAGGTGGGTTGTTTTGTTTTTTTTGTTTTTTTAATGCTGAAAAAAATATCCTATAAGAATCTTTTTCTAAGATCTGCATAAATGGGCATTTTAAAGTGAAATGATTTTCATCTATTTGGTTGTTGTCACATAACATACATATACGTTGACTAGGAGAGATGACATTTTCCCGCCATTTTTCAATAGCTAAATTATGGGCGGAGCATCGGTGTCTGGCTAATGCATTTAATAGATGGGTAGGTAAATCAATGGTGAGATAAAAAAAAATCATTTTAATGATAAGCTTTTTGTAATTTGTTTACAGATGAATTCCAATCCTGGATTAATATGTCTTTAGGACATTACCTGAAGTTAAGTCAAAATACTGTTTCATCTACTACTTCCTGACAGCATAATATAATCAATCCATATCTGAATAGTATGTATTTAACGTTCGTAACCCATGTTACTTTACCTGACTCATCCAGTGTTTTCAAAATAAAAATGCATTGCCTTGGATATTGATTATTATCCATTTTAAGAAACTTAATCCAGTACTTAATACATTTGCAATAATACGTAAAATACAGAGGTAATCTTCTACATTCTCCTCGTGTTAAGAGGAAGTATGTTTGTCTCATAAGGCACAGAAATCTGGTGAAAACCTAATATGTACCTTTTTAATTTTTTATGAATATTAGTACCAACAAATTTAAATGGCATAAGTTAATAAGGGTATGACCATAGTATCAGTAGTATTTATAGTAACTTTCGTAACCCATGTTACTTTACCTACATCATCCAGTGTTTTCAAAATAGTATTTATAGTAACTTTCGTAACCTATGTTACTTTACCCGACTCATCCATTGTCTTGGATATTGATTATTATCCATTTTAAGAAACTTAATCCAGTACTTAATACATTTGCAATAATACATAAAATACAGAGGTAATCTTCAACATTCTGGTAAAAAACCCATTATGTACCTTTTTAATTTTTTAGGAATATTAGTAGCAACAAATTTAAACGGCATAAGTTAATAAGGGTATGATCATAGTATCAATTGACTGAAAGTTTCTGTCGCAGAAAATTTGCGTAACGTACATGGAACAATTTAATCAACGCGTGAAGAGACTTCTTTGCTTGTTGATTTTATTGCGAGTTGTTTCTTTGCTTTCGTCCAAATGAGTTTAGGAGTAAAGTATAGTCCCATGTATTTACAAGCAGACACGGTTTGGACAAGGGACATGCCATTGGTTACTAAGGTAAACTTCAAATAATATATATATATATATATATATATATATATATATATATATATATATATATATATATATATATACGCAGTGTATTATATGTGTATTATATGTGTCAAGTCTATAGCTCATTGAGATCTGCGCAATGGAAGCATGCTTTCGAAGGTTTTTTGAAAGCTGATCCTTTATAAAGCGACGAGAAAAATATTGAAAGATTGGACATTCCAACTAAAACCAAATACCATTGTTTTAAATAGTATTACAAGTGATATCTCGATTTGCGCTAATTTTAAGACTTTTGTCAACATTGGCTGTAGTATCTTAAGAACATTTATTAAGGCATGAAGATAAAACGAAATATACAACATTTATTTCTAGGCAAGGTGTATCTAAATATACGAGACCTACACTTAAAGTATGCCTCTTTGCAGATAGATTTTCTTAATTTTGGAAACAATTTTAATCTGCTTACGTTCCCACGTACACAAATACTTTAGATCTAATGAGGAGACGTAACTTTGTTGATATGAGTGAAGGATTTGGTTCATGTATTTAAATTAAAAATATATTTAACATCTCAAGACTTATTAAGATATTAGCGTATTGTATGATATTCGAGATTAGAAAAGTGATGATAACTCGAGTTAAATATGGGTAGGAAATACACAAATCGTTAAGAAAACAACAACAACAACAAATATTTGTTATTTTACGCAGGGTACTTATGCTGTATGACAAGCCGGAGATCACTGTGGAGGTACCTCCAAACTACAATGGTAGCTTGAAGGCCGAACCTTTGTCAAATGAAAAAAAGAATGAAGAAATGTCAGATATGCCAAAACTGATCAAAGAAAAGAGTGGGCGCATAGGAACCAGTGACAGGTCAGAAATGTTTCAAATTAAAGGAGACTTTAATTTTGAGGAAGAGTTGAAGGTCATGGTGAAATTTCATGGAGATGTGTCAAACCAATATTTAAACTTCTATGCGGTGATCAAGGATAAGACTTGGATTGAAATTCCTGCAGAACAAAAGGTAAATAATATTTTGTCCCTTTACCTTTTAAACACAGTACTACACTTATCAAACTTTAACGGTTAAGACCTAGCTTGGAAAGTTCTACACCTTAATGCAAAATAAACTCACAGTGACCTACGTTTGCATCTTAGTTGCACTCACTCTCTAAATCTTAAGCTATATTCCTTTTGCATTCATCAAATTTTACATGTATTTGCATGTTTACCATACCTGTGTCACATTCCCCTCAGGTCACTGTACTGTAGTTTATATGCACACAAAGCTTTGACAGTGAGATTAGTCTAAAGTCAGTTGACGCACATTTGCCCTATTGGAAAATTTGTAAGAATAGTGGGCAATATATATCATGTTTAAGCAACGATTATGAGTAATTAAACAAATATTGCTGCTTTTTATCTCATCAAGGACGACGTCACATACCAGGGTAAAAGGTCATGTTCAACGCAGGGACTTAAATATTTTACTTAACTCTGAACAAAGCTTTGGTAACGTTTGAACTTGACATGACTTTCCACAAGATTAGCTTTCCCTTACCCTTACCATCAAGGTACCCAGCTAGTTCAAGCCGCGGAAACCAGTGAAAAGCCTGTACAAGCTGTTGTCTTCATAGATCCTCTTACACTGCATATACATTTTATTCAACGTGGATTTGAGTCGCTACATTTTCCAGTCCCAGATGCGATAAGCGTGTGTGCACACAATGCTCTGATGTTATTATCTATATGCAATATAACATTATACTAGTCTGGTGTCCGCTTGATTTGATGTGCTTTGTACGTGTTGTAAAATGAAACTGTCTGACGTAACTACTGCCCTGGATACTATTACGACAGCGTCCATGGAGTATTCAATATGATTGATGATTGTCTGGACCCAAGAGATACAGTTTTTGTGTTTATATTGGTCAGCATGTGCAAAAGACAAAAGATATAAAGCCTTTTCTACAGCATGTGCTAAACAATAATCCTTTACAAACTGTGTAATCTTTCATCTTCGTCCCCTTTCCATACTATTCAAAAAGCTTTCTGCCCAAATCAGTCGAGATTACAAGCTACCAACGAATATCCATAGAAGAAAACTTTTGTCAAGATTTCACAGCAACCAACAATAGCTGGAATAAAGTTTGATCCGACTTTAGACTTGCAGATTATGACTTTTCTTACTGTTTGTCAGGTTTGTGTAGTATTCCTCCATACCGTTAGATTTACTTTGTTTACCGGAGACAAGAAAGTCGCATTACCCAAGATATTCCGAAGCAAGGAATTATTTCCTCTCCCGTTCGAATTCATCCATTTTCATCAATAGCATTAAGACATCCTTACTCATCACTATTTTAAAAATACCTTTCTAAACGCTTTTCAAAACTTTGCTTAAATGGACACAGATGACGTATTGTTAAAGGTTTCAATTGTAGCCTTTTAAGTATAGTTCGTGAGATCTAATAATGCTCTTCTTTTTATTGCACATTAATTCCAGCATCTTTTTTTTTTTTTTTTTTTTTTTGCTACTTCTGAAAATCACACTAGGACCCAGGTTATCGATAAAATTCTGCTGCATGCTATGAGATTCAAATTGATTCTAGATAGGTCAACAAGAACTTCTGTCCACCTTTCAAGTGTTATATGCGATGATCTACTCCTATTGCGTTGAAAATAATATTTAACGTACACATAATAAAATTAACATATCTGACTTGTTTGACAACGTAAGGACCCGCCTTCTTAAGAATATTCATTTCTAACATATAGAACGAACCATCCTGGAATAGTGCAGTTCATCCTTAGTTAAAAATGTTCTCACTCATTTTAGGGCTCGGGAGATACATATTTAATTCATCACCTGTGTTGTCTCCTATGAACAAGATGTTGCATAGAACCATCATAACTGAGGGACTCACTGTTATTATCAAATTATTCTCTTCATTTCCATGTAACTTTGTCTGACGAATGGGTTTGTAAATTCTTCCTTTGATACCAAAGACATGCGCGAGCTAATGACAATGTGACTAGATCTTTGATACAAACTAACCCTCTCGATTTTTTCCGCTCCTGCACTACAGTCTGTTTTCAATAGAAGTTTCAAGCGTGAGGACGAGGAATACCTGCAGCGTCCTTCTATAAGCAACAACTATACTTCCTTCTGCCTATCTTGCTATATCTTCCTCACGGTTTCATTACATTAGTCATTCTTTTAATGTAGAAGAACCACAGTGAGTACAATCTCACCATACACGAATTAGTTTACAATTATTCATTTTTCATATATACGTAGGTATTGAAACTACAAATTGGCACTACAAATATAGATCAGCTTATTTTTTCTTTATTTATGTCTGTAGTTCATTAAACTGTACGCAGAAATTTATTTTTAACAAGCTGATGTGCCACACGTAAAGTAGGTTATTAAAAGTCAGTTTCATTGTCTGTTTATGCTCCTTCTTTCCGGGTCTAAAAACATACATTCGCCCATATCTTTAGCAAGATTCGTAAGTAAATGTAGCTGTATAATTACTGTTTACTCGAACCAAAATCAGGTCATATTGATGTACGTTTTATGCATCACTTGGTTTTCTATCTGTAAGCATTGAAAGCATTGAAACTTGTATATTTGACATTCCAAATTCTAAACCTATCAGACTTTACGTATGATTAACATGGTAATACGTTCTTCATTACATTGCGTAATTATCTCAAGGTTTCTTCTTTTGTTACACTTAAGCGCCTATTGTTATTTCAGTATTTCCTTCGATTTCCGCGAATGCAGTTTGAAGACTTCTTTTTCACCACTGTGTAAACACGAGGTCATGTATGATACTTCTACCACTATGATAATACCGTGAACTCCATCTTTGGACAAACTTTGGTCCAGCGCCACAAAGCAATCTGTATCGACACCAGAGATTATTTAGTGGGCTTTTTTTATGAAATATGGTTGTTTTCTGCTAAAGCTGGAAAACTGATGGAGCAATTATTACAAACGTTTTTGAATTGGTTGATTTTCTTAGGGAAAAAGTATCATGATAGTATACATCTATCTCAAGACGTTTGTTCCTGTTGAACTCTTTTTGCAATAGACTAGTGTGAATAATATTTTAAACATTTAAACGGAATCTAATTTTAGACAGGTTATTATTCAAAAGCAAATTAAATGTAAAAAACAAGTATGTTATCTTATAATGATATCTTGATTGTGCTAAAATTTACCTCGTACATAATTTATGCGGACAACGTTTATGGTATATAACTGCTGGGCGCTGAATGTCATAAATTAGTTAGGTCGATGGTCATAGCTAAAATGCAGTTAGTCATTTAGTTTGGTTGCTAGTTCTGTGACTAGATCTTTTTAGAATCATTTACATTTTTAAGGGAATAGGTAAAGTAGCATATAGATTGATAGTAAGTGTGTGTGTGTGTGTGTGTGTGTGTGTGTGAGAGAGAGAGAGAGAGAGAGAGAGCAATATCGGGTGCTGCCTTTTTTTCCCCGAATCCAAGACCTTATACTACAATGTTTACAGCGCGAAAATGATGACAGTACTTTTTCAGGACAACTCTGTGATCATT
The DNA here is from genome assembly GCA_029931535.1 of Margaritifera margaritifera. NCBI lineage: Eukaryota > Metazoa > Mollusca > Bivalvia > Unionida > Margaritiferidae > Margaritifera > Margaritifera margaritifera. Next base: position 141,832 of record JAQPZY010001219.1, read on the forward strand.
TTGATAATACTATTTATTGTCAGGCCAATGGAGTGGAGTTGAGATTTACGGATGAGTTCCAGAATATGGTCATTCGCCTCAGGGATTTCCATCTGGCACTGGTCTTTCTTCCATGGTTAGAAAAGATAATAGTAAATAGAATCTCGTTGTTGAAGTATCCATTTGATATCCACATGGACACATATAATGAGTGGAAAGTCACAAAGCAAAGCCATTTGCGCACACAAACACATTCGGAAGCCATGCACATAATTCGACGAAAGCCATTTGGTAAATGGATTCAGAGGGTTGAATCGCACACAGAGGTGGGTGAAGCAGAAACTTTGATAATACATTTAACTGATCGGTCATGTAGGAAATTTAGCGATGAAGAATAGGTGGTTAAAATCTAGTCAGCAAGTGAGAAACTGTCGTACAAGCAAACCCCTGTTCTTTAAACTCTGTATAGTTACACAGTCGAAATTAGTAACAAAATCCACAATATTCATATTGTTATGTATGATGTTTATATACTTAACTTTTGTCCATAATTGTAAGTTGTATGGATATTTGAAAATACATTCTTAACTTTTGTCAATGCTTGTAAGTTATGACATGTGTCAGGTAGGCCAGTATTTTCATAGGCATTTTGCAAATAGACTTTTGTGACATATGTCAGGTAGGCCAGTATTTTTCCATTATAATTACTCATATTCAGGTGTGACATAGGTCATGTAGGCATGAGCATTTATATACAGATTTTGGTAAAGAAATTCATTCCTGTTTTAGAATTCCGGTGCTTAAGATCATTCTGTAAGGAATCTATTTAGTAATTACAGTTATGTTGTTGAAATCAGATATAATTTGAGCGGAATTATTTGTTTACAATATTCATTGAAAATAGTAAAGTGTTCATTGACGTTTGGATTAATACATGATTTGGGGATTTATGTGAACTCATTCAAAATGCATTCTGGATTACATCTTTGTGGTACATCAGGAAATCCAAGGCTATTGGAATTCATTCGGAACATTCTATTATTTTGGACTTGTGATTAGCACATTTAGGATTATTTGGAAATTAGCTCACAAATTGTAAGTGTCTTTTGAATTTTCACTGTAACTGCCTGCAAATAAATTGCTTGTTGATTTTACTTCATTGTACTGGTTTCACTTTCATTCTGTTACATCTTTTAAGGCCTAGAGTCCTAACAATATTTTGGTATAACTACCTGCATATGATGTCTTCTCTCCTACGTATGAGCAAAGAGAAATGGACTTTTGTAAATGCACCTGTCAGCTGTCAGTCAAATGGTTCCATATTTCTTTGCTTTGGACTGAATTGATCCTGTGAGATGGGTTACCGTCTACCATACTAACATGCTCAGATTGTAAAGCGTTCTGAGCAAACGTTGTCAAGTGAGTGCCAAGATGGCATTGGAACAAAAGTGCAAAGAGAAAATATAGGAACAATGGTGGTATAGTGAGCTTTATCAAGAATCATGGAACTGATGTGAGTGGAAACTGTACAGTCAACCTGTACAGCTATCAAGTTCATAATGGAACTGGTCCAACAAGGTAATAACGAGATGAGGATGATGTTTACACAATTTTGGGTAAACTTGCAGATCTCCTCAGTGGTAAACAACTTGGCTTTGCGAAAATTGCGACGGGTGTATTGTTGCCTAAAAAAAAACCAGCAAATAAATTAAATGACAAATATCACGAATATTGGTAGGGCTGCAATTGTCACTTTTGTGGAATGCCGCCTAAATGAGGGCAGTATTCCTTTCTTTGGCCCACTGCCTAAAACAAAGAATCTTCACTTCCTTGTAGCTCAAACAAAGCAAAGGCAACACAATTATTAAACTTACTTCACAGAATATTGAGAGAGAGTCGTTCAGTACAATTATTACAGTTGCAAAGACATAGAATTAGATATTCGAACTACCTTTCAATACTAACTTGCCTCGATACTGTACTCTTTGGCACACATAGAGGGCTCTCTCAGCAAATCAGCCAAAAATACTTTGTTTGTCGATTTAGAAGAAAGATATTGAAGTCCAAGCAAGGCTGATCCACAACGCTGAGGAAAGAACTGTGTAGATCATTGATGAAACGACTATTATCCGGGTAATGAAAATCAATGGTGTTTCAACTTGTGGAAATCTTAGTCATAAATTCATTCATATTGTCATGAAGCTCCTGTGTTAATGGCAATGTAATGGTGTGGATGTGATGTTTGATCAATATGCTCTGAAAGATTCAATCAAGTCTTTCGAGCATTCAAGACGCAATGCATTTAATAGCATTTTATATAGAAAGCATGGTTCAGACACACCGCAAACAAAATGTGAAAAACGGTCAAATCTTGCCTCTGAAAAGCTGGATTTGCAAATGAATGATGAAAAATGAACCGTGTCTGATGTAAATAAACTGATATACAGGCTTTTCTCGAGAAAGCAGTCCAAGAATAAGTCGCTTCCTCCTTCTGCACACCGTCATGACTTTCATATTTTAAAACAAATCTGTTTCAGGCATTTATAGGGCAAATAGCACAAGAAACAAATCAGTCCTATCCATCTCGCATTGAAAATAGATGGGACATGGAAAGAAAACCAATGCAACTCACATTGATGTCACAGGACCCAGCCATAATGCTGTGATAGAGGCTATAATACGCGCCTGCAAGAAGTCACAGTGTCAGCTTTTTTTGCAGTTGTTCATTTCAAGAGGTTCTTTGCATCGTGATCTGTGCTTGTGAAGGTGAAGTCTCATGCAGAAATTCTATGAGAGAATCTTTTACTGTAATACATGAGGACTACAACCCTAGTGATAACAGCGCTGGTGAAGGTGAAGGTTGAGATACTGGCTAATGAACAATAATAGCGTCACCAACATTTAGTCGCCATTATTGAAGTTTGTTTAAGTGTTTTAAATTAATTCTTCATATTATTTAGTGCAAAGTTATCAGTAATGAGAATATAATTCACCTATGGAATGCACTGTGATGTATTTGCTTTATGAATGAGGGTGGGTACCTGAACGTGAGAATAACTTTCTTAAAACCTGTAGTTACAGAGCGACATATAGTGTCAAAATATTGCTTATACTTGTTGTAAATAAATCAATTTTATAGGCTTATGTAAAACTTATCTCCTAAAGTATAAATGCTGTACAATGCCTGACTATGCTGCTTTTTCTTATCACAATTAATATTTGAAAACTTGCATAACGGAAAACTATCATTTATTATTATTACTATTATATATATATATATATATATATATATATATATATATATATATATATATATATATACCTGTCTGACACTAAATATTAACGAGGTCAAGGTTAAACTAAAACGTTTATCTTAAATTTTTAAATCAAGATTTTACCTATTTAAATCCATAAAAAAAAATTTCCAGCTCGCAGTCTATATTGAAGGTGCAGGGAAAACTAGTGAGCTCACAAGTCAAAGCTTTGTTTTTGATGGTATGTTGCATGCGTCAAGACAAATATTGCGAATTATATGCATAACTGGATGCACACAGTGAACTTGTGCACTTCACATTTGACCTCATCAATTAGTCCTTAAATAACCTCCTTTCATTCTAAATTAACTTTAGAACTTCCGAAGCTTAATAGAAAACCCTTCGACTCCTATAGTGGTGTAGGAGCAGAAGATGATTAATATAGATATTAACATAAATAATAGAACGCATGGTTTGTATAACCTTGAAAATCTTTGAATTTGAAGGGTTGCTTGAATTTCATACAGTTGGTTTTGTGCTTGAGATGTCTTTGAATATGCTGAAACACTCCTTGAATTTTGTCGATAAGTCTTTGAATGAATCTGAGGGAATATAATAAGTTAAAACTTAATGAAATATTGTGTTACATTCATAAAATTTGTTTATTTAAGTCCTTGCCACCAAAATAAATAAATAAATAGGTTGGATCAAATGATACACAAAATGGGTAGTTACCAGATGGAGTAGATTTCCAATTCTGTAGTTGAGTGCTAATTTTTTATGTTTTTCCCTTCTATATTTGTACCTATTTATGCTGTGGTAAACATGATAATATATGGAGAAAAATTAATTTCCGTAAAAAAAAAAAACAATACTCCTTGAAATCTGTTCGAAGTCTTTGAAATGTTTTTAGAAACTCTTCAGAGTTGTACAAACCATATAACAATTGATACATTGAAAGGCAAGTACAGAAAATGAGCATCGTTTCATGGACTGTCCTGTCATCTCAGATCATTAACAACTTGCAGATAAAACTCCAACATGTTTTCAACCAAGTACTTCAAAGCCACGGCTATTGATACTTGAAGCATTACGTCTCCTGTGATAAATTACTGACATGTATGTTTTCCTGCAGTCTTTACTTAAGACTTGTTGTAGCCATAGTGGAGATTTGCTCCCCATCGTGAAATTTATAAGAGAAGGAAGTTATGTTTATCAGTATGAGCAGAGATTGGATCCATCACAAGAAAAATAAACACTGATAAATAAAAAAGACTTTAGTGGCATCTTTATATATATCTATATATATATATATATATATATATATATATATATATATATATATATATATATATATATAATTTATTTTAGGGCAATGCAGTTATCTTCAAAACCAAGAAAATGAAATATTTTTTCATAATGTCTTCTCCCAAAACAAGAACGATGGAGTTAAGCAATGATTCTAATGTCAAGTATGCGCACGAATCTGACCCAATGATAATGGTCGAATTCCAGAAGGGATCCGTGCAGAATACTACGTAGATATCCATCACGGTATGTTACCATGCACCATACATACATACATACATACATACATACATACATACATACATACATACATACATACATACATACATACATACATACATACAGACAGACAGACAGACAGACAGAATGACAGACAGGTAGGCAGGCAGGCAGGCATACATACATACATACATACATACATACATACATACATACATACATAGACGGAAACAGACAGACACAGACAAATGTGCATATAGACACACAGACACAGACATATGCAAATGTAGACAAACAATTGAATACATATAACACAAGTACAGTCAAACTTGCCCCAAAGGTCACGTACGAGGGTACAAAATTTAACACATTGCAAAATTCAAACTTAGCCATATGTAATATCAATCATTTGCGAACAAAAGTGATAAATGTTACACAAATGTTGCAAAAATACTTCGTCTTGTTTTATAAATATGACAAACTTCTTTAAGGTTGCATAGTATGACCCAGCGGAGTTTAACATAAACGTTTCAATTTTTTATTTACTTATTTATAAATATGAATAAAATGATAAATATCCCCATGAAACTGAAATATTGCATTACAGAAGCAACAGCGGAAGAAAACACGGCGCAACAGATCATTGTGCAGTATTGCGTAAATCTTGGAACAGCGCCAATGAAATCAAAGGAGATGCTTAAAGTAGTTTCAGCAAAGCGTTTAATGCTATGTCACGTGGTAATACAAGTGGCGCAAAGTGTTCTGGAAGAATAACTGTCACTTGGTGATATTGACAAAAGTGAAAAATCGAAAGAAGCTATTGACGAGACCAACATAGCGTTAGTGAAGTAGAAGATAGACGATGCTGGTTGGTTGGTTGTTGGTTGGTTTTAAACGACATTTTCCAAAAGATTTTCGCATTCTTTAGGATGTAAAATTTTAAACATTTTGACCTTTGATGTAGAGCAGTCCAGAGATTCCTAGAAGAGGAAATACAATTTAGTAAAGTTTTACCGAAGTCATCCAGTTTAGTTTAATTTATTTATGTACAAGAGTGCACGAAATTTTAATTCATCATCTTATATTAAGCAAACACCTGTTTTAAACAGCAGTTTTATCAAGGTCCCATTAACTCACTTATTGAACCAATTAATCTTTATTAAGCAAGCAACTGTCTTCAGAGACAAATTTTCTCGCTTCCAAAGGTAACTGCTGAAGTCAGGTTTTACTGTTCGTACATATTTTAATGCATATCAATTTGAGTTTTGATAAATCTAAACAGAATTTTAGGCTCATTTGCAAAGAATGTTGTATTCGTGTTCAATCAATATTGAAGATACGTTTATGTATAAATTTAATCACAGAAGACAGACTTGAATGTGAGGTAGCAGCACAGGAATCAATCTTTATCAGGGCGCATATGAAATGCCACGATAATGAAATACTTTGACATTGTACGCACTCCCCTCAATATATAGGAGTAAAGCATCCTTTTTATCTTGATACTACAACTCGATTTTGAAATGTATAATGTTGGTGACATGCACCAGCGAGTTAATTTCAGCCAAGGGAGACTGGATGTACATACCCCATTTTGAGGGTAGGACTCATACTTTCTTACAATAGGTCCAGGAAACATAATGGTCTTTATTGTTTGATCTGAACTGATATTACAGAAGTTATTCTTGACCTCTGCCAGTACGCCACTACGGTCGCTTATTTCTATCATTTTGAAAATCTTTCCGTTGTTTGACGGATTTGATTCTCTTCCGTCTGTTCAGTTTCAGTTAAAGAGCATTAAAAATCACGTTCATACACAACGTAAATACTATTATTAGTTCCTCTGTGATCTGTGCATCATGTTACATTTTCTTAGAGATAATAATCAACATGTATGTATGCCTCATGTCCCGGACTTAAATGAAAGTAAAAGTAAGAAAGTTTATCATGGCCAGTTCTTTTCTAATGTTCATCAAATTTAAAACAAGCATGATCATAGACTACACAATGTTTATCTCTGGAAACTTATGATGTTTTTAGCTATTGCCGGTGGTTGAAGAACAGCTGAAGAAACTGAAAATTGCCTTCAAAGACCCCGTCATAGAGTATATGTCGACATGCCTGATTGTGAGTCAACCAGACAACAACAGTTCATCAAGCCAGTCAGGGTACAACTGCCATATAAGCCAATGTCTTCATCTGGAAACAGCCAAACTCTAATGGTGAGACTAGATCATGACGACCAAGCTGTTGTATCTGAGACGAAACCAAAAAACAACGCCAACGGAACACACTCGTGTGAAATGAATACTATTAGCATGTAAGTAATTTATATCTACGTGGGTTTAACGAATTTCAAGAAATACCAAGTTATTGTGTCTAATTGAAGTAAACATGATACTATATAACATAAGGCAAATAAACATATAAAACTACTGAATATATCAAATAATCCCACTCATGATCATTCCAAATGCCTTTCCTTCAAATCTGCTATAGCCATTATCCGACGTCATTCAGAGCTCACTACTTGCTTTTTGCAGACTGGTCTAAAAACAAGACTCGCAAACTTATAAAATCAATGTGTTTTATCTTTTATCAGCATTTTCCAAAAGTAATGATCTGAACAATTATATGAATTTTACTCCTAATTACAGCAGATAATTTTAGTTATAGGCAGTTAATGAAACTAGATTAAAGACAGCCCTTCTTGGATTAGGCTTAATATTTTGGACTGTATGTTTTTTTTCTCTTGAAGTGATTCAAAATAATTTTGACATAAAGCTGCCGTTTTGGAAAGCAAATATTGAGGGGAAAAAAGAGTATTAAGTAAAACTGTTCCTATTGTTTATTCAAATGATAAAATGAGACTTACAGTATTCGTTCAAATTAGATCATGCATGACCAAAAAAGTCATACGCGAAAGGGTGGTGTAGATAATTAAATCTGTCACATTGCTACTCTAGTATGATAGTTTTGACGGTAATTGAGGAAACAATATAGAATAGTAGTTATGTGAGCCCTTATAGCCTCAAAAGAGGCACTATAGCCTCAAACGGGAAATTAACATGGAGGAGGCACTATAACCTCAAACGGGAAATGGACATGGGAAGGCACCACAGCCTCAAAAGTGTTTATAGCCTCAAAAGAGGAACTATAGCATCAAGAGGAAATTAACATGGAGGAGGCAGTATAGCCTCAATGGAAATGAGCATGGAGAGGCACTTTCGCCTCAACAGTGTTTATAGCCTCAAAGGAGGCACTATAGCCTCAAAAAGGTTTATAGCCACTTTTTAATTACTTTCCAACACCCACGTTTTGATTACTATCCAACACCCACTTTTTTATTACTATCCAACACTATCCCAAACGCCTTGTGAGGTGCCTAAAAAGCCCAAACCTACTATCAGATGAAAAGGGTATGACGAAAGGATGAAATCACAAAAACATACTATCCAACACCCACTTTTTGATTACTATCCAAGACGCTGTGGGAGTCATAAATACCCACTACACTTACTAACCAACTAAAAGGGTAGGAGTGCTTTACACACATTATACTTACATACACACAAACCTACTATCACATAAGAGTGGTAGGATGTAAAAGAAGGGGAGTGTTGATAGGCACACTCTACACAAAAACACACCAAACATACAAGGAAAGGGATTTTTGGGTTGGGGAAAAACGACAAACACAAAGATACAAACACACATTTTTTTGTAGGCAATCCTAGAGTAATCTTTTCTAGAGATCTGGATGGCCCTGAAAAGGACCTTTGGGGGTCTTTGGTGAGACCATCGCTTCTTTCAGTTTACTAATTTTCGCAGTCATGTTGGGGTCTTGATGAATCAACGAGAGTGACTCGACTGGCAAACGCACCACTTCATATGCTGGAAGCGCGGACGCGATGGAAAACATGGCTTAGATCGATAGAGAGAAATGTGAAAGAGTAGGTACCTCAGATCGATAGATAGAAGTCAAAGAGCATATACATTTCATTTTTTCAATCAATAAACAACACAACCCCATTTTTTTTAAATCAACATTTTTTTAATACACAAAATGCAAACAAACAAACATTTTTTTTAAAAACATGAACGTATTTACAGGATTGACAACGTTGTGAGGTCAAACTAGACTTCCACTGTTCTAAATCATCCTGGCCTCGATGCACACTACGTTTCGGAGCAAAAGACAAGAGATAACCATAATGTTCACAAAACCATCTTTCTACTTTTGCATCGTTTCTAGCGTACTCCCTATCGTAACAAGTCACTAAATATTCTAAGGAATATCCAAGACTGCGTTGATGAAGAAAATGTACACAGTATTGTCCACACACCATAGAATCTGATCCTTGTAATCTTGCATTATTGAATCGAGTGAAGACAGCATTTCTTCTCATAAAGTCAATGATATCGTCTTCCAAAGGAGGTAATCCATAAGAATCAAAATATTCCACACTGTGATCGTTGGGAAAGTACACTGCCACCCAATAGGTTCCTGATCGATCACTGTCGTCGGTATTGATGACATAGGCTTGAATGTCGTTAGGTTTGCGATGTGGACGTTCATCTTTAGCACACACCACAGGATTCCAAGAAGAGGTGTACGAACTGCGAGTCAACAGGTAATGAAGATCCCAGGTATCCATTTCTTGTGTTCACAGGTAATGATAAGTCATCAACTCACACTTGACTTTATGATTGAATCTGTCTGTCAAGTAAGTCGATGAATCACGGATAGTCTCTATACTCTTTTGCAAGAGAGCTTCGATGCGTCTGATCTCCAGAGAAGTCAATGGAGGTGAGGAACGATCCTGCAAGTCTGTATTCCACTTTCTCAACACCTTTTCTTCTGACATCAGAGACCATGCCTCATCCAAATATTCTTACAATTTTTCTTCTGCACTCATCATCAAACATTTGTCGTGTGGTTTCTGACTCGGATGATCGATTTGACATCCATGACAATGTTCTCGGGTCAGGGATGTAATTCTTTCAGCCAATTCCGTAGCAAAACAGGAGACTAAATGTTGTTCTTGTTCTGGCCATCTAGGCATCATGACTTTCTCTTTTTCTTCTTTTGGTTTATAATCAAAAACGTCGTCATCTTCTATCTCCATTGGTTCTTCGTGTTGCATCTTTTCTAATAGTCTAAAATCACTTCTCTCAAACTGTTGATTTCTAGAGTATTGTCAAATTCTGCATACAAGATGACGTTCACGGTGTTGGCTAGAGCTGTAGCAAAGTGAAGTTCCACACGAAGTTGGCCTGATTTTATAGAGTGGAAATATCATTCGTCGCTGCCGTGGTCGGGAGTGAAATCAAATCCCCACAAAGCATAGCCTCCTGCATAACCTTCGTACGAAATACTGTGGCTGCTGTTGGTGCCTAACTGTCCCATGTCTTCAAACAGAGTCAAGTAAGATCTCAAGTAATTTCTCTCGGCAAAGTTAGGTTCAAAAGGTCTGGTACACAACGTCTGGCCATTTCGAGTGACTTCTCTCTTGGAGACGTTGAAGTATTGAAAGGATTTTGATTGATGGCTCCGTTGAGGGCTGCATTACTGACGATGTCAATCAGCAAACGTTTACGGAGCTGTCCTTGGAAGACGTGATCTTCGACTTTGGATCGGAGTCCAGAGGCAATTGTAAACTTTGTCACTTCCACTCTTCGCACATGATACTTGGCGGTGGTTCTGCTCAAAGTTTGACTGATGTCGTTGGCCATTTTAGGTTACACTTCTACACGGCACACGTAAAGTCTGGCTTATTCGATGATGGTTTTGTACTCGTTGACATTGGCCATCAAATGGAAGACGGTATTACTGCGATTCAGTCTCAGGCGTACATCCACTCCGTTCAACAAATACTTGTCCTGCAACCACATGTCCAAATGCAAACGATCCATCAGTTCTAAAGTGCGCCCTTGTCTGATTTTTTTTCGACACTCGTTAAATCCCACATTGTGAGGATCGTCATCTGCAGTCAACGCTGTGTCGTTGAACTTTTCCAAAGTGTCAGGTTTCCATACCACGGAAGCATCCAGATGGGTATTCTTTGTTTCTTTTCCGTAAGTCAAGAGATTTTCCAAGTAAGCACGGTAAGGGTAAGTATCCATGCTGCTGCTGAACAGTTTGTTATTCAAGTACAAATCCAATTCGCTGAACAAGGAATGCATGAAATTATTGACGGGAGCGACTCTGGCATCGGCCCCAGGATTGGTCTTGTCCGTTTTTATCACTTTGAGTATCAGGTACAAGTGGCTGCTATTCAGATCGATGTAATCTTCGGTTTGTCGTTTGACTTCAAATTCGATAGGGGCTTAAGTCGTCAAAGACGATACATGATGAAATTCTACCCATTGGGATTCTTGCATCGTCATCATGGTAGGTGTCATGGCAAACAGATCCAGTTCTGACTTGGTACATTCGCAAGAATCTCGGTGCGTCATTTCCAATAGTTAGTAATCAAACACGTCTAATTCACTAACAGTTCTTCTTTTCTTATTCTTTTTCTGAACACCGTGTTGTTATGAGCTCTGAAGGGGTGTCGACGTCTCTTTCTTCCTTGTCCTTGCTGTGGCGTTGAGGAAGAAATAATGCCAGGGCCAGAAGTGTGAAGCGAATTTATAGGGGTCTCTCGGCGACCCAAAAGATCTTTTCCAGTTTGCAGCAACACATTTTTTCCTGCTCTCATAAAGGCTTCTTTCGGATTTTGTTTGTCGATGAGGACATTTTGAAGAAATTCTTTTCCTTGCGTCAAAGCGGCATCTTTTAAGGCATGTAATCATCGAGTCACCATAGGTTTCAAGATGGGGGCTACCGTCCGAAAAGCAGATTTTAACATATCTCCTAAACCATGTCCTCGTTGTTGAGCCACTCCTCGGTACACAGGATACATTTTGGTGTTACAATTCGCTGGAGAACCGTTTTCGAAAATGTAGTTTCACCGTAACTTTTCCTTTAGTGAATTGAATATTTTGTCCCAGATCTCCTTTTTTACTAATGTTGATACTGTCAAAATACGATTTACTGACTGGAAGATAATGAGGATGTATAAATTCACGGTGAACGTGAAACGTGTTTCCACCTTCCTCGTAGAATCCATTTGAAAGGAATGACTCTCAGTAACGGAGCGACTGTGTTTCCCACCACGTTGTACTCCACCACATCAGAGTGAGCATACAATAAATTCAGTCCTTCGTTCAATTCGATTGGGTAGCGAAAAAAAATTTAAAATCGATCGTTGCTGTTGATGTCTTTGGTAAAAGCTAGTTTTGTGATTCCACCCAACATGGCAAACAACCCAGGAGAAAAAGTGATAGACAATATTTTGACGTCCTAAAAATGCATTTTGAGACGATGAGAAATGGCTTGATACTCGATCAGGACACTTTTCTTGGTTCTGTCCAGGCCTTTGCCAAACTGGTCGTTGAAAATAGCCGCAATGGTGTCCACCAAATGTCGAGCACTAAAATAATAGCCTGCAGGAATTCTCATGAGATAGATACTCAGTTGAGGTTTGGCGGGTGCTGTTCTTTTGGATTCGTAAAAGCTAGGATCCTTTGCGTCTAAGAGTTCTTGCACTTGCTCCTTCAGGATTTTGACGACAAAAGTGGTTTGATCTCCAGACACATTAATGGCTTGCGTAGGATGAATGATTTCTACCAAAGCCACTTCCCAATGAGCTTCGTGATCCAATCGTATGGACTGAGGTAATTTGGCAGTGAAAAAACATAATTTGTTGTTGGGAAACACATCCATAGAACTGTCACTGGGTAAAGTAAAATAAAATTGGTTATTCATAGTTCCAGGGTTCTGATGTCCGACGAGTCCTTCGTGTTCAAAGGAGAATGATGTTCAAAATGTTCCAAAAGAGGGCTGCTGTTGTTGTTGTTGTTGTTGTTGTTGTTGTGACTGGAAGAAGAATGACTGGATTTGGCCGTACCGTTGTGGTGTCTGTTGTTACTGTCCGTCGTATATTTTAAGGAAGGACTAGGTAGAAGATAACCGATGCAACTGCTGCGTAAAATGGTCCACAATTGTTTGTCCCCTTGTTGCAAACTCAAATTGGCAATGGCTGTTCCAATGACACAATACACCACAAAGATTTGGCAGAAAAAGACGATATGATTTTTAGGTACACGTTCTCCGCACCACACCCACAAAGGTTGTTTTTGTAATTCTTGAAGAGAGGAACTCTGCGAAGTAGAAGAGGTAGCTGCTGTGTTGAACGGCATGTTGGTTACTTCTTCTTTTTATAGTCGACGACTTGGGAAGCGGTAATCCAAGAATCAAAACGATTAGGATATCCTTTCCAACTCACTTTGACTTCTTCTAATCGACGTGTGCCTACTTTACGTGTTCTTCGTTCAAGAATGCTTTCGATATCGTACAGGTCGTCTTCTTTTTTGGTCACTCGTTGTAACTCAGGCAAGTAAAAAGTTCCTATTAACGCTTCTCCGTGCATGTCTTCTAATTTATAGACGGGAGGATCACGTCCACGCACTTGTCCAGTGACACGAAGCAATTCGGTAGTCCAGTTGGGTAAATAAACCTTTGTCAAAAGTGCGTTTGGTTTTTCTGATGCGAACCCAATCTCCCGTCTTGAGCACTAGGGTTTTATTGTGTCCCATCTTAGGTGTACCAAACAATTTATCAAACACCGTCACTTCGTTTTCAGGGGTGACCTCCGATGCTACGATGGTACGATTGATTGTACGCTTTGACGAAACGTGGTAACATGTCGATGTACTTGAGAGTGTGTTGGTGTGTAAAATATTTCCACATGCGTTCTTTCAAAGTTCTTTGAAAACGTCCCACGACACCAGCTTTGGTTTCAGGATTTTCAGTGGTACAAAAAATGAATGTGGCGTTGTTTCGATTCTTTTTGAAAAGCATGGTTTAGAAATTTGGTGCCTTTGTCTGTTTGCCATCGTAAAGGGTGACGACCACTTTGTTTCAACACCAGTTTTAAAGCGCGTACTAACTCGGCACTGCTTTTAGAAGCCAAAGAAACGACCCAAGCAAATTTGGAAAACACGTCTATGACACAAAACAAATATTTGTGACCACGATTGTAGGCTGCCAAACGAGAGACATCGGCTAAATCTGCTTGCCATTGATGATCGATGCCATCCATCTTGGTTTGACTTCTAGAAAAGTTTCGTCAAATGCGTTTGTGTAACGTGTACGTCGATTGTTCTTGTAACCATTGTCGTACTCCTGACAAACGTATACTTTTCAATTTGTTTGTAGCGGCCCGATGCAATTTTTGAACTCCTCCGTAACCAGCAGCATGGGTAATATTGTAGTAAATGCTAGCTAAAAGTGTCTCCATGTTTTTTTTTACTCCTCAATAAGTCACCCACTACTACTACTTTTGGTGTCGTGGAGTTTGGACGAAGCTTGCTGACGCGTCCGACGAGCGACAGGAGAGGGTTGTGAAGTGGTGGTAGGTTTTTTCTTGGTGTCTTTTTTCACTTCTGTCTTGCCTTGTTTCTTTTCTTTTTCTTCTGCTGAAGATGGGGTGGACATCATCTTTTTAACCCAAGCTTTCATTTCTTTTTTGATGTGTAGGAGAGGTTGTCAACAAGGCAGCTGCAATCTTGCTAGGGATGACGGGAGCAGACGGAGTTTGAAACAATTCTCGTGGATCGTCTTCTTCTGTCGTCCCCGTGGGGGTGTCTGCTGTCTTTGTGGTTTTAGGTTCGCTTTTCATCATGGCCTTGAAATCTATCAGAGTGGGTTTTGCTGTTTCGTCTAAAGCTTTCTGGTGAAAGAGTTGAAGACGTTGCAAGAGTTGACCGTACCGTTGCGATTTTTCTGCTTCTGACAAATCACTTCGATCTATGAGCGATTGTAATTCTTGTTGTAACTGGGACATCTCGTTAAGATTAGGATTAGGAGGTAATTGAGGTATCCGTTGTTCGTACCAACGATGGAGTTCCATCCGTCGTTTGTAAGGAACTAAAGTCAGTTTTCGTCCTTCCATAAGTCTCTTCTTGAGGTGACATTTGTTGTAAACGTTTTTTTTTTAATCATCTAAGTCTTTTGGAAAAAATTTGTGTACCACTCCAACACTGTAGATAGAAGTTGTAGCATCGAAATCCTTATGAGTTGTGAGAAGTCGATCAAGGCCTGACTCTTTAAACACTCTGAAAAGAATCAATCCTCTTATAGCATTCAGATACCACTGGTTAAAACGTCTATATCGTACAGGATGCAATTGTTCTTTGCGTTCACTTGTATCTGAACCAACTCTTGGTAAAATGCGTTCTCGCAGCTCCGGAGGCAAACAACAAATGTGCTCTTCTAAAGTATCCGACATGTTACTTCTTGGGACCGACCAAAGTAAGCTGAGTCTTTATACTCCAATTCGTGAAGTGTCACACCGCAACTGAAACACTTAACTTTATCACCTTCTCCCAAGCAGACAAATCCAGCTCTGGCTAAAGCTTTGGAAGTAGGTCCTTGCAGATATTTAGGCCACTTATCTTTAAACGTATGGAATCGACTTTCAAAGTCGCAATAGTCAGGCAAAGCCACAAGCAACGTGTATTCTTTGCCAAAGTAGGGATGGCATCCGCAGGTAGGTACACGCTTAGCATCACCAATAAAGAAGAAATGGTGTCGTGCTGCATCGCTTTCGCTAGTGGAGCGGTAAGACACACGAACGGCATCGCTTTAGATGGTCCCAGAGGAGAGACAAGGTCATTGCTGCATCGCTGATGTCAAAGCGTACGGCATCCGTCTCATCGCAAGGCACCGCATCGCACTCGATGTCGTGATCGAACTTGGAGTCCACAGTAAGTTCCTCACTCGGTGGCTGTGTCGAGTTCATCAGCATCGGTGCCTGTGTACTGACCTCCCAGTGAGTTCCTCACTCGGTGGCTGTGTGGAATTAGTATTCATCTTCTTCTTATTGCTCGGTCAACGTTTGGAGTCACAATGAATTGTTGGTCTTGGAAGTTGTCCCTTTTTTATACTGAAGATCGGTGTGTCCGTACGGCAAAGTGGTGTGGTCTGGAAGTCGCACTCGTTTCTGGTACACAATTTGGTAAACTTTTTCTAAAGGACGACTGACGATTTGGTGATTTGGTAACCGTACGATTTTGTGACGTTCTAAAGTTTTCACTCGAAAGTCTTGAGCTTGTCCAGACTGTGAAGCATTTTTCAAGACATCAAAGTTCACCACTTGGCTGGTTCGATAATTCAGTGTCAATCCTTTGACTTTGCATTTGGTGTGAAGTTGGCCTTGTCGGTCTCGGTATCGGTAGCCGCAATTCTTAGGGCCATCGCTGGCAAAACTGAGGATTGTCTCTTGAGGGTGCTCGTCGGTCCATGCTCCTAAACGATCTCCTTCGATGGTGGGGTATACGCAACTAGGGCAATGGATGTACATACAACTATCGGTGTCAAAGTACAGGACTCGATCTCCCAACACTTCTAAAGCCTCATCGTACAATTTCAAGCAAGCATGGGCTGTCACGCAGGCTGCAATGACCACATTGCTAAAGTCCTCGGGGTGAACAAACTTGGGCTCTTCTTCGTTATTGACCAAGATAAGATCTTCACGGATGATTTCTACGTGTTTCACCAGTTTTGCTTTGTCGTCCACCAGTTGAAAGTAGCGATTGGGATCTGCCAAGTATTCCGTCTTGGGCAAGATCGTACGTTTTGCCATTTTTCCCCACAAGCAACTGAGCATGCCTTTGGCAAACGATCTTCTTACTTCCTTCTTTTCTACGTCTTCCAAAGTGATGCCTTCTACGGAACGGTACTATTCTTTGAATTGGACTTGGTCTTCTGGCGTCCGACACCAAGAGGGATAGCCGCTGGCTTCTTGTTTCAGTTTGAGAAATTCTTTGACGTAGCCTGAGAAAATGCCTGGATTCGAGGCGTCGTCCTTTTGGTATTGTGCTGTGGTAGGAAAGTGCCACATTTCGTACACTCTTAACAAGTGGTATCTCCGATCCAGAGCCCGAAACAATTCCGCGCTGACCCACGTTCCTGTCAAAGCGCGTTCGTCCTCCGTGTGGTGACAAGGGTAGTCTTGATTGCATGTTTCAGCACACGTACGGCATAAAGGAAACATCGGTTTTCCTTGGCAATGATGGGGTAAGACAGGATGGTACAAATTGGTCGGGGGTAAGACTTTGCATTTGATGAATCCTTCGTATTGTTTTCCACGTCGATGTGTTCTGTCAGGATTTTGGTAGGTGCGTTCGTACAACTCTTCCATGGTGCAGTCTGAAAAAGTACTTTTCAGGTGTCGTTGGGGAAAACACGTAGGGCATCCGTGAAACAAGCATCCCTGAAATTCGTACACCGTCTGAGGGTTTTCTAAGTCCCAACCATCCACAGAAAGACTTCCCATTTTCTTTTCTCCCCCTCCCTTTCTGGCATGTTGTATCCATTTGTCTTCCTTTTCGCACAAGTAATGCAACCAACGCAATGCTTTGGCAGAGATGTGACGGCTAGCCGAGAGATGAGTGTTAGGGTCTATGATGGCTAGTTCGTTCTCGTGCATGTACTTTTTGGTGTACACTAATGCACAGGCTTTGGGTAGGGTACACGCTTCCTTCAAAGGATCGACTTCTCCGTGATCCAGAAATAATTGTCGAAACTTTCCACAGCAACGGCGTAAAATGTCCACATCAGATCGACAATACTTCAGCATTTCTTATTGAAAGTCAAAAGGGGTCTGAAGCGTGAGCGTGGTACCAAGCGTAGAGGGCTTCTCGGTGTTCGGTGTGCATCCCGTGGGGTCGTAATAGTGAAGATCAGGCAAATGCGGGAGCACTACGTGTTGATTGGCTTCGGTATTGAAAAGTGGGGAAAATACCCTTTGGCCATTTCTGCCATTCCAAATGTTTTAGGCATTCGACTCAAAGGCATGGCCAAATAACTCATGGAATCTTTTAATTGTATTTGTCCCACTTTCATGTAGATGAGTTTGGCTCCGTTCATGGTGACTTTGAGGCATTCGGTACCTTGTTCTGAATAATATTTCAACAGAAACTGTCCATCGTATCCCGAGAAATTGTGAGCCATGACGGTAGCATATCGATGACAATCCCCGTAACGTTGAATGTCCTCTTCGCTCCAAGTGTCGTCGATAGGATCTAAAATCCATTGGGTAAAACTGGGCAGAGTGTTGGGCCCACGAACGATTTTTTCACGTCCTCCTGGAATCTTTCTACAATGAGGACAGTGAAAATAGGTAGGCTCTTGTATGCACTTCTCACAAGCCCGATGAGCGACGCAGAAATTAGGGATGTGAATCCCCGTCTCTAGCATACATTCAAAGTCAAAAAAAGATAAAATCCACTTTGGTCTTGTTCTTCTTCTGATCACCCTTTAATTCTTTCTCCAGTGTATTGTCATACTTTTGAATGTAACATTGATGTTCAAAGTCCACAATTTGGTCGCAAATGCGACATCTTTTCTTTCCGGCACAAGTGTGTTTCTTGGGGTTGTTGGTTCGAATCAGTTGTCCACACTTGGAGCACAATCTCAATAAATCACAAGCACTTTTCTGCTGGTGAGTTTGTGTCCTGTGATGTTGTTCGTAACAAGAGGGGCTGACAAAGGTTCGTCGACACGTCGAGCAATTCATGTGTTCTTCTGGTATGCATGGTTTGGAAGCTAAACAGCCCCGACATCTCTCTCCGCAATTAATGTGTTGGTCCCGACTACAAAATCCTTGATCACATTTCTCGCAGTAGTAAGAGTATCCAAGAAATCCTGTGATAGTCGTGATGACATCGAAATGTTCTTGATGATGATACACGTGAATGTATTTTCCCTCGGGGAAATCGGGTCTTCGAAACACCAGAGCTCCGCAAACCTCTTCAGGGTGTACTTTTAAGGTGTACCGAGGAGCCTTGACATCTTGAAGTTGTTGCATTTGAGAAATGCCACACACGGTCTCTTTTGCTATGCCTGCTTGTTGTAACAGGAGTTCTGCTTCTTTTCATTTTTGGGGTCTCTCCGATTGTCGAATGCTCTTCCATGCTCTTTTCCATTCTGTGGTCTCGTTCTTGTTGGCGCCCCACGACGATGGCACGGGCCAACCACATTTGGTCTTGGGAGTTGTCGATTTGGACGATACTGCGTTTGGTACTGCGAAGGTCGTCCACCAATAACACTTGTTTCCTCCGCTACCTCTAGGAGGTGAAACGTGGGTCATATGAAGTATGGCTTTTCCATCGGTGATGGTAAACTCGTCGTTGGATTGTTGAACGTGTTAGATTTTGTCAATGAGTTTAGACGGTGTTAGTTCTGCCGGGGTACTGAACTCCATCCAGATAGGAGACTTCAAACTGTCGTGATGAATGGAAAGTCTTAACCGATCGTCCTCTTTGGTTCCGCATTGTCGTTTCAATGTCTCTAACAAACAATCCCACAAGTCGGTAATGAAGCCTGCGGCTTTCTCGGGAGGAAAGGAAAGTCGTCGTCGTGGCCTCGTTTCTTCATCTGGTTTCTCATTGAAACTGTGTGATCGTTTCATCTTGATGTCCAACTTGGATCTGATTGAGTTTTACACAGGCTCTCTCCCTATATATAGAGAGAGCTTCCTACCCTCAGAGTAACTATTTGTTATTCAATTTTCACACAGTGAAGATGGAAGAGCAGTCAGAAAAGCTTACCCTTCTGGTCAGAGATTTAGCACAACAGACGGCTGTTGCTATCAGAAATTTACAGAGAGTCCTTGGAATGTATACCAATAAGACTAAGGACTACTCCTCCTCTCGAAATAAAAGTCAAGATACTTGCTATATCTGCCAAGAGAAAGGACATTGGGCTCCAGAATGTCCACAACGTCAAAGTAAAGGGGAAAAAAAGAGAGACAAAGGGAAAGATACCTGTTATCATTGTCAAGAAAAAGGACATTGGTCTTCAGAGTGTCCTAAGAAACAAGAGAACAAACAAGAAAGGGAGGAAGCAAATGGATCTTCAGCACCAGAAGAAGAAGAAGAACTCATCCCCGTCGTCAAGAAATGTAAGAAGGCAAGACGACTGGAAGGCAGTGAACAAGAAGAAGAACCCTTGATACCGGTGAAGAAATCAAGAAAAGAGACAGACAGTGAACTATGAACTTGAGTGATGTGTTATGTTCATTGTGATTTTTTAAAAAGAGAATATACCAAAATGGAAAAAAGTAAGTGTCTTTTGGTTTTGTTTTTAGAGTATGGGCGCACGCACGCACGCACTCATACACCATCCAATGATGGGATTTAAAGTTTTACTTGATTTGGCAATGAGATTATTTCTTTTCTAAGAAATGTGGGTGGCCCTGAAAAGGACCGTTGCGGTGTTGTTTTTTTTAAACAAACTTATGGACTGGATATGATGAGTTTTAACTGTCTCAATCCCTTTCCACGACCAAGTCCGACTCCTCCTCCTGCAGCTGTGAGATTGTCATCTTCCTTCTGTCCTTCACACTTCTCCTCTTCTAGCCTTCTTCTTTCCTCTTCTTCTTCTTGTTTTCTTCTTTCCTCTTGAAGAAATGCTTCTTCTGCTTCTCTCTGATGCTGCAAAAACTTTTCCAATTCTTCTTTCTATCTCTTTTTAAAATCATCTACCACGTGTAAAGATGGTGGTGGTACTACTACGGCGGTTGTTTCAGGCAAAATTTCTTGCGACGACAGAAAATCCACAAAATCCAAATTAAAATCTTCTAGTTGAAGGTCGACCGCTGCATTCGCCGTTGTACTCTCACTCCGAACATAAGAACTTTCCGTCGCAGGCTCACCCCAAAAGGCAAAATCGCACGAACGCCGTGACGCCTATATACTGAAGGTGACGTCACCCACCCCCCACAGCCCGCTCTCTTCTGATTGGAGGAGAGACCCTACCTGTTGTAACGCACGTTTGGATTGGTGGTTCATTTCGATCCGTTTCGATCCGCTCTTAGGCTATATATACCAGCGCTTTTGTCACATAGCTTCACCTGTTCTCCAGATGTATACCACTGTAGAATCATCAAGCATCGTATCGGGTATGCTGTTCAACCCAGACTATCCGATGTACGTGAAAGCTTCATGGGCTATCACCAAGATGACAGATACAGCTCTTTGGAAGAGAAGGATCTATATAGAGAGACAAGGGTGTCTGAAGCGGGTGCTCATCTACAGACCTGAAGTAAGTAGAAGTTTAAGGAGAAGAAGACCATCCATGACGTGTGATATCTGTTAACTTGGTTAACAAAAGAAACCAACGGCCCTTTTCAGGGCCATCCACATCTCTTAGAAAAGAAATAATACAAAAATTGCCAATAGAGTTTCTATGTTTCTATGTTTTGTGTTTGTCTCTGTGTATGTGTCTATTCTGATCGTATAAAAATACTTCTGTCCCCATCAACACTTCTGATCATAAACACTTCTGCCCCATAAACACTTCTACCCCATAAACAGTTTTGAGGCTATAAACCTTTGTGAGGCTATAGTGCCTTATTTGAGGCTATAAACACTTTTGAGGCTAAAGTGCCTCCCCATGTTCATTTCCCTTGAGGCTATACTGCCTCCTCCATGTTAATTTCCACTTGATGCTATAGTGCCTCTTTTGAGGCTATAAACACTTTTGAGGCTATAGTGCCTCCCCATGTTCATTTCCCGTTTGAGGCTATAGTGCCTCATCCATGTTAATTTCCCGTTTGAGGATATAGTGACTCTTTTGAGGCTATATTGGCTCACATCACTACTTAGAATACAGTACACATTCTAATTTTCGATTGATCGAAGGACTAATAAGACTTGCAACATAATAATGATATCCAATTTTTCAATAATTCAGTGTAGACAGAATTCAAACAATAAGTCAACTGGACAAAAATGAATAGACTCAAAAGCCGGATATATATTTGTAAAGAACAAATTACAGTTCAATTCTAGTAAATGTTTTATTGCATAAAGCATTAACAGGGTTGTACCAAAGGAAAATTTAGACGAATCTAAATTAGATTTAGACTTTATTTCATATGGCACACCTGTTGGGCAACCCAAGGTAGATGCATAAGTAGATCAGAATAGTCTATTAAATATGGATACAAAAATATTTTTACATGTCCTCGATAATGTTAGAAAAGAGGGACCACGGGAACATTTCGTACATTTCTACGGCTGATATATCAAATACAAAACAAAACAAAAATAAAATTAATTTTTAACTTTTATTCTAAAATTCCATGATGACCATCTTATGTCTTTGTACATGTGTATGTCATAAACAGTTACTTTAAATGCCCTATCATCTCATTAAAAATTGTATTCTTGGCGATGTTCATTTGAATTTTTGACCGGGGGGGGGGGGGGCCTTCCGCAAAGTTATTAGTCTGATTGCATTCCGGGTAATAAATTTGTTTTGTTTTCTGTCAAGAATTTATATTGAATGCTGTAACCTCATTTTGGGTTTAGAGTAATTGAATGATGTAACCTCATTTTGGGTTTAGAGTAATTCCTCTTATAGAACATTCAAATTCTCTCTCTCTCTCTCTCTCTCTCTCTCTCTCTCTCTCTCTCTCTCTCTCTCTCTCTCTCTCTCTCTCTGTATGTGTGTGTGTGTGTGTGAAATAAATGTGAATTGTAATTTTAAAACATCTTGTGTCAGAAGTATGTGTTGCAGACTGATTAGACCTTGTGAGATTAACAGAAGCATAAATATTAATGCACATTCACCTATTTAGCTTTTAGAAAGAGAGAACACTATTGTAGAGGTTTAGCTGTAGACTTTTCACCATAAAATATCACCAATTTTAATATTATTGTTATTTGATTATTTAATATAATTATTAGCATCAGCATTAACTCGGTTTATTTCGTTTAGTTGCAGCATTGTGCAAACTAAGCAAACAGTCAGAGAGGACAGATCATCAATGAATGCGCTTCAGGACGAATTTCTTTATGTGGTAGGAGAGGCAAAACGATGCATATTGTTGACTTTTATGAATAAACCAAAGAGTCTAATAAGAACCGAAATTATTGAAATAGAAACAAAAGAAAAAATTAAAGAAACGATGGAGAAGAACGGTTTTCGAAGTTTAGACGAAGGCTCTGAAGTGATTACCCTCCGTAAAGGTCAGAGGATTCGAGCTGATTTACGAGGTCGAATTCGACAACCGCAGACTCGACAATATTTTGGACTGTTGGTTGTCTTTCAGCCATATCTAGACACCATATGCATGGAGTTTAGGTTCGAGATCAACAACCAAATGGGAGCACCTCTACATGGTGAAATCCAATATTTTTCGGACAACTACGACAAAAGAGAGCTTCATACTCTGCATTTCGATCCTTCCAAACCCTTCACTACCACAAGTACTTCCTCTCCAAACCCATTTTATTCTTTATATCGTTCAAACACAACCCCCAACCTCCGCTGTAATCCGGTTACACCTCGTCAGGCAGCAGATATTGGTGGCCGAGGAAATGCTGTGACTCCAAGACCGCAAAAACGGTGGTAGGAGCCCATAGAAATCCGGTAATCATTCGTCGCCGCTAATATTTAAGCCCTAAACAACTTGTGAGACCATCGATTTCTCGACACAACTCTGGTTAGAGCATCTGTGGAAATCTTCCAATTACAATCATCGACGTCCAACCAAATACTGCTGCACCTCGACCGACAACTAAGGATTAAGTAGGCTTAAAATAGGAAACAAGTGTAAAAACTACTTCTTTTTTTTTTGGTTTTTTTTTTTTTGGTTTTTTTTTTTTTGTTTGTTTGTTTTTTTTGTTTTGTTTTGTTTTTTGGGGGGTTTTTTTGTAATGGGAACACTTTCTTTTAGCCATTAATCTAATCCTACCAATTTACTCCAGAACTGAAATGATACAGGAGATAAATAATTGTTTTGTAGATGAATGCAGAAATCTTATTTACATCCAGCACACTGCGAACTTGTGCATCTGAGGGAAATATACGCCTTTATTATTGGCGTGATACAACAAAAATTGGAAACAAAACTATACCGTGTTCTGTTGAAAATGTATTTCGTTTCATTTATGGTAATATAAAATTGCACTGATAGCGAATTATTTTTCTTCCATGGAATCGCATTGCCAAAAGCTAGGGAACAAGTTTGATAATCACTATAGCCATACATAGTCACGAGCCAATCATCTTTAACTTAGCTTTCAGTCCTGGGAATTCGAAATGAAAATGTATTCATAATTATTATCATGGACGCATATTTCAAAGGTGCTGTTCTAAGATTTGCTTTTAGAATAGTACTTACATGATACAATCGGAAATCTCAGGAACCTCCCGGCAGACTTTGCAAGCGAAATATATCAGCCACAGGAATACTTAAGTATCTTGCATCCTTACAGGATTTATGTCCTATAATAGCTGATGACTCTTTTATCAGCAAATATTGCCAATAAAATGGCGTGAAGTGGGAAGCGATCTCGAAAAATGGCATGAGTTTCTTCTGAGGACACAAGAAAAATAAGGAAGTAATTTCCACCATTCGGACAACATGGGGCTAATATCAATACTTTTAAAACTGCCTAAGTTCATATAGCTGGTGCACGCTTCGAAAGACTATGCTTGAGTGATAGTTTTTGATACAGCTAAACGAGATTTCTGAAAGACAAAAACTTGAAAGTTGCCAACTTCAAATGAATAAATTATATGTGCTATACCATGAAAGCATTCAGAAATTGCCAGTACTACTGAGGTTGCATACCGTCTCTACTCGCGTATAATTCAACTCCAAATGCAAACAACATAAACCTTGATTTGCCGTCGCATAATGCAGCGGCAGATCAGGGGATATGTTGTTTGTTCTACTGATTAGTCCTTACAAACTGCATAGACCCAGATCTGCCGGCGCATTATGCGCCGGCAGATCTGGGTCTATGCAGTTTGCAGTTGGTACCGATTTATACGCGAGAATAGACGGTACTTCTATCGTAAACAGTGTGAACAACAAAATAGGATACATTGTACATAAAGTATAGTTTATATTTTAGTGTGACGTCACACAGTTCTATTTTTAAACACAAAAGTGTACATACGTTGAAAAGTTCTTCTTTTAATGAGTACATGACAGTCACTGAAGAAATTAGTGATGTGTATTACAGGGTTGTGAAAAATTTGAATCAGAAACGTCCTAGAATTGAAATACATACAGTTAATTGGATTGACACTGTTGCCATGTCAAGATGTTACCATTACATTCTTCTTCCTGACATATACAGTATGTATAATTATGTTTATAGGTATGCCTTATACTTATTCATCTCTACTTTCTTGATCTCAAACACTACTTGGTGATAAAGTTAAGAAGTGTCAGACTATTTCAGGTTATTTACATCGCGACACTCGTATGAATTTCTTGTATATATATATATATATATATATATATATATATATATATATATATATATATATATATATATATATATATATATATATATATATGTATGTATATATATATATATATATATATATATATGAGTGTTTTGTTATGTTTTTTATTACCCTCTAATAGGGCAATATTTTATTTATTCATCTTTACACTAGCACGTAGTGTTTCATGAACTACATCATCTATATAGAGTACACAAAACTGTAAAACCCATAATTAGTGTCATATCATGAATCCTCCGTTACTGCTTTAATTGCATTCTTTTATACTACATTTCAAAGGTAAATGTATCATCTGTTTGCTTAAAGGTTGAATTGCAACTGTTGAACATACAAATGTTCCTGACAAGACAACACTATTGTTGGGACTGAAATTACTCCAAAGTTTTCATTAAGTAGAACAGACATATTAGCTGAATGCCACGGTATTATTTTTCCTAATTGTACTGTGAAGCTAATATAATTCCTTCCACACTTTACGTCAGTTAGTAAAGCTGCAGGATGTATTAGCCTTGTAGGTGTTGTGAACTCTGAAGGCAGGCGATGTGCGCTTTAGTCCTACCTGTAAACCTTTTTTTTTTTTTGGGGGGGGGGAGGGGGAATGTAGGTGTTGTGTAACAGTCTCTCAACCCCGTTGAGAAAGGTTGTATCATTCGCCCTCAACTATGTCCATTTAGGGGCCAGGGTGGGCGCTTTGCGGACCGCAGACTTGGAAAGGTAGGGGTAATTAAAGCTGAATCTGCAGTATTCCGAGTTCTTGTTCCCTTCTTTACAGGTTTACGTGTAAGAAATATTTTTTCTTTTGTAAACTATACAAGTTTGCCACTTTGTGGATTTTAGAGTCTTTTCCTCATATGCTATGTTAAAACAATAAGACGGTGTTCGAAGGTATTGTGGCACTTATTTCAATTTCTCTTGCTGGAAATATTGTCCTCTTTTTTTTATTCTTATAGTGTGAAATCGTAAAATATAGCATGCTATGGTTTGTTCAACTTATGTTAAACACTTATAAGATATTTGTAATTTCAATATTGGGTTTGTTGCTGTGAAACATTTCGCTGCCAACTTATGTTCTATGATAATTATATGTAGATTTCAGTTCTTCATGCTTTAAAGTGTTACAAACTTTTTATTTTTTTTTTTTATTTTTTTTTTTATTTTTTTTTTTGGGGGCATTTCTCATCTGACATTCGAAATATTGTATTTACTGGAATTCATGCAAAACTATTTGATTATTATTCAGAAATATTGGTGTCCTACTAATAAATTTCAAGTATATTTTGGCTGCTTTTGGCTAATTGGTCATTTACATCATTTTGTATGACATGTTAAATACAGAAATTCTATTCTAAAAAATATAAAGTTTTCAAGCCGTAATTAAATTTCATATGTAATTTTATATTTATAATGTTAGAATTTCATGTGTGTGTGTCTGTGTCTCTCTGTGTGTGTGTGTGTGTGTGTGTGTGTGTGTGTGTGTGTGTGTGTGTGTGTGTGTGTAGTGTTGGTTGATTTAATAAAGCAAAGTCGCACGTAAAATATTCAGAGTACTTGTTCTTTCCTTTACCGATGTAGTTCGAACCTGGTCATCTCTCGTACCCCTCAAATGTAATACCTTTTGTATATCTCAATGGAGTGACACTTCCATAGTCACTGTGACGGAGAGGAGGATAACATACTCTCGCTATTTTTCTTCTTTCAATCCAGGGAGATCCACGCAAAAACTTTATGGGAATCATCGTGAAAACATAACCTTTATGATAAGCCGGCAACGAAAGCAAATTTTATCAAAATACTATGAACACGTATGTAATTGAAAAGACACACGCTTAATTTGCATGAACTAATATTATGTTTTCTATGCCTTTGTCTCGTAATTAGTCTTGATTCTAGGACATTACTTCTTCGTATTTACTTCTTAAATGCGAAACTTGCTATAAACAGGGTATATTTGTATACCTAACACTGATATAATTTGAAATATCGAAATACGGTTTGTATATGTAATTATTAATATATTTTGAGTCAAAATGGCATCTGGATAACGACGAAGTATCATAATAAAGATGCAGTTTGCATATTTTATCAGAGGCTGTGCCAACAACTTAAAAATTCAACATGCGAACTAATTAAAGTCACGGAAGCGTGAAATATACTTTAGGGACCTACTTGGTTACGCCCATGAATCCCTAAAGTGTCTCTTGATAGTACCTGATTACTTATGGAAATAATAGCGTTGATCTGGGCCTGTTATTTTGTGTTTGTTTGTTGTTTTTTTGTTTTGTTTTGTTTTGTTTTTTGTTTTTTTGTTTTTTTTCTTTTGTTTTGGTTTTTTGTGTATTTTTTTTTTTTTTTTCATTTTATTGTATTTGTTATTATTTTTATTTTTTTTAATGAGTGATGTTCTTTATAGGATGCATATGATCATGTTCATGCTAGCTTGTATGAACTGAAGCTCCTAAAATTATAGATAACAGAGAACAGTTGAGAAGTAGGGGTGCTTCACTCCTTAAAACACATTGCAAAGAAGTTACGGAGTTATTATCCCTGAATTATTAGTAGAGTATTACCTCATACATGCACATATGCAACACCTCTCACGTCAACTTAGATCCGAAAACTATATGCCATATTAGCCTTGAAGTAATGTATAGGCGAAGCAATTGTTTTTCCCTTCTTAGATGACCAGCGTTTCCCAACTTTCGTGAGGTTCATACCTCCGAAACTCCTCAGTTTGACGGCTCCGCGTCCGAGAGCTTCGAGATCAAGTGTCGAGTGAAAAATGGCTGCATCTTAGCACCAACACTCTTCGGCATCTTATTATCAGTACTTCTTATTATGCTTCAATACGGAAATGGAAGGCGTCTACCTGCACACAAGGTCAGACTGAAAATTGTACAACCTCGCCAGGCTGAGAGCCAAGACCAAACTACGGCACATCCTGATCAGAGAACTTCTGTTAGCAGACCATAAAGCACTAGTTGCCCACTCAGAAAGTCAGCTCCAGAACATGATGGACTGTCTTTTTTATGCATGCTCCATGATCTTCCTCATCATGAAAATCAAGAAAACGGTAGTCTTGGGATAAGGCGTCGCAAGGCAGCCAGCGATCACCATCGATAGCATTCCCCTGAGGTGGTCAGCAAGTTCTGCTACCGAGGATCTACAGTGACCGACAACCTGTTACTTGACGAAGAGATCAATACCCGCTTTGGAAAGGCGGCCACCACTTTTGGGAAACTCACAGAACGCGCCTGGGATAACATACCATCAAGACTACAATGCTGATCTATCAGGCATGCGTCCTCAGGATCCTGTTGCATGCCAGCGAAGCATGAACTACCTACAGCTGTCAAGAGAACAAACTCAACAGCTTCCATCTCCTCTGCATGTGTCGCATCTTTGGTATTACATGGAAGGACAAGGTCACCAACGCTTTCGTCCTTGCCCTGACCAATCTACCTAGCACCATGGCACTCCTTAAACAGATATTGCTTTGCTGGCTTGGACATGTGCACTAGATGCAAGATGGACTTATCCCAAAGGACATGTTTTACAGCGAATTTGCCAATGCCAAGAGACCAGCAGGACGCCCAAAACTCCGCTTTAAAGATGTATGCAAGCGTGATATGAAAGATTCCAACATCGACATCAACGAATGGGAGACACTGACAAAGCAGCAGAGACAACTGGTGCGGCAAGCTCTGGGTTAGAGTACAACACCATGACGAACACAGCAAGAGCCAACGCAGAAAGCAGTGCGCCAGCCAGGCTCTTCCTATCACAGAACACAGCTTTGTCACTTGCGGCAGACGTTGTAGTTCCAAAATAGGACATTTTAGCCACCTGAGTAAATGTAGCACGAACGAACAAGTCATCACTAACGACTACTGCATATCCATCGTCTTACGCAGATGGACGGATGCCAACAAGTGAAGTTTATCATGATTCAGTTGCAAGAATATTTCAACGACCTTTTATAATAAAATAAATTGTATGATAAAACGATATACATATCTTGATATCAGCTAATACAATAATAATTTTCGAACAAAATAAAGTAGAGATTGTACCAGTACTAAAGAGGGGTTGCATGAGTAATTTTATGAATTAGTTAATTTTATCTGAAATCCTTATGGTAAGGTCTATAGTCACTGAATTTGTGTAGTAGAATCACCATATTCAAAGATATTAAATATTAGGCTATGGAGATGTTCATAATTAATCGTAAAGTGAGCTTTGGCTGGCATGTCCGAATTTTATCCCAGGGACAAAAATACTTGTTTACAATTATCAATATAGACGATAACAGTAAATAATACTCATCGGAAACTGTGAACATGAAAGTTCACTCTTTGGGACGAACCACTTAATTTAGGGGGCGGGGAGAGTCTGGGACTCTAAGATTGTTTTCTCCGTGTTGGGAGTGGGGGGTAACTCTGAGTAGAATTTCTCGGGAAAGAGCCTACCCTATAGCCATGTCTACAGAGGAAGGGCAGTGATGGGATTGGCTCAGAGAAAAACGACCCTGCGAGAACAGTAGTGCCGGGGATTAGTTTTTGTGCCAAATGCCTGAAATCCAAGAATAAGAGTTCACATATATTTATTTTATATTTGCTCGTTCGCGAACTCAATAGAAAAAAATTTCCATTTAACCAGATGGTTTTATACACCTGCATCTTTGAATGGTACAATCTTCGTTTTGGGACCATGAGAGAATTGTCTTTCGGACACTATAAATAGAAGAATTTATGTTCTTTTATGTGATGTATATGTTTTCTTCGACAAGAAACAGTGCCCCAGACCGTATGTCTAATTAATGTGCATGTATGTCACACCAGAAAGAACTACTTATGTATTCGTGCACCCTTCTTGTATACTTTTACAATATTTGTAAGCAATGTTTAAAACGTAGTTCTGTTATTTATTTCTTCAGATTCTTTATTATTTTTAAAAACTATCTGTTATTAAAACAATTACACTTAATATTGTACAGGATTCATGTAATCTTGAAGCTTGCAAATCAATTACATGCTATGCGTAAACAGCTTCGCTACGGCCGTTCGTGCAGTGTGTAATTGAGAGAGAGAGAGAGAGAGAGAGAGAGAGAGAGAGAGAGAGAGAGAGAGAGAGAATAACAAATTAAAATGAATACCCTAAGACTATTTTCTTTTTGTGTTAATCAACACTTTCACGTGCTCCCCTTAACCAGGTTAGTAATTCGCTCACTCACCTGCAGATAATGAAGACTATGGATATATATATACTTGAAACTAAAAGTAGTATTTTTAATTGAAACTTGTTTAAAAACACTCTACATTGTTTTGATGCCGGAACGTATTTTCAAAGTCCTACATCGTATAAAAATGACACATGCGCACAAGTTCCTATATATTGTGCTTAAAATCAAGCACAAATAAATTTAGTTTGGATACGAAGCGAAAGAGTTGTTAGTCCCTCAGTAGCTAAGGCTTGGATTATGATTTGTGTTCCAAAATTCAGATATCGCGAACTTATTGCGTACGAAATACTTTGACGATCAAAAAAAATTTCATTTCTAAAATTCTTTTTTCAATATTTTTGTGGCAGAAAACTTAAATATAAAAATATGTGCGATGGATTACATTATTTACATTTATAAAATGCATTGATGAAAGACCAATGTTTGTGGGAATATCAAATTTCAATTTATTTGTTTATGTATCGATAAAGCTCTCTTATCATACTATGGTTTCTATTTTATTATGGTTGTGGGATTTGAGAGTATGAAGATATTACGATGATAGAAAGAGTGCATATTGATTATGAGCCATATATATTTCAAGTTCTATCGTGAACTATGCAGAATGCATTTGGAAGTAATATAAAGATTTGTATGATAATGTTTTCGTCCCTATTCTATGTTTAGAGTGTATTTGTAGAACTTGGAAAGTACCGCGGAAATTCCGATTCTATGTTTAGAAGCGACATCACGTTATCATATTTAGACATTGTTCTATTTCTATACATATCATAGCTTTTTTTCCAATAAATTCAGTGACCCTTTTTGTACAGAGCGATACTGGGTTTTATGTGATAGGATATTTATTTGCAATATTTACCAATGTTTATTAATCTTACAGTTCTGAACTGTTTCTCGTTTCCAACATTTAAACTTACAAAAGTTAAGGTCAATTTCAAATACAACCTTTAAAATATCGCCGCATTATTAAATAAAAACAATTTCACGTAAGAAAATTATTAAAATATTAGAATTTAAACTGAGATCAGATGATTCAGGGGAAAAAGACAAGGGGGGGGGTATTATTTTTTGTTTAATGCATATAAACAAACAACCCCTTATACAAAGGAACCTAGTATTTTTTATTTTTATACACACACACAAGGGAGGGTGTGTAACATACATACATACATACATACATGCATACATACATACATACATACATACATACATACATACATACATACATACATACATACATACATACATACATACATACATACATACATAGACATTATTGCACATACAAATTGAGGGGATATACTATGCATACAAGCACACAATCAGACGTACAAAGGATACGGGTGTAACATACGCATATATACAATTTCACATAGAAAGCGAGGGGGTAGGGTCGATTCTTTTCATACAGACACACCATCACAAAAACAAAGAGACAGTAGTGTCCAGATTGTTTTCATGCGCACACATACACATACAAAGGAAAGGATAGGGTCTATTTTTTTTATTCAAACACACGATTATAATTACAAAAGGGGATAGAAGAGGATATTTTATCATACAAACACACAATTGTTCATACAAAAAGGGGGTATGATACTATTGTTTTCGTACAAACACACGATCACACGTACACATTTGGGTAAGGTATGATATTTTGTTAATACAAACGCACAATCACACAATCACACATAGATAAGTACAAACAAAGAAGATGACAATAATGATGAATATTCCCTTTTCTATAATACTAAGATGGCCCTGAAAAAGTCGTTGGTATAATGAGTATTCCCTTTTCTAGAATACTAAGATGGCCCTGAAAAAGTCGTTGGTATAATGAGTATTCCCTTTTCTAGAATACTGAGATGGCCCTGAAAAAGTCGTTGGTATAATGAGTATTCCCTTTTCTAGAATACTAAGATGGCCCTGAAAAGGGCGTTGGTATAATGAGTATTCCCTTTTTTAGAATACTGAGATGGCCCTGAAAAAGTCGTTGGTATGATGAGTATTCCCCTTTTTTAGGATACTGAGATGGCCCTGAAAAAGTCGTTGATATGATGAGTATTCCCTTTTCAAGAACACTGAGATGGCCTTGAAAAAGTCGTTGGTTTTGGTAGTGTATACTAATGAGGCTAGCTAACAAATATGACACATCTTCACTCTGCGCTGACATAGACTTTTAATGACAAGTGGTCCATACTCCAAAACTCTTTTAACTTGTCCTGTCTCTCAATGTAAAGGTGTCTCACAAATACAGTTATCAATTTTTTACTGCTTGACGGTACAGTTTGTCTTCAGGTAGATGCGGTAGGCTGGATCGAACCGCATACTAGAGATTGGAGTCAAGCACGCTACCCTAAGCCATACATAGTTTTTATACTGCCTAAATCAAAGAAGTCTTTCTAGAATTAGCAATATGTAGCTTGGTATAGCGTGCTCGACTACAATATCTAGTGTCCTGTATCAACTTAGGCTACCCTGTTTTAATAGCAGTGGCCCCCCTTTGCAAAATTCAAATTAATGTGTCTTGCCAACAACCAAGCTCTGATAATGATATTCATATTCACCACTATATATATATATATATATATATATATATATATATATATATATATATATATATATATATATATATATGCCTGATGAATTGAGCTACATCAATGTGCATTTTAGACAATAGAGATATTTAAATGCCTAAAATTGTAACGATGGAATTGGTCTAATCCAACTAAACTGAGCTTTTCTCGACCATTCAATTTTTACACCATGGCACGCTTATATGAGCGACTTGGAAAGTGTATATGCACCTATTTTTCAGTAATAAATAAACTGTATTATTTCCACACCTAGGATATCTTTTCAGTTTAATCAGCCATTCAAACACTGTTTGGGTGAACGCTTTTAAAAAGCACATTCATTCCACATTGTATACCTCGTCGCCTCAAACACGGGACAAAGTAGAACTGTCAATGAACTTCTTCACGTTACAACTTTTGCATATCATTAAGCAGAAACTACGTATAATTTGTTTAACACTAATGATAGCAGTATCGATATATATATATATATATATATATATATATATATATATATATATATATATATGTGTGTGTGTGTGTGTGTGTGTGTGTGTGTGTGTGTGTGTGTGTGATCCTAAACATGTGATTTTGATATTATTTTGAC
Source organism: Margaritifera margaritifera (assembly GCA_029931535.1). Taxonomy (NCBI): domain Eukaryota; kingdom Metazoa; phylum Mollusca; class Bivalvia; order Unionida; family Margaritiferidae; genus Margaritifera; species Margaritifera margaritifera. The sequence continues at coordinate 175,397 of JAQPZY010001219.1, forward strand.
CGATTACAAAGTATACTCCTATGGATTTTTTTTTCCTTCACAGAGTAATTAAACTTGTTCAAGAATTAGTAAATATAGTCCTATTGTTTTGTATGTAATGGAACTATATCAACATGTCTCTCTAAATTTCAACATGTTGACTCAGTGTGTCTTATCGTTTACTAAGTAAGCATACCCTAATTCAAATACATGGATCGATTTACGACATGGTGTGATCTACGAAAGACATATATTTACAATGGTGAACTGAAATCGATATATTCCTGTGTCAAATACATAAAACTATGTTTTTTTCGGTTCATATGGCGCTAGCAAACTTGTTTCATACACTGTGAAAAGTGACTGTTACCTATGATCATAGTGTCTCAGCACAGGTATGTTTACTTTCATATGTTATCGATTTATTTATTATATTTGAAATTGATTGATTTTGTAATAGTCAAACTGCTTGCACAGTTTTAATTTTGTACATGTATTTTTGTTTAATTTAAGGATGGGGAAAAGAAACTTTCATTTGATTAGGCTCCAACATGAATGGTATATCTGTTGTAAGAATAGAATACAGTTACTGAAAGGCATAAGTAAGGGGAAAAAATTAAGGAGACTTGTCAACACAGACCACGACAATTAAGAAGTAAAGAATCTGTTTGTACCACAGAGAGAAATGGAGATCTTTTATAATTGACATATTATCAATGCCCAACTACAATAGGACCCCAAAGTTTCCAAGAAAGTTTAAATCAGCTAGGTTTTGAACAAGAATCGTAAAAGTTTTTTTCAGTGTTTTTCTAACACGGGAAAGGATCAGCTATACTGAATCATTCCCAACATTAATCTGGAAATGGAATCATATTTACCGGTGCCATCCAGTGACACAAAAAAGGGGATGTGGGTTTAATTACAGTATGCTACATTGGAAATATAGCTAATTGGTAACAACCAAGCTCCAGTTACGCAAAATTTATCAAACATTTTCCTCTGATTGAGATTTTGCATTATTTTGCTTATGATAATTCTGACAATACATGGGATTTTATTAGAGGTATATATATATAATACAAGGGATGAAAAATAGCTCTTTAGTTTTTATATTGAAAACCTGTGAATCATTTTATTCTTTGAAAAACCTGTCCGGGAATTCCTCAAATTTGAGGAAATCCTCAATTTATTCTCAGAGATCAAACAAGACTAATTTCAGTAAATGCAGAATTGTATGACTATTTTAATTCTTAATGCCTTTCTTTGAAAAAGTCTTAATTCCAAACTAAGCAATCAGAAAGATATTGAAAAATCTCAACTCGAGGAAGAAAATGTGTGATGTTCAGTGAAACTAGGGCCAGACCTCGCTGAGGAATGACATTGTGTTCTTATGAAGTAGTTTAAAAAGACTACGATATGTGGTTGACTAATTCGAGATTAGGCTATCGAACCTGCTTTATCTGTAAAAAGAAGACAGTTTCGGTATTTCCATGTACACATCCATTTAAATGTTGACAGTGTGCCGCCTTGATACGAACTTACCAATCGCACACAGGCCTTAAAGGACATTGGAAGGTGGAGATATCGTGTACCAATCGCACACAGGCCTTAAAGGACATTGGAAGGTGGAGATATCGTGTACCAGTCGCACACAGGCCTTAAAGGACATTGGAAGGTGGAGATATCGTGTACCAATCGCACACAGGCCTTAAAGGACATTGGAAGGTGGAGATATCGTGTACCAATCGCACACAGGCCTTAAAGGACATTGGAAGGTGGAGATATCGTGTACCAATCGCACACAGGCCTTAAAGGACATTAGAAGGTGGAGATATCGTGTTAATTGAGAAAAACAGCTAGGTCTTCACCACTTGAAAACTGTATCATGTCTCCCCTTCCCTTCCATCGCAACCTGATAGTAGAATTATATACATACATGCCAATCTGATGAAATATCTACTGATAATAAGCATTAGTACCTGGCACAAGCTTGACACTAAAATGGGTCATACTTATGAAAATAGTATGTTCATAGCGATAACAGCTGATTTCAAAACTTTCTAAATACATGACCCATTGGAAAGATATATAATAAACGACAAGCTGGTTGTTAGAGAAGTTGCAGTTTCGCACCTTGCCATCGATTTCTTAATGTTATTCGTGTTTACAGTGACACTTTTTGGTAATTTAAGTTTAATTTTATTGTCGATAAATGTTACTTTCCAACAAGCTATTACACATGTTATTCATAAGAAATTTGACAATATTATGATTTTTCGTCTGGTTTGAGAGTGCTACGCTCACATCAGGTTACCGATATTGTCAAGACTGCAGTTTTATTAATACATTGTCACGCCAAAGTGAAGACATCAGCAGATATTTCTATAAATATCCAATTACTTTATACAAGAAATATGTCGCTAGCATACATTTGAAAGAAGAATTACCAGCGTTTGAGCAAGAATTACCAGCGTTTCCGCAGTTTTCCACTCACCTTAGTCAATCCTCTATTTCTAGACAGCTACTCAGGAGCGCTATCAACGGGAAGATTGCTGATTGTCCAAATAAATTCAAAGGTTATTACATCCTGACCCCAACTAAATTCTACCAATCAGTTGTTGTCTTGACATTATGTGATTTTAAAATGCATTAAAATGTGGATGTAAAGAGTGTCTTAAATCAAGGAGATTAAACTTGTATTATTGTGGGAGATTGACAGATTAAAGAGAGAAATTTTAAAAGGAGTTACACGTGACTGTGGAATAGTAGTAAATAAAAGCTCAATAAATTTGCAGAAGAAAAGCCAATTTAATGTTAACTTTTTAAATCGAAATAATGGAGATCAGATTAAAACAGATCATAAGAACAACGCCTTACCCTTGTACTGCGCTGCAATTTAATACAATAAATTGGTTATCTTACTTAACCTAGTTAAAATAACAAATATATTTAACGAGATAAAGTTTACTACACTGGAACTCAATTTTTCACTTACAAACCATACAACACTTTTGATGACTAAGCTTTACAATTTGACAGTGATGACTCTGTTAACAGATACTGAACACTGTGTGACATAAGAATCAATTAAACTGTTCATTGTGGATGGCAATATCTGGTTTCATGAATTTCGTTGATACGTTTGAAAAATAAAAGCATTCTAGAATGAGTTAAATCTGTTTATAGGCTTCATATTTACTTTCAGATATAAAAAAAACTGCTGTCAACATATGTTATTCCATTATCTGGTGTAAATGTCGTTGATGCAAGCAATAACAACATAGAATTTAAATTATTTTAAATAGTCTGAAACACTCGTACTATTCCACCTCATCATAAATGGAGATATGATGAGAATAAAAACTGGTTAGTTACACACAATGATTTCTTTAATTATAAAATTAGTTTAACTTTGTAGATGACGAAAATAATACTTTAACAAGAGACCAATAAGCTGTAACAAGTGTATTCTGTTGTAAGGTTATATGCCATAAAAAATAATTAATAGTAAAACAAAATGTAAACAGGTTTCAAAGCAACGGATTAATAGATTAAATTATTACAGAGTTAGTCTAAGGTATATGGTCTTATGTAATCTGCATTTTACGGGCACAAGTTCAAAACAGAACGTCTGTTACAGAGTCTGTTGCGACAACATCAGGCATTGTTAAAATGGTAATGGAGCTTTTAATTTTAGGAAAACAATGTTATGGCACAGATGAAAACATGGCAAATTCCAACAATACATAGCAGATTCGAAAGTACAATTTGATTATACTTTTGGTGGTGACGGTATATTCTTGTTACCGAGTGACATGCTAACAAAAATAGGTAGTATCGTTGGACACAACAGCAGCTTTAAGAAATCCAAAGGCTCGTTTACACTCTGAATAAACCCTACCATCAATAATACTAATGTACAAAAGAACGATAGTCCAAAGACTGACCAATAATCCATGACAGTAGGACAAGAAAATGTAAATGACAGAAAAACGACAAAGTGTGTAAAATCTATGTACAGAAGAAGTATTAAGATGAAGATAGTCCTACTAAAAGATCTAGTAGTGCGATCCGATACTCGGACGTCCAGATGACACGTGGCAATTTAGAATGGTCAAAAAAAAATATTTATCGTGAAATAAAGAATCAATTATATTGATACTATTGGTTCCAGAAGCTGACATAGTTTACTTTTTACAATAATCTACGAACCTATAATTATGCTAATTATGACGTAAGTCTCCAATGAAAAATCTACAAAACCACCAACACCAATGCCACAATAAGTAAAATAACACATTCAGCTTGAGAAGAAAGAGCCTGTCCATCTGTTACACACTGCCAATACTTCAAGGTATTGCTTGTTTGTTTGGTGTATTTTTTTTTTTTTTGTTGTTGTTGGTTTTTTTGGAGGGGGGGGTTTGTTGTTGTTTGTTTTTGTTGTTTATTTGTTTTTTTGGGTTGTTGTTGTTGTTTTGTTTTTTGTTGTTGTTGTTGTTGTTGTTGTTGTTGTTGTTGTTTTGTTTTTTGGGGGGGTAGGTTCTTGTTTTGGGGAGGGTAGTTTTTTTGGGAAGTCTAAATTTTTTTTTTTTTTTGTCAAGCAGATAATTAGCAATATTAATTAAGACTTTTTAAAATTGAGTCAGTAAACCAATCATCATTGCCTCCTGGTGGAGCATCGCCATCACCTCCTACTAAATCTGTTTCAAAGTTTTCTTTTGACAGAGCAACAGTTGTTATAGTCATATATATTGTAGCAGATATAGCAATTATTGTGACATCGTATCCTCTAAACAGTTGTTTCAGCTTTTCACATAATGCTACTTTTTCTTTAACTTTTGAATTTAACTTTTCAATATTTTCTCTAAAATATCTCTCCAACAATTTTAAACTGTTCTTAAAATACGACCCTTTGTGTTTGGATCTCTCATTCTCTGATGCATTCTTTAACTCCGTAATCTATTTTTGTTTTTGTTTTTCTTTCTTTTCTTTCTTTTTTTGTAATTTTTTATTTTATTTTTGTTTCTGTGTATATTTCAACATCATGTTTCATACATTATATTTTCGAATTGACAACCTCCACAGCAGCGACATAACCCCTACTTCTCTTTCCTCTTGTTCAATAAATAATCTTTTATCCGTTGCTAGAATAAAACTGATCTCAGCTTCTCTTACTGTTGATCAAGCGGCTCATTACAGTCTATTATTTGCGTCTCTGGTTCCTTGGGTACTGTAATTGGTTGTCGTTGTCAAACAGTGGGTTCTAGAGGGTATTAAGGTTATGTCTGTCCCGTTTCCTATATATATTTGAGTCTATTTATTCTATCCTGAAATTCGTATATTATGGTAAATGAGGGAACAGTTTCCTGTTTGCTTAAACCTCAATATTTAATTCCTTCAAAAATCTAGATCCTCAGAGCTTTCTCTGTATTGAACTCCGTGCTGAAAGTTTTGTACCACCATTTTGGGTGACATTCATTTCAACTACACCTCGGGATCTTTCTGTGGTGTGTGTTTCATCATTACTATCTCTATACATGTCTTGCATATTTGCCTACAAAATCCAGTACTACTCTATACGGAGAATTTCTGAAAAGATTCTCCAATTTAATTTCGTTTTGTTCGATATAGTTTTGTCTAGTATCAAATTGTCATTGACCTTATCATCAGAGTCATCAGCAAAATTACATTGTCATCAACTTGTATTTTATCTTGTATATAAAGTTTTTTAATTCAGTTCACATCGAAAAACTTCTGTCTCATAGGGTGGAAGTCAGTAAACTCAACAAGAATGTGTTCCATTGTTAGTGGACACTGGCAGGGTATGCACTCTTGTCACGTTGAACACTTCAGTAAATATGCACAAGTCAGGTAGGTGTGTCCAATACGCAATCGGCACAAAGCTACTTCTTTTCGATTTGTTCTATATGAATGGATTCTGGATTTTATTTCCGAACCTTGTTTGTGGAGATTTCATTCCACATACTTTCCCAAGTATACAGAACATGCCGATTTATATAATATTTGAAGTAAGAATATGAAATCTTCCATTCATACAGGGGTGAATGCAAAACAGCTTTGGCTGCTTTATCTACTCCATCATTACCCTTAATACCAATGTGACTAGGCAGTCAACATTACAGAATACTTTTTTCCAGGTCGTACGAGAGTGTTAGATCTGGGATATTAACAGGTTGTCAAACTACAAATTTTGCAAAGTTTTCAGTTTGGAAGGGAAATTCGAAACACGACAAGAGGTTCTGATTTCACTTAATTTACCTCTGATTGGTTGAAGAGTTTTGCATCAGCAAAGGTCAAACATTATGGCGGGGGCGTGGGGGATAACCAAAGTGGTGATTTGGAAACATATAATTCTGTAGTATTGGCAGGATTGATTATTTCTGCTGCTGTATTTTGTAGTCATTAAGACACCTTATTATTAACATGTCAGCATGTATTTGTCTTTCTAATTTAGTTGTATTAACAGGTTTTATGTAAGATGGCTAAACTATTTCAAACACATTTACAGATATATCAAATTCATTTAAATTTTCCTAATGTCCTCTATTTTTGCCGGTAATCTATCAAAGCAACGATTGTATCTATCGGAAATCTGAATTGTAGTTTGCATAGGTGTTGGATGGACAGAGAGACAAAATGCCAATAATTTTTGTATATGTTTGTGTGGATAACAGCAAGAATAAAAAGTATAATTGCTATCTCTACAGTGCTAAACAATTAAAACACAGTGAATAAAGTAATTTGCATTTATGTCAATCACTTTGTCTTTCAGATTCACAATTCATTTGCATTTTATGATCAGATGTTCACTCTAAACATGTTTCCTTTATTAGCAGATGTTCACTGTAAACACATGTATGTTTAAATCTAAATGTGTGTCCTTTATGAGCAGGTATCCATCTAGGCATGCTCAAGGTCATAATGGCTGATGAAAAATAAATTATTTTAGTTTGTGCTTTGAATTTACCATATCTGAAAAATTACCCTTCTATAATATTCCTTAACTCCTGTTTGCTGAGCAAAAAGCTGCATAAAGTTTTCTCGCTCACTTCTCTTCCAAACCGATTTTTTCCTACAAATTACATGCCATTGGTATGTCAATGCATGATTGATTTTTAAGTAGACAGGTCTGTGATATTTCGCAACAGTTTCTTACTGTGGTGACGTCACTATATAGCCCAGGAAGTTTCCACCACGTCATAAAATAGTCAATACTCTATATTCCCATGTTATGTGTTTCGGTATTTTTAGTACCTTTAGTATATCAAGCACTTTTCATCATTCTCAATTGCAATAATAAAGTGACACAGTTGTTAAAACGGTTGCTTAACTGACTACAGGCACAAAGGTTACACAAATATATGTCATCACTAAAGGTGAGCTGCACAGCACAGACCTTCGGTGCAACAACGATTTAGAAATGCAAGTTTTTAATTCTATACAACTTTCAACAAATACGATCTTACTTTGTTGACAAATAAATGATAAATAGCTTACATTTCGTTGCTCTTGTAAAAATTCAATGTAAATTCCTCTATATTCAGAATATGTTCTTTGTAACTTGACTGACGATCTGTGTGATATAATAGGCCTATAGTACAATTTCAATTAACATCGTGTCTGATTGATCTAGTAATTTCAAATTAGTGTTCGCTACTTGACGTCATTATCTGGATGACCAAGTACATTTTCAGTTTTTGAAATAGTATCCTCGAGTCTTGCTGGTCAGCAATGTAATGTTTAATTTTCGATGGCGTGATATAATAATAATAATAATAATAATAATAATAATAATATGATTGATCTAGAACTGTTAGATTATGTCCACTACTGCATTCTCATAATTAGCCAAAGCACTGAGGTTAGAAAAGTGGGTCAGCGTATCAGACTAGGGGTACTATTAAGAAAACGTATCGACTTGCACTAAGCCAAGCTTTCTAATATAAGTAAAAGCATTTGTAAAACATTGATATATAGGTATACAAATCGAGTATTAACTCTCTTGGGGGTTAAGAGTTTCCATTCTTAATTCCAGCAACGCCAACTTTTAGCCATGGATAAATCCGTTCCAAGGAAGGTACACTTAACAGACCAGCAAGAAAGTGAAGGAATTGCACTTGATCAGGAAAATATTCGTGATTTACGAGCGAAAGATAACAAGGATGATTGTGATACACAAAGAGAAGGAAATGACGACAATGATGCTCGGAACAGAATGAGGAAAGAAGAAGAGAAAGAAAGCATCACAGGGGACGAAAATAATTTAGAAGCAGTACAAAATAAAAATATCGTCCAGAGCGACAATAACGCGGAAGATTGCAGCACGGAGAGAGGTTCGGCTTCCAATGATATATTTCAAGGCGAGGAAAATAGCCAAGATGATGCAAATGATGATGAATATGGCGATGGTCCCCATAAAGAAAATGGTGTTGCTGATAACGAGGAATTAGACAACAGTGACAGTAACGGAGGTGGCAGCGACGATGATGTCGATGACGATCAAGGAGAAGTAGAACCTGGCGAAGACATTTATGAAACTGAGTGTGCAGTCAACAGAATCATGCAACACCTATCAAGTATCGGTGGAATGGAAGAACCCCAAAAGGAGTTTCGAACTTTTAGTGCTAGACTCCCTGACGAGTTAGATTGCCTTCTTACCGGAGTTATCGTCTTAGGGCAATTTATCCTCGTAGCAGACAATGAAAACAAAAATGTTAAAAGATTTTCGTTCGGAGGGGTATACGTGGATTATATAGACCTAGAAGATCCGTGTGGAATGTGTGTTCTCAAAGGAGGGGCAGACTTCATTGTGACACAGCCCGATTTTCTCAAGTTTACAATTGTACTCGGCGACATCCCATTGCGACGAAAATGTGACATCAGCACAGAAAAGAGATACGATTGCATCTCCTGCCTCGCTGATGGTAATTTGGTCTGCGGTTGTTGCAAGATCGGTAAAACTTGTGTCGATATTGTCAATCAGAAAGGAGAAGTGCTGATATCTCTCAGAGAGAGAGAAGACGGATCCAAACTTTTCAGAAATCCAGCGGCTATTGCTACAATCAAAAGTGGAGAAATTATTGTATCAGATTCTGGCTCAAACAGACTATTTGTTCTCACACAGGATGGATCTACTGAACATTTCTTTGAAACTACTGGCCGCCCCAGTGGAGTTGGAGTGGATGAGTGTGGTTGTGTTTTTGTTTCCCATTTTGATGCCAATACTGTTTTTCGCTACTCCCCCGATGGTTCAAAGGAAGATCTGTTGGGTCAAAGAGATGAAAAAGTGAAATCCCCGTTGGCATTGGCTGTAACGTCCAAGTATCTGGTCCTGACAGAGGAAATGCCAAGCGATCGAATCATAGTCCTTCTGGTAAGTATGATGTAGCAGAAGAGTCTGCTCTACCAAAAATCACGCCAAATAAATATTGCTTTCTAAGTATACATTTACGATGATTTCTATGCTATATTTAAGTGCCTGAAGAGAGGAAAAAAGAACAGACAGACATGTAAGCAAGATCAGATGGATGAACACATTATCGATCCAGCTACCATTCCATCTACCCACTCACCCACCCATACATACATTATCAGAAATATGTATCTCTGGCCAAAGGAAAATATTTGATTCATTATATTAAAGTATTTAAACATATTTATTCCAAATTCTTACTATAAGAGGAAGGATCTTCATCTAAAACACTCTATGAGATTTTCTGGCTCAGAGAAAGGTCAGAATTATGACCTTTCTTTCGCTAGTTACCTTCACGACTCCCTGACCTTCATCACACTGTTATCTTTATGATTCTTTAACCTTGGTTGCATATTTTCTTCATGTAATCCACGACCTTCAGTACTCTGATTGTCTTAAGTTCGCTTCAGACTTTCATGGCACTGATTGCCTTAAGATTACCTGAATTTTATATTCCATGACGCCTTTTGAATTCCGTGTCCTTCATAGCAATGATTGTGTTTAGATCCTCTGACACCTTCTGCACTTGTTGACTTCATATTACCTGACCTTCACTGTACTGGTTCCCTTAAAATTCATTGACCACCATGGCCTTTGTTGCCTTTTGATCCTTTGTCTTCATTGAATTGGTTGTTTGTTTAGTAGTTTTCCCAACCATTATCACCCTCGTTGACTTTAAAATTTCCTGGCCTCCATTGCATTGTTTCCTTCCCCGACCTCCTGACCCCCAGGAAAGAGGGGGTGAGGGTGGGGGTGGATCGTGGGGGGTGTAAAATCATAAACGTCTGGATAATGGTGTGCGGCACTAGTTTCCAAAAAGGTACCCAACCATGTACTACATTCATTTTAAGTTCCTATACCTATTCATGTACTAGTCATTTGCTACTGGTAGATAACATCACTCTACCTACCCGGCTGACCGTAAAGTGTTGATTCTATTGGAAATAAATGTATGTCAAGGCGCTGAAGACAGGTGTGCAGTTCTTCTCTCTTTTCCTCAATGTTTAATTAGGTCCCAAATTAGCGGTGATAACCCCGACACGATCAATGATGAACACCTACATATAATAGAATGACCCAATCATACACTTAATGATGGACACCTACATATGATATAATGACCCAATCATACACATAGAATTCAAGAAAGCGACACTTGTTGATGTACATCCATTCTTAAAATATGCATGATGGTCACCTTATAGATTCCCTTTACACCACTAGGGTTGCCACCTGTTACGTATATTAAGGAACCGTTCCATATTGAATAGCAAAATATAGTGTTGTAATATCCCAATTTCTTCAGGGCTCACATATGTGTTCGGTATTTGGAGCTCATCGGGTGACAACCCAAACCACACACACACACACACACACACACACACACACACACACACACACACACACACACACACACACGCCATTCCACTGTTTGCCTTGAAGATTCTATAACAAGTGATGTAATGGTTAACCTCTAGGTTTACTTACTTTCATTGCAGTAGTTACCTTTAAGAAGCTGTCTGGCATATATTGCAGAGGTTACCTTTTGAATTCCGTGACTTTTATTGCATTGTTTGCTTAAGATTTCCCGGCCTCTGCTGTTCTTGTTATCTCTTCTTTTTCTAACCTCTATTGCGTTGGTCGCTTAGATTCCTTGGCTTTCGTGAGATTGGTTTTCTTTGAGATTTTATTACCGTCATTGCACTGTTGTTGATTTCCGTACGTTCTTTGCACTGATTGTCCAGATTTCATTTATTACAGTAGCTGCCTTTATGATTCATACATTTGTATTGAACTTGTTGCATTTTGAATTTTTGGGCGTTCCTTGCACCGGTTGATTTTCAGATTTCCTGACCTTGTTTTATACCGGTTGACTTTTGAATTTTGCGAAAAAGAAATAGTGAAATGAAAGTGAGAGAAATGAATATCATCTATCGCGAAACTGAAATATTCCACCTGGAATGTGGGACACATTTTCACGAAGATTATATTTTATGATAGTTGACGTTTTTGGTTTACTAGGCAGTGATAAGTGTATTAAAGGTGTCCCACTGTAAGCGTTGCTTAGTTCTTTCTCTAGAGTTTAAAAAAGGAAAAAGAAAACACCGAGTTACCCATAAAAAAATTCTAATGTACAATACGTCGCTTTTATGGTGATCCGTATTATTTAGAACCATGCAAGATTCACGTCTTTAATACTTATTAAAATGAACTTATGTACTTTCATTTTAAGCCTCTCCTTTTTTTAAAAAAATATCACAGATATTGTCTTTAAAAAAGTTGTCTGTGGGCATTTCTATAATGTTTAATATTTATAAAGTCTCTGATTGCCTTTCGTTTCTCTCATTGCAGCTACCCCCTTGTCCGGTTTTGGATCCCGCTAACGAGCTAGCAGTGTCTGGCATCCAGCTATGGGTTAAACAAGCCTGACCGATGATTGAAGATGCCTGATGGAGAAATGATGGTAGACTTCGAAGAAAAGAAAAGAAAAGAAATTGTACAAATTAAGACTATGAACATCAGATTTATCACATTACATACGAGAGGACTATAGGAAAATAAAGCACGTTCTTGCGAGCGGGGTGGGGTCAGAATGTCCTCGGCTTTTTCCGTCGGATTTTTTTATTATTATTATTTCTTTTATTTTAAAGTGCCGATATTTTCATTGATGGTGAAATGTGAAATGTTTTTTTGCAATGCCTATCTTTCATGACGAGGATCCTTTTCTTCGTATCTAGCCGGATATTCGTCCGCCAATAACTTACCAATTTGGGAAGTATCACTGCGATTACTTTGGAGTCTCGTTCAGACAGTCTAAGTTATTCGACTCGAATCTGAAAGAGACGAGGATGTTCAGAATAGGGGTGGGGTGTACACAAGCGATATGCAAAGTACGAATGTTGATGACAAAAAAATGCACGAAAAATAGTATGCAAGATTACAAGGATTTACTAGTACATTCGTGCATTAAAGCAGGCATAAGCTCCCCCGACATGACACACAGAGCAACGAAAACACAAAACTTAAAATCCCAAATTTATGAATAAATACAAATATAAAGATTTCAACAAGGAATTGTAAGCCTTAATTTTAACTTCCTCATTAGTATAAGGTATTGGAAGAAACTACAGTGAAAATAGTACCACCGCCAGGACAATTTTGCCATTTTTATTTTTTGAAAAAAATTTTTTTTTTTTTTCCTATTTGTCTGCTTCGTTACTTTCCTAGTTAAATTAATGTATTGTATGATGGAAGGTCTCATGTAAGAGATTTCTTGTGTTCTTTTGTCTTTATTTACTTTTTGTATAAATTATGTGTAAGAGAAGACAGTGGCAAATTGTTTCCTAGACCTTTTACATTGATCCTTTTCTATATTTCCATCTATCTATTTATCTATCTATTTATCTATCTCTCTACCTACCTACCTACCTACCCACCTTCCTACCTACCTACCTACCTACGTACGTACGTACATACATACATACATACATACATACATACATACATACATACATACATATATACATACATACATACATACATACATACATACATACATACATACATACATACATACATACATACATACATACATACATACATATACTTAGATATAAATATATATTGACTTGTTGGTTGATTGATTGATCGACAAAATGATGGGTACAAACGATACCCTTTCTCTTCAGATTTCGAAAAAGGTATTCCTAAAAGATTGCATTGTCGATTAATAACACTTTGATCAGAAAGTACGCACGGTAGAAGAAAAGGACTTAAAACTTGTCCGCAAGTCTGGGCTATGACAGAAATGAACGATGCACATTGGGACCCTTAGGAAAATTTAATTACAAACTGAAAAGAACAAGACCAGTGTTTTAATCTGGATATGGAAATGACCAATGCTTCATGGTACAATACATAACAAGAAATATACATGCTACTGATACGCGCGCAATAATGTTAATACTGAAACAAAGGTTCCTATCTCGAGTAACGGAAGTATTATCAGAAGGTGTTTTAAACCCGGCACTGTTTAAAAATTATGACACGATGTTCGGCAATAGGATTGGGTATGTATATGAAGGCTTCTAGTAATTATCATATTTTACAAAATCTGCAACGTAAATGTGTGTTTAATACAAAGGCTGTGAATCTATATAGTTTCTTGTATAATATGACATTGCTGTTGTGAACGAAAGTGTATTGTCAAAGACTGATAAAGATATTACAAAAGAAATGTTGCGGAAGCCTTAATTTAAAGGCTCGATCGGCATATATCTGCAACTTGAGTTGAATATTCATTTTCCGATGCTATTTGTTTCCATCGTTGTTTCGTTAATACTTTTTTTCTTTTTAAAACTTTTTCACTTTTATAAACGGAGTGAGTTGCCATCAATAATAAAGTCGTTGGGCACTCTGGTTTCTAGTTGTTAATAAAATTATTCTAAAAGCCTGAATATTGGTCCTGTACGAATGGATTGAGCGTTTTTAAAGCAGCAACTGTGTGCATGGTAACAAGTAAACTGGCTTCGACACTTTACAGTTTTCATATTTTCCTTAGTCCACAGAATTAATCATCTAGTCTTCACATCTTAACATTTATTAGAATTTTTAAATAATTTTATAAATTTTCACAGCATATTCTTTTCGTACTTTCTTCTCGAGTTCTACAAAGTCTATCTCTGGTGTCCATTGCAGACTGACATTAAAATAATGAGAGGTGGTTGTTTGATACGATTGTCCGATAAGGTAAATCCTGTTTCTACTATGTACGTAGTCCACTCTTGCGTATAGACTCACTTGTTGCGTGGCGCCATCTGGTGACAAAATCCAGTCTTTGTGGATAAGATATTTACCGCTTGGCAGCAGCTTGTTGGAACTTAACACTCCTGATTTGGCTGCAGTCAAGGCGGTGCGAATATTCAAGGGTACTCGGTCCAAGCAGTTGCCATACCTCAGCATATTCTTTGATTTTTCCGATGACAATTTTTCCTTAATATATAGATTGTACCATGTCAAGAGAGTTTTTGTCTGCGCTTTGGTACATTGTTCGGAGTGGTTTATAATTAAATCCACGTGATCCAAATCACGTCCAAATCTCAAGGCTCTCTGCACGTGCAGCAATGGCTCTACCACTATCCTAGGAATAAAGACAACCCAATCGCTGTCAGCGTCATGTAGGGTCAACCTGGAGTGTCCTTCATAAAGCAAAATGCCTTGGGGTACAATTAAGGAATGTGGTATCCCACTTTCAAATATTTCCTCTTTATTCAAACCTTCTGAACGGTTGGAACTTCCTGTCGATGACTCAACTGTCCAATACTGGACGTCATCTTCTTTCGAGCCAAGAATTACTCGGCGTAGCTTAAGGGTGTCATATTTAGGGGTCGTAACATAATATCCAATCCTACTGAAGTTATTCCTGTATTCAGGGTAAAATATACTGAGGGGTCCAAGGTCATCCGGGCCAAAGAAAAATTTGGTGGACGTAAGACCATGATAAGGATCTTTTATTGCTTTCTCCGTCATCTTGCTTATTCCTTGCCTAAAAAGGAGATGGAAAATGTATATAAAATTCACAAAAGATGTAGTGTTTACCTTCAGGTTCGGCTCTGGAGTTTTGCAATTTTGTACATGATTACAAATTCCAAAAAAAAGCAATCCCCCTGATTTTCACTGGTAATCCTTGTTATATAATAAGATAGAAATGTACATATTCTAGTCGAGGATTAAAGAACAGCACCTTTTTTATCCGATTGATGTATGTTAATTTGGGTTTGATAGTAGTTGGGTCTTATTTTTAATGTGCAACTCATCGACGATTGCAAACTCTGCATCACTATTTTCACTTCCTGATCTTCTGGGGTAAATGGTAAATAACTTATTTTTATTTTTTTTATATTTTAAAATTTCATATGTGTATTTTCAAAGGAAAAATAATGCATACACTGTGAAAATTCATTTCTGCATTTCAAAGACAGGCAAAGTTAGTGCACTTTGTGCTATTTCAAGTACATTTCCCCAGCACACAGATGCAATAATTGTCATCAGCTATCTGCTTCCGACAGCACCTGGTTCTCCTAACTGTAACCAAAACTAAATGTCAGTCAAAGTAGATGAAATACATGTAAGTGTATACTAACTTTCTTTACACTGTGAGAGGAGACAATTTTGCCTTGTGTCTCTCCCACTTTCAGAGGTTCATAAAAACTCCGGAGCGGAAACTAAAGGCTAAAGAAACGCTTTATAGCATGTAAATTAAAGAATAGTCTGCAAAAGAAAGGTTATTACTCGTGTATTTACGCCCCCCCCCCCCCCCCGGTTAGTACGCTACAGTGTGTGCTTGATCAACATATGTAAAATAGACATGTTTTTCACATGATTTTGTATTCTGATAGAAAGTACCAATCACCATGTTTGTTCAGAACGACTAAGACAACTTCTCAAAATGACCCATCTTAAATAGAACTTAAACTAACGTCCCTAATCAGATAAAAACAATTCTCATTTTGACATTTTCGAGAAAAGAAAAATCTGTCTGTAATCACGCCCCAATATTATGTATTGTTTTACTAAATTCATACAAATTACCCGTAATCAGCATTCACGAGTAAATCTTTATTCCTCTAATTAGAAATAGTCAACGAACATAAAATAGCACGTAATATTCAAGCGAGTAAGCCTTGCCTCGTGTTTCTTTGCGATGATACTGTTCTTACGAAACCTATTATCATGAGCAGTGTATTTCAATACAAAAATGGCACTTTCTATTTATTTAATCCAGATGAGGTAAGTGCTGGGAGTAGCTATGGACTTAGTTTTTCTGCGAAAAAGGCAAAATGTGCGAATTTGTTATCTCATCAGCGACGTAAGTTTGCATTCAAGTAAGATGTGACTTGTTTGAGAACTTGGCAGCAGTCGTCCTAAACAAATGTTGTCACTGCATGTTTCTCTCAGATTACAAATAAAAAAAAGTTCATACCCGGAAAACATGTGCATAAACGTACATGGGCGTCCGCAGGAATTTGTCCAGTGTGTGTGTGTGTGTTGGGGAGGGTAAAGCCAAAATTAAAGGGACGAACCTTCAAAGTGATGCCAATAGGGTCAAGGGGAGATGCAATCTCCCACATGCGGATTTAGGTGGTTTAATATTTTGGGAGTTTGTTTAAATCTTATTACAGGCTGGCAGCTATATATATACTGCACAATGGATGTTTCAAAAATGCTTCCACACCACCCCTTGCTGACACCCACGAAAACGTACATGAATAGAGTTTAGTACTTATTTGAATGCCAATAAAGAGCGAGTACATCATGATAGTACAGTCGATATTAATAAGAAGAGTCAATTTTACATAATTTGAGGTGGTTTCTTACTTGACATTAAATATTGCAATCATAATCTCGCTAACTATTGATATTCCAGATGTACTTTATTATGGCTTAAGAGATGAGACCGATACAACATCGGGTCAAGCACAAGTCAACAAACCTTCCAGCCCGAAAACTTCGTCCTTGCTCTGTCATATACAAAATTGTACATGCACAGGGCTTTATTGTCCGCGTCGTGCATAATATTCTCAGACATTAAGGAATTTTCGAAAGAGGCCGTAATCTACGCAAATTTCCTAACGTCTGCAGACACAAAAAGGAGTCGTCTCCAGGGCCGGATTAAGACCTTTAGAGGCCCTAAGCACTGAAAAGATTATGGTGCCCTTCCATATGTAATTTTTTTTTTTTTTTTTAAAGTAATTTCTCGTTGGTATTTGTTTTTTGTTTGTTTGTTTGTTTGTTGGGGGGGGGGTGTTTTTTTTTTGTTTTTTTTTTTGTGCCTCTGCTTTGCTGGTGCCCTAAGCACGTGCTTAGTCTGCCTATTGGGTTGAGTAATCCAGCACTGGTCGTCTCAAAAGATGTTAAAGATGTCTGATAACAAAAGAATATCCGTACGACGGTTCGGTAATTCAAAACCAACTCTTGTTTTTAACTAGCATTATATGTATTTGATTAATTGCCTAACTCGTGAAACAAATAAGCAATAAAAATAAATAGGTCTGCGAACTAATAGTAATTGGCAGACATTAAAGTCTTTTCGACTGTTCATAATGTCAGTGCACATTAAGGAAAAAAGAAATGAGATGCTTAATATCCACATACCTCTTTATCTATTTATTATTTTGATTGTTCATTTAATAACATAAATTCATCAATTAATTTGTTTAAACATTTCGTTTAATAACATAAATTCATCAATTAATTTGTTTAAACATTTCGTTTAATAACATAAATTCATCAATTAATTTGTTTAAACATTTCGTTTAATAACATAAATTCATCAATTAATTTGTTTAAACATTTCGTTTAATAACATAAATTCATCAATTAATTTGTTTAAACATTTCGAAAAAGGACTAGTTTTAATTTTCCAACAGTCAATATTTATATTGTTGTTATAAATCTTTGAAGACTGCCTTTTGTGTCTGCGGGCATCAACCAATTTGCGGACATAAAGGTTTCTTTTACCGTTTCCTTAATTTCCGCGGACATTAAGGACAATTCAGACAATATGGCCTCCTACTCGTAAACGTATTGCTATTACCCTCTAAGTAGCCAACGAGGTATTTTAAACCCGAGAAACATGCATACAAACGACACATTTTATCATTTAATTTACCTGTTTTCCAGAACCCATTAGGTCCGTGACTAAGACCTGGAGATTTGTAATCGGATCTTTACAAGTATTAATACTATCGTTAGATGATAGTATAATACTCTCTCTCTCTCTCTCTCTCTCTCTCTCTCTCTCTCTCTCTCTCTCTCTCTCTCTCTCGTACGTATCAGAACGAAATTAAGTACACAAACAAACAAAAGTTTTTAGATCACATGAACTTCGCATCTAACAATTTAGAACTGTAAGTTATAACCACTTCATGACAAAACACTTTAACACAGAACAAACATTAGAGGGGTGTCTGTTGTTAAAGTAAATCTTGACTGCCATAAATCTATACTACCATAATAGAAAAAGTGAGGGAACAAAATGATTATATATATATATATATATATATATATATATATATATATATATATATATATATATATATATATATATATATATATATATATATATGTAATGACACAAAAATTTATAACGGTTCAAACACAAAACAGTTTCCCAACGTTTCGAGCTAAACAAGCTCTTCGTCAGGGGAAGAAACAATGTACATCCAAAAAACAAACACCAAACACAAAAGCCAAGAAAAATTCTTGACTCCTACATGTTTAAATGACGTGGAAATAAACACAGAAAGGATAAACAATAGAAGAACGAAAGAAGGCAAAATTAAAAAACGGTCTAAAACGGGTAAACGACATATCTATGTTATGCTGCCATCAGCCCAACAAAGTTGTGTACAAATAATTCAAAGCGTTTATCGTGCAAATCACGAATAGGAAGGATATATATATATATATATATATATATATATATATATATATATATATATATATATATATACATACATACATACATACATACATACATACATACATACATAAGAAGAGAAATGTGAAATGACAAGCAAATGTAAGCCCGGTAAAGAATTCGTGGTATAAACCAGTCAATGTCGGCTAATTTCAATGGTTTCAATAGGTAATACTCACTTGATAATCTATGGAAATGTGATCTTATTCAAACGTAAAAACCTGAAGGATATATTTTAACACTAGTTCCTATCTTTACCCTGTACACTCTATATAGCATCCTCTTGGAATAAAAGCAATATAAATTAACAGAATCCACAAATCACATGCGAGCAATGTAAGATTGAAACCTATGCATGTAGAAATTAGACTGTATTCTTCAAACAAAAAGGGATAGCGGTTTCTACTGTTATAGTGATTTACTCACGCGTCAACCCGGCTCATAGCGACACACATTCACAGACCTGCCTAAATACATAGTCATATATCAAGCTCCTCTTTATCAAAGAACAAAGCAATTCATATCTACCTTTTTCAGTTCATGTAAATGTGAATAAATAGAATACCCATACATTTGATCATAATGCTTGAGGGACCAACCATTTAACTTTTCAGGGCAGTGGGCCTGGGATTGTTTTTGAAAACATTTCCGGACATCTAATAGCATCAGAAAAAAGTATACTTCATCTGATTTATTGGGGGGAAAAAAAGAAACTAATATAGCCATTATATTAGTTGCAACAACAACAACAACAACAAAAATATTGAGGTACTAGGAAAAAATACCCCGTATTATTTGAAAAAAAAATTTAAAAAAAAAAAAAAAATTTAGATTAAAGAAAAAAAAATACCCCGGTTCCAAAGGAAATCCCATCCCCATCCGCCACCCCCCCACCCCCCACCCACCCCCACCCCCTCCCCGAAAAATGAAATAATTGGTCTCTAGACTACTTTATGTGCAAACTACTGGTGTCTTTGAATGTGTGAATGTAACGGAGATTAATGTTTCTTGATCAAGAACGTTTAAAATTAAATGTCACTATATAATGTCATTATAATCACATAAATCTTGCCATCCACAGCGTGTGATGATTGTCAACGTATGTAATGCACAATTAGATGTCTACGGATGCTCGGGGAAAATGTTGTATCTTGTTCTTTTTGAATGGCGTGTGTTGGAAGTTTTCACAAAAGATTTTGAAAAAGTATACACTTTCGTCATCGAAGTGAATAAAATCAGGTCGGTTGAGTGGATCTATTAATATCTATGATTACACACATAACACACACACACACACACACACACACACACACACACATATATATATATATATATATATATATATATATATATATATATATATATATATATACATGTGTGTAGCATATCGTGTTAGCACTGATGGAGATATACAGGAGTTATGAGAAATAGTTTCACTTTGGGATACTTATTCACACGAGACTGACGTAACATGCTTGCATTGTCGAGCCTCTTTATTGTCTCAGTTGTCAGGGAGCATATGAAGTCCCGTGGGAATTTTTCGATGAAAGCATACTACTGGTCTAGATGTCTTAACGGGACCCCAAATAACAATTATAAAACCTTGTTGACAGTCTGGGAATTTGCTCTGGTGTCGGCTGTGAATTATTGGAAAACAGATCCAAAATATCGGACTGAAACTGGTTCGGTCAAAGAGATAAACACAGTTGTAAGTGTATGAAGTGGACCATTTATACCTTAAATATGTGAGTATGTATACAAAATAAAAATACATCAATCAGAGCGACCACAGGCATTGGCTATGCCTTCGTAACACGTAGTTTATGAAAAATAAAATTTTAACTTTTATGTAAAACAATGATAGAGTTTTTACGACGTATCCAATATGTTAACCTGGGCCGAGGAAATGGAACATTCTGGCAAGAAATTATTCTAAGTGCTGATATCACTCATCATATAAACTTTGTGTATTAATTGCTTTACTGTCGGGTTAATATTTAAGTAAATCCCGATGTTCTCGATGTAAGCTCCAATGCAGTGTAGCTCTGCCATCACTATGAGAACCTCACCGGGTGGATTATCATGTGATCCATGTTTTTGTGAGCCACGTTGAGCTGCTTTGCAGGCTTGAAGAGCCCCATGTCAAGAGAGATGACAGTCTTGCGATCAGGTCCCACTACTTTTGTGAACATCTTCAGTAGTGTCTGACACTCATGCGCAGGTGCAGCACTGAGTGATGATGTGTCGATTTGTGTGGTAGCTTGTTCATCGCCTATCAAGATGTAGAGTATGTTGAGATATGTTCGTGGGTTGCAGCAGTCTCTTAATCAAGAACTGCAACATCCTCCCCCATCACAGGTACTACTCTCCCTCTCTTCTGAAATCTTACCATGGTTTGTCCCATAAACCAGGAAACATCTTGGAGGCAAACGTCTGATGGTGGTTGTACGTCTTCTTTCAGACTAAATGAGGCATAGACAGGACTTGGTGGCTTGGCTGTTGGCTTGGGGCAGTCCAAGAGTGCAGTAACTGTGGTCGGTAGTTCCTTCATCGAGCGCCTCAGAGCTGGACCAGTGAGATCTAGCTTTGATACGTCATTTTCAAGTTGACATCTCTGGTAGATATCTATGGCAGTAGCATGCAGGATACATTTCCCATCAGGGGTATCTTCTGCAAAGTCAACATTGTCAACAGCAAAGAAGACATGTCTTCCGGGAATTAAATCAGGGGGCAAGTAAATGCCATCATTGACCATCATTCTCTGGAGTATAGTTGTGGCTATTTGCCCTTCCACTTGCAGGAGTCTCTTGTATTCAACTGACATCCCAAACCTATTCAAGATGTTGATGATTTTCTTGATTCGAATGGCTTGACGAATAGCTACTCCTACTGCTACCTGTTGTAGCATTTCACGTGTTGACCTCATGGTATGTGCTTTCTTGTTACCGACCTGCTGCTGGGACAGGAACATCGTCACTGTACTTTGCGCTAGGTTCATGACATGCTTGTTCACTTGTGAAGACTTCTTGTCAGTTGATAGTGTTGTGTTTTGGTCCCTGAATGGCCCACCGATAGAAGTTCTAAAGCTATTTTGGTAAATGTTCCTCTGTAACATCTTTAAGTGAACCACCAAATGGCAATTTTTTTTATAGCTTTACTGATTGCTTTTCTCACCACAGAAGCCTCATTGATCAGAACCTTCATGTCCATGTCACTGTCACACTGCTGTCTTCCATCAGCTGAATTGCAGCATCTCGTGATCTTGAGGGTTACACGTTTTGCTCCATTCATACGTTTTGGTTTGTGGAATTCTACATAAGGTGTTTCAATTTGCATGAGCTGTTTCAGTTTTTGTATTTTGCGACTGCACTCGTGGTTCACTACATTGCTGACAGATAGAATAGCTATGTACGCCTCCTGGAGTACAGACATGCTAACTACATTTCCATCAAGCAACGTGCCCTCAACCAGACTGAGGAATTCAGCCTCTGGTGCCAATTTATCAGCTAAACTTGGCTTAGATGGTGATGGGTTCATTGCTCTGCGACGAACATTTGTGACGTGCATTGCCTAGCAGCGCTTGTGGTATTTGATGTCAATTGCATGTGCATCTTCTAGGTTGATGGATGTGCAGGGCTTGACATTGAGCTTCTCGTTTCCACTTTTCTTGATGGCTTCTTTGAGAGAACGACGGACATTTTCTGTAGCAATCCCGTGTAAGGGATTCTTCCCTTTTCACAGAAGTAGTACCGATCGTTATTGCAATGGGCTAACTGAGAGCAAGTGACACTACCGGATGAGTGACTGGAAGACGATTCTCGTCTGGTACCCTCGGAAGTCATTCGCATTTCATATAATTCTTTGGCTAAACTGCACATTCCTGCATGGACTGTGTCTTTGTAGCACTTCCTGTGTCATATGGCACGCCTTGATTCAAGATCCTAGAAAAGTGACATCACCAAGGCGTCGACTTATATCAGGATAGTTCATATTTATCACGCTTTCTGGTGAAGTTCAGTACTTTATCATGGGCACATGGTTTCTACACGAGTGCCTCACATGTCTGGCACATGCACTTGAGCTTCGGTCTCCATAACGGTAGAAGATAAATGCCGTTGCTGCAGAATGTTCGTGCAAACCGAATGTCAGTTTTAGCAATAGAAAACAAAACACCACAAAAGTATCTATTCTATGCATGGGGATCAAGGATGTAGTATATACTGTTCATGTTGATTTCTGTAGTATTCATGCTATTGATGTTGGATGATGCGTGTGCTCCCACCACCACAGCGTTCACCTGTAACATTCAAGAAATAGACGGAGGTGGGAGGTCACTCAACGTTGTATACGAGCTAAACTACATAATTTACACATATGTGAAGTGTATATATTGAGCAGAGCATAGTTGACACTGGACGAAATCGGAAACACATATCCAGAAAACGGATGAATTTATCAGGTTAAGTTGGTATAAAATACTACTCGAAATACACAAATCAAGCGTTTCCTGCACTGACTCATCACCATGACCAGAGCAGATTTCCAGACTGCCAACAAGTTTGTTTTTTATTGTTCTTTGGGGTCCCGTTAAGACATATAGACGAGTGGCCCGCTTTCGTCACAAAATTGTATATCGTGAAACAGCTACCTGACACCAAGTGCATACGAGTATGTAACAATTCAGCCTTTTTGTGTTTGGTCAATGCTGCAAATTACTTTAATCAACAGAGACAACTATGTATTGTGAATTTCACAAGTTGTCTCTAAGACCGTCTTTCCATGGGTTAGGATATGTATGTATGTATGTATGTATGTATGTATGTATGTATGTATGTATGTATGTATGTATGTATGTATGTATGTATGTATGTATGTATGTATGTATGTATGTATGTATGTATGTCTTGATGGAGAGATGGATGAATGGATAGCGGGAGAAACAGATGGATTGATGGATGGATGCATACATCTATTAATGTTCCTAGAAGGTATTTAAAATGTTTCACTAGACTGCAGTTTACCTGTTTTATCAAGCAAGGGTTGTTAGACTAAAGAACCGATGTATAAGAATACGTAGATGAATTTGGCCTGTAGAACAAGATCATCTCCTTCAAAATGTAGAAGTTCAAAGACCTTTTCAAGACAGTACCATTCATATCGGTTCTTTTATGTATCTCCGTATTGTTTGCGTGTAGATACACTGTTGTCTGTCTTGCCGCTGGTTATTGGCTGTACAATTTATATTATATAGGTAACTTTACCCCCTTTTCAGACGTTAGTAATGGAATGGCAGTTTTCTACTACATTGAAGTTTTCATGACTACCATCGAATGATGCCATTTTCTCGATGGTTGAAATCTTTGTGGTTTCGTTTTGATTTGACGGTTTCCTTGGGTTCACCTCCTTATAGTTCTTGAGAAGGATGCTGGAGTCAGGTGTACACACGGACATGCTTTCAATATATATAAAAGATTCAAGTTATTGTTTTCTTTCTCATGCATTTTTTATTTTTGGTGGGTGGGGAGAGGGGGTGCACGTTCAAGTACGTATTCGTGAAACGTGGTTCAGGCATTATATTTTGGCTGTTATAGTTATTATGATGCTTATCAACGATTTCTTTGATATACATTTGCACTCTTTTTGTTGCATATTTTCTTCATTCACGCCTCCACTCTGTCTCTGGTTATTCATTACTTTACGTGACCGCTGTAATCGTACGAATCTAAACACCAGCCGGTGTTATAATAGTATTAAGTGTGTGTGTGTGTGTGTGTGTGTGTGTGTGTGTGTGTGTGTGTGTGTGTGTGTGTGTGTGTGTGTGTTCAAGTTGTTTTGTTAAAGGTGCAGGGTCCTACCAGTCCTTCTGGTCCAAGTATGATTGTATTAGGATTTTCATGACTGACTTTGATGACGTTACAGCGCTACCGCGGTTGACGGCAAAAACTATGGGAGCTGTGAAGGGTAGTGATGAATTAGGCTCAATAATAAAAAAAAAGCAAAAGCGAATTTAACACAGGTTTTATCATGTTGTCAAATGGGAATGTTTTAGCATTATTTCAACTGATCAGAGAATCGGAAAATTTCATTCATTTTGATAAATTCTCTTGTCCACACCGAGTCTACATAATCCTGCCACCCAAGGTCTAAACTGGTACCTGACCGTCTGCTGCGTTTGCGTACTCTCTGCACAAACGTGTAGCGAGTGAGTTGCAACAACTTCACAACCTCGTGGACAATCCTACAGACCATACCTCGAATGTATGTCGGTAGCAATCAGAACATCCTCGGCCTTTTCCATCGTATGTTAGAAAGAAAAAAAAATCAGATGTAAATAATAGCCATGTTCAATTGCCCTCAAGCCCGTGGTTGTTATTATGTCATAATAATTACATTAACGTCACAATGAGTAGATGACTTGTCATCAATATCAGCAACGTAAGCAAACGTTTCAGGCTACTGAAACCGAATGATTTATTTTTTTATTTTTTTATAATTACAATGCTGCAGGAATAACATTAACAAATCAAAAGTGCAGGTATGTCATTGATTGTTGAAACAACGTCCAGTGTTATTTTCAACAGCTATCATTTTGGAAGAATTTGTTTTTTGCACATCTAGCCGGATGTTCAGTCGGCCAAAACTCACCAATTCGGGAAGTATCACTACGATTACCTCAGAGTCTCTTTCAGAGAGTCCAAGTTATTCGACTAGCATCGGAAAGAGACGAAGATATTCCGAATAACGTTGATAACTACCATTCGGACCACTTTAACTATTTACGAAACAAACAGTGGCCGAGAAGTTACGAATGATTGAACTTTTTTTTCTTTTTTTAAATTATTCGCACCATTTCAGTCAATTCTACAGATTCCACTAAACGTTTTGCAATTTGCATAGGGTTTGATTTTTAAAGAAAAAGAATTTCCCAGGATTTCCTCACTGGTTATCCTGGTTATTGTTTTTAAAAAGACCTTGTATATCTTAGGTATTTTGTTAAAATAACTTTTCATTTCCATTTTATTTTGGTGTATGATTGATGGGTATACTTTTGGTTATAGAATATACAGCTTGGCCTTACTTCAGATGTGCACATATCACAAGACTGCCAGCTCCACTTGGTCATTTTCACTTGCTGGACTTCAAAAGGTAATATTGGATTAAAAAAAAAAAAGTGCCAATAACTTTTTCTGCTTTTTATATATTTTTTAATTCATTTATTACACTTTCAGAATCTGTTATTGTCTACTCTGGCAAAATGCATTTTCCCTATTTTAATAACTGCTATAGTTAGTGTACTTTGGACTAGTTCACTCTCATTTTTCGAGCACATGTGAGCAGCTATTTATAGCTGTCTGTTTTATATAGTGCACAGTTTCCATAATTACCACATGTAAAGAAAATTTCAGTCACATTACGTGAAAGTAGCATAGAGGTATGCCAACATTGTCTCCATTGTGCATGTTGCCAATGCAAACAACTTCACCTTATCCCGGTCCCTCTCTTATAAATACATAATAACTGTAGAGCGGAACCACAGTCAATCCAATGGCAGAAATAGCGAAGATGGTCCGAATATATTGGGTTTCTTTTTTCACATAAAAATTTCCGGCGAACAAACTGTATGATTTTGTGGGGTTTTTTCTGTAAATTTCGGCGCCGAAATGCATCCGATGCTTTTTGACTCGCATAAATATCCTAGGAAGTTCCCAATGTGAGCGCAGCAGACGGCTGAGTACCACCCGATCCTAATGAGGAGTTACGTGATCATGTTACGTAGAGTGTCAAAGTACTAATTAACTTATCGCCATGTTACTCAAACACGAACGCAGGCCGATACCATGGACCACCGACCAATACTATCTCTGGCAGAAGTACGAGCATCTCATGAATTTCAGGCGCACTGACTGCTTGCCGTACTTTCATGCCTTATGTCTGTCACCTATCTGACTGCCACATTATATCATATGCAAATTTAAATTTTCAGTATGCACAAAAAATACAAACTAATTCAAATGGAGTAAGTGTAAACATTACAGACTTTGCATATCATGTGATATGCTCTGTAGCGTAATAACGGGGGGGGGGGGGTGCGGACGGGGAGGTTGCCCCGGGCGCTAGAGGTCTTGGGGCGCCAAAACAGCTGATAAAAATTCGGGCCTCGTATTCTGTCCCTTCGGGCCATCATCGTCGCCCCGAGCGCCATTTACCCTTAATTCGCGCCACTGGCTATGCTAATGAGTAGGACGTGCTTATCTCTGTTCTGGCGATAGGTCGACTGCCCCAAGGCAATGCCAACGACCTACACGACCAGACAAAGAACTATTCCACTTACAGAGGATCTATAACATGGCCAGTAAACGCTAATTTAATTACATTTTTATTAATCAATTTTGTGCAGTTTTACAATACCAATACCCTTATGTAATGTAACTACCTAATTAAATCATTGTATTACTTGTGGAATACATATACATTGAAAAATTCCCTGAAGCAAACCTGGCTTTATACTGGGCCAATACGGTTAAATCTACTTCTTGTTTTGTTTAAGGTAGAGCCGTATAGGACCAGTATAAGGCTCTGTTTAAAGCCGTATATAAAACATGCTTTTTGTCAAAGTATGATATCTGAGACTAACATACAGGGTGATTTGAAACTCTACCTAACCCACCTAATATGATATATTCCCTGTTGTTATTCAAATGAGGTTCCCAGTACACCGTAAGATCATAAGGTGGATTTGTTGATGGGGATAGAGAAACTCATTCATGGTACATGTTTTGTAAACCACATTGCTCCTATATTATTTCATCATTAACATAAGAAATAAACATTTCCCTTTTTTGGCAAAAGATGTGAGAGTATACTGGTGTAATTTATTTGGACATTTAAGCAAATTATTTGGAAAAATTAGTGTTAGAAGATGAATTTTGAATTTGCACCATATTTCTTAGTAAACCAAAACTTTGCATGCAAGATACATTAATAAAATTGACATTTGTATACTCTCATTGCTTCAAATTTTAACCCAATAATTTATTTTATTTACTCTTTTTTATACAAATAAAAAAATTAAAATCAAAGTTAACTTAAGTGTAAGTTTTGGCTTCGGTTTTTTGGTGGTTTATCGCCATTTTTCAGCACATGATAGGTTATACATGGCGACCAGTATGTTTGGTGGAGGAAGGCCCCTGGAAGAACCACCGACCCACGGGAAGCTACTGGCAAGCTTCTTCGCATACCCACGTTGGCCGAACCCGAGACTCAAACCCATGCTGACAGATGTGAGATGCGAGTGATCTGTAAAGGCGAGTGCCTTAGACCACTCAGCCACCCAGGGCCCTTAACTTAAGAGTAGCAAAAGATTTTCATTTACATGATCTTAGTCGCCATCCTAAAATTACCAAAAATATTGAGGAGTCATAACTGATGAAGCATCTGCTCCATAGTTACTCAATAAATACGTTTTGTTTTTGTTATAATTTATTATATAAATTTAGACATGCTGATTAATGATAAAGCAAGTTTTTAAGCTTTTGTTTATTGTTTTCAAAATAGCTTTCATAATATTGATACTGAACTATAAGAACAAATTTATTCCAATTTATATCAATGAAAAATTAGTATACTTATAAACTGCGACTTTCTTTTGCCCATTACTTTTTTCCGCAACTTTTGTTCTTGTGGCTTTCTTTCCTGAATTTGAGCATAGTATACGCTTAAATAATGTAAATGTATTACTTACCGTCTTTTCTTCAAAGATTTCAACACGCTCGTGGCCATCAAGTATAATGAGTTGAATTTTCTGTCAACTTTCTGGTGCGTATACTGGGTAAAGACAGTCACCACATCAACTGAGGTTGCCCTTGCAAGGCAGATATCAAACAATACCTCTTCACGTCGGGAAAAATCCACCTACACGGCTCTATCTAGTCTCGATTATTCTTTTATACATTTGCCTGTACTCTCTTCCATTGGAGTACATGTTGTCTTAATTTGAATACACATTCCTGTTGCAGAAGCCTCTTGGAGAACACTTAGCTGAGACTGTTTAAAGAAATCTATTTTAGTGGTTCAAAGTACATTCAGGAGTTCAGAAGTCGCCTGAGAAGAAAACATTTGAGTACATTTCCTGGCAAACGTAAAATATATTCATACAATTTTCATGCAATGGTTTGGCAATTTGTTTACAATTTGTTGCTCATTTATTTACACCTCATTAATCTCAATTATCAAATAGTCAGACCAAAGGAATTAGGCAAACCACACTTAAGAGTTAGGAAACTTCTGCAAACTGAACAAAGAACTATCTAACAATAGTGTATGCGAGACGTTTTGGGCCTTTGCCACCCATTTAAAAAGTGTATGAAAGTATGCATGGCTGGGGTAGACAAATTTTGAAAATCCATGGTTGTCCCTGTGCAACCAGCTTTCAAAAAATGGTTGTCCAGCAGATTTTTCTGGTTGCCTGGTAAATTACTGCAATGCCCACAAGACTGCCGTCATCAAATTTATTCATGAACTTTTGTCATATATATAGTTAATACCTAATTGCATACAATATTTGTAACTCACCTTCAGTCCTGCTAATAGAAAGTGTCACACGTGTTTGCACATTATTTAATCTGTTAACAGTTTGAGATCAGCAAATAAAAGATAACTGAACAATTTCCTTTTTAATGGTGTTTTGTAGTCTGATAAATCAGCCCTCAGACCTGTAATGGTATTGATGTATTGATAAGTAACCACCCGGCAATACGAATACAGGTTTGGGGGCCGATTTATCAGACTAGGTGTCTTGTTGTCCATCAGCTTTCTAGTAGTTGGCCACCCCTGAGCAGAAACCTATCTATATTTTATGCAGTGGTGTACTAAGGGTAAATGGCGCCCGGGGCGACCGATGATGGCCCAAAGGTCCAGAGTACGATGCCCGAATTTTCATCAGCTTGTTTTAGCGCCCCAAGACCTCTGGCGACCGGGGCAACCGCTCCATCCCCCCCCCCTCCCCCCGTTAGTACGCTAAAATCTGTGCATCTGTGGTTACATCATTATGGTTCACATTATTGTTAATCTGACACCATTATTCCTGTGTCTAAACTGTCAGGTAAATGTAAACTTTCAACGTGGGATTTTTGTTTAGTCATTACCCTACAACCCAATACTTCACGTATTCCTTTAGCTAACGGTAGCCAACAGAAACAACTGTCGCATGCTCTACATAAAGCTCCCATTTCTCTAACTGACCAATGGGAAAGTTTACTACCAGATCATAGGCATTCAGTGTGTCAAGTCAAAGACGAAAGATAGCGCTACCATACGTTGGTGTGTTGACAAAAGATAAGCATTCGCAGGTCTTGTTACTTTAAGGTTCACCCCGTGGGGTTAGTGGTATGGAATGTGATTACCTAATCTGATAATGAGTAGCCGACATATGTGGATTTGTGTGGCTTCTTATCTATAAAAATCACCCAAAACTCAACTACTGAATTATATGGAGATAATTCAGGCACACCCTGCTACAGGTACTCGGATGAACAATAATATTAAACAATATTAAAATGTTTTGTCGCTGGAATTTTTTTTTAACTAGAATTCCTAACATTTGCATTATATATATATATATATATATATATATATATATATATATATATATATATATATATATATATATACATATATATATACATATATATATATATATATTTTAGGTTGCCCAACTGGGTTTTCACAATGAGAAGAATGGTTGCCCAGCATCAGTGGCGGCGCGAGGGTTTGAGGCGCCAGGGGGCAATGTTCTTTGGTGGCGACCCAACTTTGCCACAGAGAACAGTTTTTATGTCAGTTGCCAACCTCAACCCCTCCCCCAATCTAAGCCCTGAAACCGGGGACTTAGATGGGGGGAAGGGGTGGCAAAAAAGCTCTCCGACGGCGCCCCCCTCGCCTGGCGCCCAGGGGCAATAGCCCCCCGACCCACCCCCTCGCGCCGCCACTACCCTGCACTAATGTTTGGTTGTCCTGGGCTCCCTGAAAATGGATTTTTTTTAAAATCCCTGCAGGGTGATCAAATTACATGGAAACATAATAGTGTTCTCATAAAATAGAGACAATTTGGTCAATTATATCTTAGTACATCTCCACATTAATCCACACAAATGCCATGTCCAAGATAAATATGCAGAAGCAACAAAAATTATGCAATTTCCTGAAAAAGCATAACCTATGTCCCCCCCCCCCCCAATTCTTAAGTTTCATATCTGACACAGGTCTCTGTTTATCCAAACCTACATCATGGTAGTTGATGAATTATACAGACAAGGCTAAAGCTGTATATGTTTTTGAATGACAGACACATACAGCAAGAAATGTGCAACTGTTTTATTCAAAAAGGCAACAAGAACAAGGCAAGCATATTTAAAATACATTCCTATGTACAAATGTCTGTATGAAAATAAGCAACTAAGATAGCACATCTCATTTTTGTACACATACATTCCAAAATATATTAATAATGAATGCACAACCTACAAAACTTATGTTTTATGTATTACAAGGATCTTTTTTATTTTTCATCTTTTTTCAATCTTGCTCTTTAAATTAAACAAAAGCATTTGAACAGCATGGTTACTTTAAAGAGTCTGGATTCTCTGGATTCTAATAGAAACACTTGTGCAGCTGAGTTGATTTAAAGTTAAACAAAAAAGAAAAAAGACAGAAAAGTATCTATGTAGTTTAAAATATGAATTTTCTTCTTAAAAATACAAATTTTGTTTTAATAAATAAAGTTCTCAGTGGATATGAATAGTTACACCAAACTGGCACAGAATGTGCTGTTGAGTTTAACCCGATATGAGCATCCTCATTCACTTGGTCGCTCAAACACTGAGGAAGCCTTGGCATCTCCTTTCACCTTTCATACTGAACTTCCTTCCTGGTTTTAATCACAATCACTGTGTCCAATTTTCATCTCCATATGATTTTTCTTATTCCCTCAATGATTTTGGCCTGCATGTGCTGAATGTATATCACATCATATGCAGTCACTATGATCAGTGGAATACAACATCTATGAGATGTAATACACATGCTCGTTAAGAACTTCATATAATAAAACAAAGAATATGATTTCAAGAACAAATTCACATTTAAAAATTATGCATTATTTTTATTTTTCATCAAATACAATAAAAGTCATGACAACTCCAGCAGTGTTTATCCAAGATCGAATTATTGAAGCGGGACACTAATGTAGAGATCTATAACTGATAAAGTATCAAAGAGTTATGGTCACACTGTCATCCATTAATGGCAAGCTAAGCAAGCAAATTTTGATTGTGATTTTCACTATGAAAATATCTCTATGAAATCACATTTACAATTAAATCACAGTCTCTGATTTAAATCGATAGTAAAATACTTAGAAGTCCAATATAAAATAAATTGCATGTGTGCTTCTATAACAAAATGTATTAATGAAATGCCCTCATGGAAAAATTATTCTATATGATAAATTGAGAATCTCAACTATACAATATAACAAAATAACAAAATGTAACTGTCCAATATGTCAGTACACCGGTAATGTATTGATAACAATCCTAAATATCTTTGGAAATAGCAAAGAGTATTTCAGGCAAAGAGTATTTCAGGCAAAGAGTATTTCAGGCAAAGAGTATTTCAGGCAAAGAGTATTTCAGGCAAAGAGTATTTCAGGCTATTTCTTAAAATGCAAGAAAAATAATATCACCGTATTGAATATTCTTCATGACAAGTTGAACATATTTTTTTTTTTTTATGAAACAACAAAATTTAAATAATTATGTGCATATTGTCGAGCCAGTCAATGAAATAGAGAACTGAAAGTCTGAAAGGCAACAAAGAGTACCCATCATATTGTATTTTCTGTAATTCGTCATGTCTTCTAATTTTTCATTTACCATCAATCCACAAGAATTATAATAATTTTAGTCCTCTAATTGGTACATGGAACTTATTTCTTATTAAACTTTTGCAAATTTAAGGCATTTAAGACAAATATTATTATTTATTTACCAGTAATTCTTTGTAAACCTGAAAAAAATACCAGTAGTTCATAAAAAGTATGAATTTTTTTTAATGACAATACAGTAATCCATTATTGTAGTTGAGGGAAATTAAGATATTTAAAACATATGCAAAGACCACGCTCCCATGACTAGACAAAATTATGATCAAAGAAATATACCCTGTTTATCCATCTCCCATTTTAAGAACAGTCTGGCAAACATTTATTAAGTACATCTTTTTGTGATAATAAGTACATGCCCTACTTATTGACAAAGTTATTAGGCTAGACACTGGCCTTATTATTGTAGAAATATTGTATAACATGTATTAGTTTGAAGTTATTGAGTATATTAGGATTGCACACAATGTCTCCCCTACACCATGTGCTGTGATGTATAATCACTGTATCTAAATTGCAGCACAAAGTTTCAACACAGAAATCTAACACTGACAATTCTGCTTGAATTAACTCGTGAAAGTAATGCCGTAATTTACTCGCGTATAAGCCGGTACCAACTGCAAACTGCATAGACCCAGATCTGCTGTTGCATAATGTGCCTGCAGATCTGGGTCTATGCAGTTTGTAAGGACTAATCAGTAGAACAAACCACATAGACCCTGATCTGCCGGTGCATTATGCGATGGCAGATCAGGGTCTATGTTGTTTGCATTTGGACTTGTCTTATATGCGAGTATATATGGTACCTATGTCTCATCATTTGCTAATGCAGAAGAGACAAAAAATGAGACAATACCTCTTTCACTTCTACATACCGGTACTTATGGAAAATACCAACCTATGCTCCACACAATCACACAGCATTATGAAAAATACCAACCTATGCTCCACGCAATCACACAGAATTATGAAAAATACCAACCTATGCTCCAAGCAATCACACAACATTATGAAAAATACCAACCTATGATCCACACAATCACACAGCAGCTAGAAACAAGACAGTGGTGGAAGAATTGTATCCAAAACACTGATCAACACTCGATGAAGAATTACAATAATAATTGGAGACAATCACAAATTCTTTCTGCAGAAAATTAATTTCTGTGTCGAACTGATATTTCCTTTTTCTCTTCATCTTTTTGTAAGTTGGAGGAAGGGAATGACTCACTCCTCTTTGTGCCTCATTGCACTTATGGCCAAGATTGGGGGGAAATGTGACTTTTCCTCTTATTGATCAAATATTGTACAGGCTCTTTTCCACTATATTTTCTCCATGCAAAGAATAGCCAAGACTTTTTAAATAAAGATCATGATATCTGAGTGCTCTGACCCAACAAAATGATCACCCTGCCCTTTTACCTTTGTGCTCTGCCCTAATTTTTTAGTCTGGAGAAAAAAATACAATGATTATCATCATAGGAATATTCATGGGAATAAATAAGACCAGAACTAAAGCAATTTTTTTTCTTCTGTCATTATAGCACTAAGGATGAAATAAATCTGCCATAATTGGAGTATGAGGTAGTTACCTTGAGCTGCAAGTTTTATCCTCTGGAGATTCAAGAAAACAGAATGATTTTTAAAATGAAAACAAAAACATTTATTTTTCGTATCCAATATGTGCCCAACATAATCAATAAAAATAATTCCTTGTCTGAAACAGCAAAATTCTGGCACCACAATACTGCGGATTCATATACGATTGTGGATATAAATCTTCATGTTTTTGTACAATAATGGACCTTTTTCTTAGTTCTTAAATTTCTAGTGTTTTGGGGATGTCTGTTTTCCATAAAGGTAGAACACCATTTACGCCCACTGAAATTCATAGTTTGAGACAACCTTGAAATCTAAAAAAACTGGTACTGTATATACTCTCACACAAGTTGGGTTAAACTACAAACAACATAGACCCTAATCTGCTGTCACATAATGCACTGGCATATCAGGATCTATGTTGTTTGTTCTACTGATTACTCCAAACAAACTGCATTGACCCAGATCTGCCGGTGCATTATGTGACTGCAGATCTGGTCTATGCAATTTGCAGTTTGATCCGACTTACATGCAAGTATATACAGTATATATCATAAAAAACACAAATGAATGTCCAGTATATTCCAATACAACAGTATGCACTCATTTATCTTTATGCTAAAGTGGCTAATGATACAGAACTTCCTCATTATAATGCTGTCCATGGGAGACCACCTTGTAATACATTATATTATACACTGTACATATAATTTTTACCATTACATAATGAAATGGAATCCATGACCATGCCCACCTTTATAACAAGAATGTGTTATACTGAAGGTGCTATAGTGAGGGAGTGATGTATACAAAGTTTATGGCATTATCCAGAGAATTTTGTTGAAGTTTTAGAGTTTATCTAGAAACAAATATCAATGCACCTAAAAGCTTTTGGAACAAAAAGGCACAATTTATTTAAAATAGCTAGAACTACACTCTTGATCAATGTCAACAAGTGTCCACAAGCTACATAAGGTTTACAATTTAGTCTACAATACATTTTCAGTTTGTTTACTACACAAAATTTACAGTTTGTCTACAAAACATCAAAAACGCGAACATTCTTCAAATAGTGTGAGGCTATTTGAAAATTATCTGAAAGGGTACAAAGATTTAATATGGAAACATCCAAAACTTAAAGTGGGCTTACACCTAATAGAAACTGACAAGTCAAGGCTGCATAATTTGTCTTTCAACAGCTGAAACTAGATCAAAAGTGTTAAGCATGCACAGATCAAGAATTTTTCTATAAACAGGTGTATATGGTTTGACCTAAAACATGAAGAGATCCAATTGGGCATGAATTACTCAACTGGGAATTACTCAACTGACTGACATCACCCTAATAACCAAATGCAACAGCAGTTGGCCAAAAAATCTGTGCTAGTAGCAGCTTCCATATTTCATTGCATATTGCATCATTTCTGTAAATATGGAAGGGCTTGAAGCCAAGATGCTGTCAAATCTATCACTGTTAAATTGTTTTTGAAAAACTGGGAAATTAAGATTTTTTCACTTTTAGCAACAGTGTTCAAATTTGATAGCAAATGCATCTTATGTCAAGGGAAAAAAAAGAAACTAGTCAAACCCCCAGATGTCAGCATGCTATCTGTCATATCTGGTCTTACTAATTCGGTTGTTTCTGGAAATAGTTTTAAGGTTTTTCCATTTCCTGTGATGTCAGCAATTTTTCATAGTAGACTGACATATCATTTACACTGAATGAAAAGCTACGATGTCAGGATGCTGTCATATCGGGTCAAAATCTGTGGAATGAGGGTTTTGGGGTTTTTTTTTAAAAAAAAAACATTTCAAGGTTTTCCTTATTTTATTCAAAATGGCCATACTTGATAGCAAGATTTTGCATCACTTGTAAAAACTGGAAATACCTTGCTGCCAGGATAATCTCTGTCAAATTTAGTCAAATTTTGTTACCATTTTTTAAAAGTTGTTTTAGTGTTTTTCTAGTTTTAGTAATGGTGCAATATCTGATGTTGGATTGGCATTTGTGCAAACTTGAAAAGCCTTAATGCCAGAAAGCTGAAAAATGTGGTTCAAATTTGTCAAGCTGTTTCAAAAAAGACAAAATTAGTTCATTTTGATGGATGGATGAACAATGCAGAAGCATATCTTAATCTCACCTGGCCTTTTAGCCAGGTGAGTGAGAAACTTGAAGAACTTTTTCCTTGTGCCATTGATATTCCAACTATTTGCTATGTGAACTGCACATGATGGAGCAAAACTAAAAAGATCAGTTGTGGCAAACTTTCACTTTATGTACAATCTGATATTTAAACACTTGGATAGATTTTAGAAAATCTTGATTTTGACCCTCTCCCCACTCATCTCATGCACCCCATATGCCCTTACCCCAAGGGTATTCTTATCACACATCTCAAGTGGTTTTATCTTATGACTGCATATAAAAATATCCTTTTAAAAACATTCAAAAATATTCTCTTGACCTTTCTATTTACATTTTGATACTCTCTAGGACATGCAAGGGGTTGGGGGAAAGAGAGTGAGAGAGAACACAAAATAATACTGTCACACCTAATCACACTTTAGCACTGATACTCTGTCCACAAATAGTATAGGTGAAAAAGACAGTATCAATAGATAATTGGACAGTAAGACACACAGATGGATGCATCATGGTTAATGAATTTCCATGTATCTGACTAATGTTAAGAACGTGTTCAGTTTATCTGCGAACACTTCAAAATTACGATGGTTAATTGATTTCATAAAATGAAATTGATGTACTACAAAACAACTTAACAAAGCTCGGATCTATGCTCCTTGGGCAATATGAGTATTAGAAGAAGTATCATCCTTCATTGGTAATCATAAAATATTGCAAGCAATGAAAAACATTGAGAAAAAAAACAATTTTTCTTCTCTCTGCTAAGCAGAGAAAGGTACCCAAAATTCAACAAAAAACATGTACAAAACAACCCAACAACAAACTATGTACAAATTAAATTGTAATGGTTTAGAGACTAAAAATTTCCATCATAACATGTTACTTATAATGCCAAGCCATTTGTATGCATTAAAATACTAGTAGGTACATTAGGTACCATAAATAAATAAGTTTAAAATATTCACACTAATGGGAATGAACCTCTATGAAAAAATGTAATCCTTTTCCAAACTGTGTGGAACTACAACATTGTTTAAAAATTGTTTAAAAATAAAATAACTAAATTTATTTTGGTAAAGCAAGTATGTCCCCACTGCAGACACAAAAAAGCTTAAGTCCAGAAAGTCCAACATGATGCATCTCAAAACAATCATTTAAACGGCAAAAAAGTGAATGTAGGGCATCTTCATATGCAAATCAAACTAGATTTCAAACTTCATTTACCTACGTTTAGTAGTTTCTGAGTAAGGTTTGACCAAAATGTCTAAATCAAAAGTTAACACAAACTTATAAACTGCCAAAATGTATTAAAAAGAGTGCAGTGAATGGAACATTATACACTCGCCCCATAAGTTTAATAGTCCTCTATGTAGATAGCTGAATAGTTTGTGCAGAAACCACATTTCTTTTTTCAGTAACAGTGACCGTGACATTGGACCTTTTGACCCTAGAATCGATTAGCTTCTTCCTTACCCCAAGTGTAAGCGAGCCACAAAGCTTGGTCCAGGTCTGTGATGTAGAACTAATGTTATTGTGCAGAAATAATTTTTCTTCTTTCAGTCTCGGTAACCTTGGCCTTTGCCCTTTTTACCCCAAAAGTGATAGGCTTCTGCCTTACCCCAAGCACAAGTCATTCACAAAGTCTAGTAACCATAGATGATGTACAAACCATTTTTCTTCTTTCAGTCAGTTACCCAAACTCCTGACATTTTTTACCACGAAATCAATAGACTTCTTCCTTACCCCAAATGCAACCCATTCACAAAGATTGGTAACTGTCCGTGGTGGAGAACTTGAGTTAATATGCAAAAATCATTTTCTTCTTTCATTCTTTCAGTCACAAAGAACTATAACCTTCAACCTTTTCACCCCAAAATCAATGGCATTCTTCGTTACCCTGAGTACAAGCAGTCCACAAAGTTTGGTAACTGTAGATGGTGAAAATTGAGTTATAGTAAAACAATTTTTCTCCGTTCAGTCAGTGACCTTGACCTTTGAGCTCTTGACCCGGAAATCACTCTGGTTCTTCCTTACCCCAAGTGCAAGCCATCCACATAGGTTGTTAACTGTTGATGGTGGAGAAATCAAGTTATTGTGCGGAAACAAAACTGGTACAAGACAGATGGAGGGACAGAAAGCATCATAATACATAAAAAAAACGCGATATTCTGATCAGTTCTATATATAAACAGAAACATGCCTATACAATTCAATTAGTCAAGATCAAATTCTTTTTGAACAAAATCATTCAAATAGTGCGAAAATCAAATTAGGTCATCTACATATGAATAAAAACTTGACAACCAAATTTCATTTTTTTCCATGTCGAGTGATTTTTGTGTTTTTGTGCAAACAAAATTCTCAATACTCCTCTGTGGATTGACCAAAAGAACCAAATCAAATTACCCCCGCAGCAAGCAGTGAGGCATAAATATCTGCACTTAACAATGAATCTATGAGTTAATGAAACAAAACTATCATACATAAAAGTCATGTTAATCATGCATGTTTAGCAAAGTTTTGCAATTTAAGCATTTATAAAAACCTTTATGACCCTCTGAATAAGACACCTTTACACAAAGGATATCTGTTCATGATGGATACTTTCTCTGTAATTTTCCTAGCATAAAGTTTCCTTGCTTATCCTTATAATCTCCGTATCACATAATGCTCATATTAATTATTATCATAGTATCATGTCATAAAAATCATTTGCTACAGTGTGTAACACTTAGCAACATCACATAGCATCATCATTGAGAAATACAAAGTTTTTAAGGTTATGTGATAAACAGAATCCTAAACTTGTGTTTCTTTGTCATAAAATTGATAAAACTTGTTACCGTTTATACTCGCGTATAAGATGATACCAACTGCAAAATGCATAGACCCTGATCTGCCATTGCATAATGGGCTGTCAGATCTGGGTCTATGCAGTTTGTAAGGACTAATCAGTAGAACAAACAACATAAACCCTGATCTGCCAGCGCATTATGCGACGGAGATCACGGACTATATTGTTTGCATTTGGACACGGATTATACACAAGTATAG
Organism: Margaritifera margaritifera; assembly: GCA_029931535.1. Lineage (NCBI taxonomy): Eukaryota > Metazoa > Mollusca > Bivalvia > Unionida > Margaritiferidae > Margaritifera > Margaritifera margaritifera. Next base: position 215,088 of record JAQPZY010001219.1, read on the forward strand.
ATGGTAAATAATGCAAAAATGCCACTCGTTGCAAGCAGCTCATGGTATATTATATTATTCAACTTGTTTCATAAATTTCATATAAAATGAACACTTGAGTAAGATTCTCAATACAAAATTGTCACTTGTATAAATTACAACGATCTTATGCAGACAGAGGGTCACTTTTGACCATGATTAGAGGAAACAGTCTAGTGTTTGAAGATTGGAGGGAGTTAATAGTGATTTTCCAATCACAAAATGAGTTTTACCTCTGACCTTTCAGGAAAGCCTGTAACATGGATATTTGCAATAGCAAAACCAGCAATTATGTTCAGTCCTTACAGGAAACTAAAATAATTTTTCTAAATCAAGATGTTTAAAAACATTCATAAATTAAAATAAGCACCTGTAAATTAAGGCTTAGACTGGTGAAGCAGTACATGCAATGTCATGTTATATCTGAAAAAATATCGTATCATTATTATAACATGATAAATGCAACTTTTGTCAGAATGCCAATATCAAGACATTGTTATTAATGGCTAGAATCAAGCATTCTGGCAAATTCTAAAAATGTGTCTTCTGATATACTATCTTCTACAAGAAAGGCCTGATGTCCAAACTGCTTGGCAATTTCTATGTTTTCTCTGTCGTCATCCAGTAGAACTACCTGATGAGGTTTTATCTTGAGTTGCTTTTGATTATACAGCTCAGTTAGAATTGAAGTTATGTGTGCCTGTTTGCCCAAAAATTGGTGGCTGTGCTTCTCCCTGAACTCCATTGTATTGGCCTGGATCAAAATTCTCTCCCCTTCCCTGCAACAAAACAAGACTCCTGTCAATGGAAAACAATGCCGGAATAATCATCTCTGAAAAAAAAATATTATATAGTAAAAACCCTCAAAACCAAAATCCCTTGGGACCAAATTTAATTTTCTATTTTGAAAGGTTTTTGATTTACTGAGGGTTTTGCAGATGTCTTCTTACAAGCGCTTATGTGACCTGAAAGAGAGAGAATATAATAATGAGAGAACAGCTGTCTATGTGTATGTAAGAGTGCACAATTTAAGAAAGCTGATTGTTTTTTTAACATTTAATGAAAAATTAGCTAAACAACATACATTCCTTCAGAAAATCACATCTGGTAACATGAATACATAGTTATTCCACACAGAATACAGTACTCATCTCAAGAAACATTTAAGGAATGAAATGATTTTATAACTTTACTACAAGTCCATTAGAATTATGAATGATAACTCATAATGTTTAAATACTCTGTATAATTCAAAATGATGTCAAATTCTTCTCCTAGTTTCTTCAACGTAGGTTTTGACACAGATTCATACTCTTTGAGCAGAATAATTTTATGCCGTAAGGATAATTCAATTCTACGATGGTTAGCAGGTCATTCTGACATTTTGACATGCGAGTGAAGACAAATGCAAATCAGGGCTACTTAAATACATGTTTATAATGATTATTTTCTTTTTTGAAAATCAATTGTGTCAACCTGACTTTTAGAATACTGTTTTGTTGGTCTCCATCAGTGAAGCTTTAAATGCAATGCCTCATGCCTGGTTAATAAAGTCAGGGTACTTAGTTAAATATAAAACAAAAAACATTGTGTGGATCATTTATACAAATGAATAACACCAATCACAATTAAATAATAAGCAGATAAACATAATCTTTCTTTACTAGCTTCTCCACAAGTATTTACTTATTAATAATTTACCTTTTTATGGTACAAAGACTTTGGATTAGCCTATTGCTGGCTATAATCTGTACTGGAGTGCCTGTAAAGTATTGTTTTAACTTCATGTGCCCTTGGGACATTTTCTCACCGATAAGCCTACTACAGTATTTGCTAACCATGGGATAAGTGTAAAATTTAAATTTGGGATTGAAATTTGTTTTGATTTTCGGAGTTGAGGGTTTCAGTTAACTGGGGGAAAAATGATGATATTAAAGAAAGTAATATTTGGGACCCCAAAAAACTTTTCGATCTTGAGAGGATTCCGGTATACCCAGAGTTCAGTTTTTAGGGATTTGCTATATATGTATATATGTATACATATACAAACACACACACTCAAAAAACAATTTCCCAACATTTCAAGCTAATCATGCTCTTTGTACGTGAAATGCATGCATTACTTTTTGAGCATTATATCTTTAAGCTCCACCTTATTGCTTCATTAATGATGGACATGTCTGGCAGATCAAAAGTTCTGAACTGCAAATACTGTGACCAATCATATTTTGGTCATAGGATATATCAAACAACATTATATCAAAACTGCCTTTGATATATTATATTGGTTAAACAGTAAAAACAAACACCTTAAAAAAGTAAAATTAAAAGGACACTAGGTCTAGATTACTGACTGTTGCTTTCTTGGACAATGAATAAAGGTGTTGCCAACTAACTACGCTTAATTTAAAGATGACCAGGTCTAATTTACAGTTTCTTTGTTGGACAATCAATAGAGGTGTCACAAACTAAGCCTGTTTTCTTATTGTTTTCCCAATTGTTTAAACACTCTATAACTCAAAGCACAAGACAAAAGAGATGTGAAAGCTTATCTCCTGGACTTGTCAAAAACCCTATAATTGAATGACTGCCCCAGGGTCTGAACAACACATCAGTCTACACCACATTTCTTAATGATATTGTGTCATGATGTATCAGCACATCATACCTTTCGAACAAACTATGTGAAGCCCAGGCCCAAATGGTGAAAAAAATATACTAGGAACAATAACTAACATTTATTATCAACCTCTAAAACTTATTTGTCGACCTGATCAAATAAAACTGCACCATCAGGCTTTACAAGAAATGCTTATCAATTAGGTGTTAGATATTTCTGAGGTAATAATTTTTATTTAAGGCCCACTAGACACCATATAAAGTCTTCCACTGAAAGATGGCAGCTTTGGTGGCCATACTGGATGTCAGATTGGCAGCATTTTCATTCAGGACCAACTAGACATCGGAAGAAGTCTTTAAGTGAAACCCCATGTTGATATGACCATCCATTCAGGTGAAGTAGCAATAACAAGATTTTCAAGATGGACACTGTGATGGCCATATTAGATGTCCAAGCAACACAATTTTCATTTAGAACCAACTTGACCACGGGATGAATGTGTGTGCAAAATTTCATGGCAATCCTCCAAGTAGTTTATGAGGAGTAGCAATAACAAATTTGTGGTGACGGATGAAGGACAACAGACCATCCCATAAGCTATCGAGGTTATGAGCAGCAGAGCTAATTAAAACTAGCAAGAGTAATCACATGTGTATAAGAAAAATGATCCTTAGGATAAACATAATTATTGACTAGTAAGCATTTTACCAACTGTGCCGAAACTATTTATGAAATCAATCTTTGAACAGCTGAATGCATATTTCAGCAACATCTTTCACCCATTGCTGTCAACTTTCAAGATTGGATATAACTGCTAATCTTTGCTGAGTGTTATCAGTGAGGAATGGCAGAGGGCACTGGACACGGGCCATTATGTAGGTGTCGTTTCAATGGACCTGTCCAAGGCTTTTGACCACCTACCTCACCACCTTATTAAACAGAAGCTGATAACCTATGGGTTGGATGATGGATTGTTGATTTACTTACTAGTTATCTGAGTAATAGACAACAGTGTGTTCAGTTAGGTACTTGAATACTTAAATATCACTAAGGGTGTGCCACGGGGTTCTATATTAGGTCCAACAATGCTGAACATAGTTATTAATGACATCTATTATTTTACCAAGAAAATCACTGACTATAATTATGTGGATGATAATATTTACATAATAATCCTGATATTCTTAGATCAATCCTTCAAAGCAAAAGAATGCTATCGATCAAACGGATTTAGGATAACTAGATGAAGGCTAGCCAGTGTTACAGTAAATTTAAGTTCTCGAGAATGATGGCATGTGGACCTGGAAAAATTCAGTCCAGCGCCCTCTGCTTTACCCCTTGGGTTCGGTGGGCTAATTTCATGTTCCATAACTCTGATCATGTTGTCCAAAAAGGACCATTTTAATGTTATATCCACATTCTATAGAAATAACATGTTCACGTTTTCTTTATCAAAATGTCTGAATAAATTCAGCTGAAACATGCCGAAAGTGCAAAATTATCTACGTGTAATTGAACTGTGTAATCCGATTACATAAAATGGCATGTGCAGCAGCATGCTTGCCTCATTTTGGATAAGGTCAACATCATGTGTAAATTGGCTATTAATAGGATTAATCATCACAGAAAACACCTTACATGTCCCCAGGCATCGATATTGCCACAATCTCAATAGGGTGACATTAATTAATTATAATCTATTTTCGATGGATTATCAGCTGGGGAATAAATAGAAAATAATATACTGGCAAAGAAAACATATATTGATGACTGTACCCAGTCTAGATGAAAGCTAATCCAGTTAAATTACAGGGCTTAGCAACAGAACTGAAAACATTCGATCAGAGGCCGACTTTTACTTTTAGAGATGCATTTATTATATGAAAAGAATCTGCAAAATATCTAGGGGTCAAAATTGACAAACATTTATTGGTAATCTGCTTAAAAGCCTCAAGACAAATAAATCTACTCAAGCGGATTGGTCACTATCTGACACCATAAGGTAGAAAAGGCATATACCATGCATATATCACATAGAATTTTAATTTGTGTCACATGGTGTCATTTTTTAGGCCCAATTAACACTCGAAAAGCTGCATTTCAGAGCACTCAAATTTGTGTATTAAGACAGCAATAGTACACATGAGGATCTGTTAAAAGCAAACTCATGTACTCTGCATGTAAACAGGATGAGGTATTTGGCTGCTGAAAAATAAAGAATTTTAAATTAGTCCTCTATACTTGCATTAACTTCTAAAAAGAAAATAATCTAAATATTCTTTTCAGGTAAAAATATGAGAGAAATACCAAGATCAAAAACAGTTAGATATGTAAATATGGTAGAAATACCTAGATCAAAAACAGGTAAAAACTGTTTTAATTCAGTCACATTTTTATGAAACTCACTTCCCAAAAAGTATTTTTTTTAAAAAAGGTGTTTCTTTTAATGATTTAAAGAAATTTATCACAAAATGGAATGGCATTAAGTGCAAACGTGCAAATAGGTTTTACTTAAGTCTTAAGTTACTGTTTGCAAGCATTTATACATGTTCCTTACAACTGGCTGAATTGTTTAACTCTTCTGATGCATATGTTGCATTTTTTGCTTCAATTTTAGCTGCTTTTAATTAATCTGAGCTTCTAGCTCCCTACTGTACCAGGTGAAGTTTATTCTGTAATATGTTTTTTTTATATATGTCAGTGGCTGCATAGGTCATGTAAAATTATGTGAAACTGTATATGATAACAGTATGTATCTGTGAAATATATGTTTCAGTCTGTAATGTATGTACAAGTATGAATGCATGTATGTGGGTGGGTATATGTAGTTGTGTACATGTGTGTAGGTAGGTAGATAAATATGTATGTTAGATGCATGTCCCCCCAAAGAATAAAAAATAGTGTATGCATGCATACATGTACTTTTAGTTTTGTGCATTTATGTGTTACTATACATACTACTGTACTGATTTGCATGAATGTTTGTAATTTGTCTTGTGTATGAATAAATTACTATTTTAAAGTGTCAGGAGTAAAAGCACAATTGAGCTTGTGTTTTATATGTAAAAAGCATATACGACTTTAAATAAAGATTAATTTAACAACTTGAAGTCTCGACTCAGTCACATGGATCCTTGTGGATCCATGATGTACTAGAAAATTATCAATGTTCAAATGCTGCGACTCCACCAGTTTGCAAGACGCCAACGTAGGTGTTTTTTGCGTAATATTTATCATACCACTTCGGTCATTATGTTGGATTGAATTGGATAATGCACATGCCTGTTCTCTACATAGCTTAATTATATTATGGGTCAGTGAAATTGTCAAGCTCTGGCCATTCCCTTTCTCTTATGTCAACAAATGTCCTAATGTGATCCACTATACTGATCACATAGATAAATTATGGATAAATATCTCATTTTTCTTTAAATTATTTTTGATTTTACAATTCTCTTCACCTTCATGTACATTCTGATAAGGATATTAAGTTAGTTCTTGTTTAGTTTATTTAATCCCTAAATCCAGCCAGGTGGGGCTGAAGGAAAGGTGTAAAAGCCCAGCAATCCAGCAACTGAAAAATATACATTTAAAAAATTAACAAAATATTACAAAAATTTATGTAATGACCAAAGTGGTATGATGAACCCTAATCATCTCAGCACTCTCTTCACCGTGATGCGAGAAACAAATAATCACGTGAGCTGTACTGTAAGGGTGCAGGCCGATTTGGACCATTGCAGATTTGGACCAGGCTTATTCCGACCATATTACAGGCTAATTCAGACCATGTGAAATATTATTAAGTTTCATCTTCGATGTAAGTGTGCCATTTACAATTGTTTAAAATGATATTTCTCATTATTTTCCAGGTACGTTGTGCAGTTCAAAATCTTACGTGAGATCATGGCTTAGTTTTGTATACAAATCAAATGAAATAATGTATCACTGTTCATCTTGCAATGCCAATTTAACAGTGAAGTATTTTCAAAGCAGCTCAGTCACCTTTGTGCAAAATTGAAACAGTTTAATTTACTGCATTATGAAATAATACAATTACAAACAATTAAGAAAAAATATTGTGAAAACAGGTCCCATGCAGTATCAGCCAGCACCAACATACCTTCTAAACAGACTTTTCATCATTTCTCGTATCAACCATGGTTGCATGAAGTATGTTACAATGCACACATTAAGGTCTTTTTCTAAGGCAGTTTCAACAAGATTTTTCATACATGGACGGACATGTTCGATCAGTTTTTCGATACTATCTTTCCAAATGCCTCCAGAGTGAATGGATATCAGCGTATTGTCGAAATCTAATGCCAACAGCTTTACTCCCTCTTTCGTCAATGTGTCAATAAAATATGCACATCCTGAACCCCTAGATCTGTACTTTCTACTCATTGTGTCTTTCTAGAAAATCGGACGGCAGTAAAACTGGACCAAATGTCTTGCAGACTCGATGGGTCAACTATATGCGACCAGCATTGTTGTTGTTATTGTGCTAACTGTACCTCCTTCACTTGGAGAGCCTTGAGCTATAGACTTTATCGTAATAAACTCGTCGGCCGTTCATCGCTTGTTGCCAGGGGCAGATCGGGGGTCGGGCCGAAACGGCAACCCTCCCCCGCAAATCCCCTAAAAACAAATGAGCGCGGAACAACCGGAACGTTCCCTATATTAAGTTTTCTTTACAATTAGATGGTTAAAATTATGCCCTGGAAATGCTTAAAATGTAGGAGCTTTTGGGGACTTCGCCTACCCTCTCCCGCCCCCCGCCATAGAGTTCCGTCCCAGGTTAAGGTCGCTGGATCTTCCGACCCCAAGTCTACTTGTTTACGCCCCTATAAATGATATTTATGGATCCGGCACTGATTGCATATATAGATCAAGCGGCGTAGCGAGGAGGGGGGGGGGGGGGGGGGCCGGGGGCGGTGGCCCCGTGCAACTCATCCATACATTCGATGAAAAATTGCTGTAGAAAAATTTACTAAACCTGTTAAAATAAAAATCACACCTCGGGCACCGGTGACCTTGACTATGGATTTTTTTATATTTTTTAAAAAATTTTTTACCTACAGTCAGTAAATGCTGTCTCTATCTGGTTCTAATTTAGTCAAGACATCTGACGAGAAAACGGTTGCAGGCAACTTGACCTATGTTACAAAAACAAAAATCGCAATTTTAGATCCATAGGCTTTGACCACTGATTTTTACCTGCCTCTTTCAAGTGTATTCAACTTCATCAGTTTGATCCGAATGGTCGTACAGAAACAAAAACAGACAACTCGGACCCGAACAACCTTAACCTTTGACCATATGACCCCCAATAAATATGAAGTTGCCTCTACCTACGTGCTGTCCACCGAAGAATATTACAATATTATAAAGTCATTTCCTAATTTGAAAATGATTTTATAATATTATAAATTGAGTTTTTAACATTAGCAGATGCATATATAACATATTATATACGCTGCGAGTGCTGACTAAGATGAAACAAAATTAATAATTAAAACAAAGCTCGCCAATTCACACCTTTAAGGTGAAAAAAAGTAAATTTATATCAGTCAAGAAGAATGTTGTATGAACAATTTACTTATATACATGCTAAGCTTCGTTTTGATGTCTACATCATGACGTCATAATCTCGATGATGTCAACACTTTCTCAACGGATGAGATCAAAACGTATATGCTTATTATAAAAAAAAACAAGGGGCACAGTTTTCCATTGTAAGCCTAGACTGATATTAGCCTAAGTCACCCAGCCTACTTCAGCTTTCATTACAATGCAATGGAAAACCAAACCAGGACCACAAGGAAACAAGAGTCCATTGAAGGGATAGTCGCTCAACTCGTCGAAAACAATTTCCAGGAATCCAAGATACGACTGCTTATTGTTTTAACTGTCGAGTATTTAAACCATCTTTGATATTCTTGTGAAACTCCAAAATACCATATTTAGAAACAAAATTTTGTTTCTTAACTGTCTGAGTTGACATGTTCACAAGATACATGTAAATGCAGGGCAAATTTTTTTGTCATCGCCATTGACCTTGAACCTGATATCATGGATAGAAAGTCGTTCAACTTGTCTCAGACAATCTCAAGATATACCAATGTGCTAAATTCGGTTAAATCTATCATTATTTTTTTTTTAAAACCCACTTATTTAAGTGACATAACTCAAGGTATTAATCAGACACATGCAGAAACTGGATTTGATAAAAAAAAATCCATTCATACTTGTTTGTATTATCATGAGATTTGTAAATTTTGGGAATCATTTTCATTAAGCACCAACTACATATAATGAGAAGCGTTTTAGTGAAAACTGCATATTGATACTACCATCCTTTAAGTGGAGTAGTGATAACACGATTTTTAATATGACCACCATTGATCAGCACCATTTTTATCTAGAACCAACAGGACATCATACGAAGTCTTTTAGTGAAAACCCCATATCGATATGACCATCCACTCAGAATGAGTAGCGTTAACAAGATTTTCAAACTGGCAGCCATGACGGATGTAATGGCTGTCAGAACGGCAACATTTGACCCGACATTATAAAAAGTGTTGTGGTAGTGGTGGATACCCCAGGATGCCATTTTAATTTAGGACCTAGCAGATTTTGGGATACATGTGTATGCTATAATTTGTAGATAATGTGTTTGTTATATTTAACGGCAATCATCGAAGTAGATTAGGAGAAGTATCGATAACAAACTTGTGCTAACTGACGGACGAAGGACAACTGGCCATCCCATACACTTTTCTGGTCTTTGACCTGTAGAAATGAATTGAAAATTGAAAATAAGGCGCTCCAAATTTGTGAGCACTATGCGGCGCTGCAAGTGTTGACTAAGATTAAATAAAATTTATAATAAAAACAAAGCATGCCAATTCACGCCTAATGGCAAAGAAAAGTCACATGTATATCAGCCAGGACGAATGGTGGTAAGCACAATTTAGCTTTATACAAACCTAGTGTCAAGGGATGAGATCAAAATGTATCGGATTTATATAAACAAACCTCAAAGGGGTGTAAAAAAAATTCCCCCAACTGATATCTGCAAATTCTCTATGTTTTAAAAACAGCCACTAATTTTCTATTCAAAATACAGTCTGGGCAGGCCGAAACTAGACTGATATCTGCAGATCGCCTACACATACCGCAATCTGAGACTAGTAATCATAGTGATCTTTCCCATATTGGTAATTTTTTTTTTGCGACAAACCTCTGGCTGGATGTGCGAAGAATAGATCCTTATATAATGATAGGTTTTGAAAATAACACTTAATGACGTTTCAACCATCAACGAAATACCCGCACCTTTAATATTTTATATTATTCCTGCAACGTTTTAATGATTTTTTGAAAAAAATATTTATTTTATTTTTTTAATAAAAGAAATAATTCGGTTTTAATAGACGCAAACTATTGCTTACGTTGCTGTTATTGAGGACACAGTATCGAGTCGTTGTGATGTAATAACAACCACAGGCTTCAGGACAGTTGAAAAACAGCCACTATTTACATGTGGTCTTTTCCTAGCATGCGATGGAAAGAAAGGCTGAGGACATTCCAAGTGAACCAGACTCTCAAACTGATCTGCAGTGACGTAGGTAAACAATGCCACCGCCTTGTACAGATCGTTAGACTCCACAGTCAGTCTTGTTTTTAGTTGTCATTTGTCATTTTTGCATTGAATTTTGGTGAAAAAAATTAAATGTTAACAATAATTGTGAAAGAGTTGCTGACTCAAGTTTTAATATATATATTACTAACTAATTTCTAACTAATTTTTTTGGCAGTTTTTTATCAGTACATTCTTTATTTAACTTTTAACTGGCACTACACAGTCAGTATTGTGCTGACATACTGTTAAACCACATATATACATACAAGTACATACATAGTGTGACAAGGCATAAAACATAAAGCAATAAAAATAAAATTCTTTTCTAATATATCAAAATAGAGGTACTATAATGAGTTGATATAAACAGACCAAAGTGGGCCTAATATCGCTCACCTGGCTTACATAACTTAACAGTTGACCATTTTACTAAGCTGGCTTATGTATCAGTGTAAGAACACAACTTATGTAAACTATCTCCCAAATTTTACATCATGTTGATTTTACCTATTTTACTATATGCTGATACAAATTCTTTCTAAAGATTCAGGCATACTTAATATGCACAATCTCTAGCTGATAATCAAAGTATTCCCAGACCTTTATGATATAAACCAATTGACCAACTTTTATAGAAACTGGATGAGAAATATAGTATCTGGATCTATGGAGGTAACATGCTCAACCAATCAGATGCAAGGTATCTCATTAATATGTATTAATCTCACTTATTGTAGAACCTGTCTATTATCTATGACAATGATATTATAAGCTTAAGGGGGCATAGAATCTGATTGTAATTCTGTGTCCAGAGTGGCAATAAACTCAGCCAATCAGAAGATTACTTCATTAGTATGTGTAGATTTTTCTCATGATCAAACTCATCCAACATTTTGATAATATAAGACTATTTAACAAGTTTGATCAAAATCTATCAGAAATATAGTTGTTAGATTGTTGACAAGCTCAGCCAATCAGATGCAAGGCAACATCATTAATATTATTGACTTTCACTCATAATCATACCCAACCAAGACCTTGATTACACACGCCTATGTATGAAGTTTGATCAATAACACTGTCTCCAGAGTGGTAAAAAAATCACTGTATCTGATGCAAGATCACCTCATAAATATGCATAGGTCTTGCTCGCAATAAAATCATCCAACATCTGGACAATATTAGCCTATTTACCAAGTCTGATTACAATCAAGTCAGAAGTACAGTCTCTCAAGTGGTAAGTCCAGCTGATCACCTCATTAATCTGCATCAATCATGCTCATACATTTTTTTTTTTTATATATGTTCATGATATAAGCCTATTTACCAAATTTGATACAAAAATTATCAGAAATAGAGTTGCTAAAGTATTCACAATCTGATCCACTCAGATGCAAAATCATGTCACTAATATGCATGGTTCTTGCTCATAATTGTACTCTTCCAATATCTTAATGATTTAAGCCTACTGACCAAGTCTGATCAAAACTGGACCAGGAATACAGCCTCTAGGGTGGCAGCAAGCTCAGTCAATCACATGAAAGATCACCTCAGTAATCTGTGTAGATCCCAATTATTATTGAACGCATGTGAGATCTTGATCATATCATCCTATAGTTTAAGTCTGATCAAAATAAGATCAAAAATATGACTTCAAGAGTGGTAACAAGCTCATCCAATTAGATTAAAGATCACCTCATTAATATGTGTGGATCCTTGTCACTTTATAAATTATCCAAGATCTTGATGATATAAGGCAATATTCCAATTTTGATCACAATCAGATCAAATTTTTGGCTTCCAGAGTGATAATAAGCTCAGCCAATCAGACAGAAGATCACTTTAGTAATATGCATGAGTTTCACCCATTTTTGAACTTATCCAAGATCTTGATGATATAAGCCCATATTTCAAGTTTAATCAAAATCAGATCAGAAATATTGCTTTCAGAGTGATGCATGATGGACATTGCCAGATGAGCTATTAATTTTTTTTAAATCATGGTTTTGAAAAATCTGCTTCAGAAGCTGTTACATTGTCCACCCCCAGAAGCCAGCTTTTACTCGGTGAAAGTCACAGGCATTGAGCATCCTTGGAGTCACACCTAGTATTGGAAGCATAGTTCATGTATCAGTAATTACTACTACCTTGATTAGCCACTACAATTGAAGCCTCACATTAAAAGCATGCAATCCACTCATCTAATTCCTATACTCACTAACATGTACAATACACATTAAACTGCTGAGGGTAACCTATCATAATACACAATGCATAGCCATTAGTATGGAAAGCATATTTAATCCTACTTCCAACTGCACTGGTCAAAATGGGCCTTCTGTATAGTTTAGGATGTATATATCATGATAGAATATATGTGGCCATGAGCTAAACACAAATACATAACCTATTCTATGTTAGTAAAAGTATAAAATGTGGGTCACAGTGACCTTTGGTTGTAAGGGTGTAACAGAGATGTATCCAATTATCAAAAGCTTGGAGCATGTAGCTGCTATATTGTCTACTAATGTTGGTGTGATTTATTTTCTTTCCTAGACCATATACATAAGATAAATTTCTCGGCAGTAAAAGGACAAGTCTTTTACACAACCAGCATTGTTCCCTGGATTTTTCTCCCAGCCCCTGGGGATTTGGCCTTATAACATAACTTAGAAACTGTTCATAGTCCCATCTTAAAGTATATACACTTCTTTGGCATTACAAGGGGAGGCAATCTGTGCAAACAGACTGGATTCTAGGGTCTGTACTACCCCCCCCCCCCCCCCATGGAGTTGTAACTTGGAAACAGTTGAAATCTGCACTAAGGGAATTGCAATTGCTCAGCAGTAAAGGTGTTGGACATGTGACCAGAGAGTTGCAGGTACAAGTCCCTCCATTTGATCAGCCTGAATCAACTATCAGATTTCTCAGGATTTCTTTTTTAGGTCACAGGTTTCTTTGCTCTTAGTAATTAAATCTCAAGTGTTTCTGGGGGAAAGCATATTGGACTATTTTCATTTTTTAAAACTAAAACCGAAAAAATGCAAAATATACATTTAAAATAATCTGTGCACAAAATGACACTGAATATATGCAATGCTTTAAAATAATGCAATATACATGTAATAACATAGAAACACCAAAACTTTAATATGGCAATACTATCAACTGCAAAGCTCTATTTAGCCCAAAAAACTTTTCACACTTGCTGCAAAATATTTATGAATTATAGATGCTGTCAAGTTATTTACAACAATTCTCTGCAAATAAATTTATCAACTTGGACATGGTTTAAACAAGAAATGTTTTTCTTAAAGCAAAGTCTTTCTCTTGTGCATAATTAAATATGCAAAGAAATTCCGATACTTAGATAAATGTATTGGTGCGCATCAGAGATGCTATTAGCTCATCAGCCTAGAACATGCATGTGCAACTGCCTCCAGGGCGAGGCCCGGATAAGCAATTTTTAAAGCCACACATGCCTGGTCTTGAGGCTACACTGCATTATTAGTAAATTCCCATACATCTTTTTTCCCTTATAAAATATTACTGGTTTGCACCAGTTGCACAATAACAGTTCTGGTTTGATTGGATTAATCCCACTTTATGAGGTATTTTGCCTAGAGACTTTACTTAGTTTCTGTTCAGCAGTGAGAGTAAAATATCTTGCTCAAGGACACAACATAGCAGCCAACCTGGCCCAGCCAGGGTATCTGATATGGTACTCATGCATAGGAGTCCAGCATGCAAACCACTATTATTTTACAAACTATACTTTACAAACTAGTCGGATATATATAAATATATTATCAAATTATTATCAACCCAAGAGTGCTATTTTTCTTCAGTTTAAATTATAAATTATTCATTATAATCCCTAATGTGTATTATTTTATATTTTTATTAATTTATTCCATTTAAATATATGTCCATCTTGTAATTTCTATGCATATTTCTTATTTTAAACTTTTACCTGCAAGGGGAAGAACTATGCATTACCCCAAACTGGCAATTGTAAATAGTTTTTATCATAGGTTTCTTCCTTTGCTTTACTGCAACAAGAAACCTGGGTCAGTGGAATGTTTTCTGTTGAAATTTCTTTCAATGCTGTTGATTGCATATGTTATGAAAACAACTGTTTCAAGGTTCTCTAGTAGTTGTGTATTCATAAAATATTGGATAGATGTTCATGCCAGAATGCTTTATGTAAAATTTGGTTTAGTTCTGTTCAGTAGTTTTGAACAAAAATTGTTTAAAGAATTTTCCATTTTTAGTAATGGTGGCCATATCTAATGGTGAACTGGCATCATCTGTATAAATCTGAAAGCTCTTAAAAAAAAGTACTTTCTGTCAAATCTGGTAGATTTCTGCTGAATAGTTTCTAAGAAAAAGTGTTTTAAAGTTCAGTCTGTTTTAAGTAATGGTAGCCATATTCAATGGTGGATTGGCATAATTTGAAAACAAATTGAAAGCCCTTTATGCCAGGATGCTTTATGTCAATTTTAGATTTTCTTATTGTTAGTAACGTGGCCATATTTTATGGCAGATTGGCATCATATGTATAAAATTGAAAGTCATCTATGCCTGGACGCTTTGTGTCAAATTTGATACAATTCTTTTAAGCAGCTTTTGAGAAGAAGCCTTTTCAAGGTTTTTCTATTTGTAGCAACAAGGTCCATATTTGATGGTGGATTGGCATCATCTTAACAAATCTGAAAGACCTTCTTGCAAGGATGCTTCCTGTCAAATTGGGTAAAATTCTGTTGAGTGGTTTTTGAGAAGTCATTGTTTAAAGGCTTTTCTATTTTTAGTAAAGGTAGCTATATTTGATGGCATATCAGCATCATATGAACAATTTAAAAGACTTTCATGCCAGGATACCTTCTGTCAAATTCTGTTGTAAAGTTTTTCCGAAGAAGTTGTTAAGAGGTTTTTCTGTTTTAAGTAATGGTTGTCATATTTGATGGTCACTCTGCATTATTTAATCAAATTTGAAAGATCTTCGTGCCTGGATACTTTCTTTCAAATTTTGTCCAATTCTGTTTAGCAGTTTTTTTGTTGACAGGTTTTTCTATTTTCTGCAATGGGGCCATATTTGATGGCAGATTGGCATCATATAAACAAATCTGATACAGCTTCATGCCAAGATGTTTTCCTTCAAATGTTTTGAGTAGTTTTTATGACTAGGTGAGCTAAAAACTGCAAACTACAAAATTATGTCATACATTGTATCCAGCTGTAAGTTGAAAAGGGCAATAACTCTTACAAAACTCAAGGAAGGATTTATTTAGCCGAAACTTGACTTATCTTTCAGTCATCAGCTATACATTTCCAGGCTATAGGCTATTTAAGATGGATAGAAATTCTGATGGCAGAGGACTGGCATTGTTCATTTAATCTGATCTAACAAGGTTAGTCAAACAAGTGCAAAATCACCTCATTAATATGCATGGATCTCACCTATGATCAAACTCATCTGAGATATTTAGGAGATAAATCCATATTCCAAGTTTGATTGAAACTGGATCAGAAATATGGACTCCAGAGTGGTAACAAGATTTTGTTGAAAGCTTGATACACAACACACGATGGACGATGATCGACATACAACGAATGCTTAGCCATACCATAAGCTCACTTGACCTAACAGCCAGGTGAGGTAAAAACTGCGATATTAGTTATGATAATGAGATTATGTGCCAGTTGGAAGGCTGGACAGACTGATGGATGAACAGATAGACAAACACAAGGATTACTATACACCCCCACCTCTAAAGAGGTGAGGGCATAAAAACCTATGAGGTCATGAGTAACACATAAAGGCTTGATCTAAGCCAGTAAATAAAAAAGAACAGGTCACTGATATTCTTTTGTTGTAAGAGTGTGGTACTAATAGAAATGTACAGAATCATCTACTTTGATGACTGCAGCATAAAGAGACCTGGAGAAGTAAACTTACCATAATTCATGCAATTTTTTGTACACTTAAAAATAATTACTTTCTTCTTAGTATGAAAATTTAGAGGTAAAAAAAAAATTATTATTATTTTTGGGTACTGGCTGTGTATGAAACTTAAAGGGATTGGACCTGAAAAAGATCCACATGACATACGATACTTGTTGACCTACATGTACTAATTGTAAAAAATAAACTGGTTTAATTTTTGTCTCATTCTGGTCATGCCTGACACTATTCCTTTTGACAACACATTTTTGAGCAATAAGTAATAAATCATTAATGAACAATAACTGAGAAATCTCTGCATATTGCAGACAGATACCACCTCTGTTCATTGAATTTGACAACAGGTGATAAGCTTTCTGAAGTTATGTGCAACTTATATTCCTACAGCAGCATTAACCTCATTAATCTAATTACAACAAAAAAAAATAAAAGAAAAAAAAAAATTCGTTTGTTACAAGTGAATGTGCGTGTAAGTGTGACAGGAAGAGATAGATGAAACAATAAAGTTGTGTTGGTGCATAAGATCATGCACATTCAGAGCAATATTTCTTTAAGCTGTTATGGTGTGTTATGTTGGCAATGGAGAGAGAGAAAGAGTTACATCATGTTTGTGATCTTCCTCCTGTACAGGGTCACTGACATGTTATTCCATTGTCAAATAACACCTCTGAATAAACAGTTCATTCCCATTTTAATTATGAGACCCATAGTCACATGGCATCAAATCCATGTGCAGAGTTATTACATACTAATTACCATCTAAACTCGCGTATTAGCCGGGTTCAAATGTAAACAATACAGACCCTGATCTGCTGTCACATAATGCACCAGCAGATCAGGGTCTATGTTGTTTGTTTTACTGCTTAGTCCTTACAAACTGCATAGACCCAGATCTGTTGGTGCATTATGTGATGGCAGATCTGGGTCTATGCAGTTTGCAGTTGGTATTGGCTTATACGCGAGTATAACCAGTAAATATGCCTAAAGATCTAGCTGAAACCAAAATTTACTGTCGAGGTAATTTTAGTCAAGGCCACAATGGTTGGTATAGGCCCAATGATGAAATCAAATTAGGGAGGCTATCAGCAGAGAAATGAGGCTACCAGTAGGGAAATAGATAAAAAAAAATAGCACTGTTGGCTGCAAAATTGTTCACCATTCATAATAAATAAAAATGATATATGCATTTAACATCCAAAACCTATAAATAAAAAAAAAACAATGACACATATATATAGAAATATATATAAAAAATAAATTTTAAAAAAATGTATATAGAAATATATATAAAAAAATACGTTATAAACACAAAAAATGTTTTTAGCCAGAGTATTTTACTAAACTTTTAAGCAAAAGTCTTTCAATATATATAGCCAGTATTGTGCTGAATACTGTGAAACCATCTACCTAGTGACCTAACAACCCACCAATCCACCTACCTACTATAACAAGGCATAAAACAATATAAAAAAATTAATTTCTATTATATCAAAGTAGAGGTACTATAATGAACTGATAAAAACCAGAGATTAATGTTGTTTTTGTATTTTTTTTATATATAATGAATGTTCTTAAACTCTGCACAAGAAGCTATACTCTTTGTCTACCCCCCAAAAGCCAGATTTTACTAGGTGTCATAGGATTTTAGTAACCTTGGAGTGACACCCTGCAGTACATAGTTCATGCATCAATAATTACCTTGATTAGCCACTACAGGTGAGGTCTCACATAAAAAGCACACAGCATGCAGTCCACTCATCTAATTCATTTACTCATCCTCATGTACAATACAGTTAACCTGCTGAGTGTAACATATCATAACATACAATGTACAGTCATTAATTTGGAAAGTTTACTACTGAATAAAATTTGTTATTCCTACCTTCTGAGTAGGCTGGCTAGGATGTACATAGGTCTAGCATGGATGAATGTATGTGATCATAAACAAAAATACTTAACCAATACTTAAAATGTAGGTCACAGTGACCTTCTTTGGTTTGAAGTGTGTAGTAGTAACAGAGATGCATGCAACTATCAAGTTTCATGATTGGAACATAAAAAGGCACCCAATACAATAACTTTGAACACAAAATTTCAACAAAGCCACTGAAGCATGAAATACAGGTCACAGTGACCTCTTTTTAGAAAAAGGAAGTGGAATTTATCAAGATGCATCCACTCACCAAATTCCATGATCCTAGGTAGGATAGTATGCATATAACATGCCAAAAGCTCATGTGGTCATTAGCTAAATGCAAAAACTTCACGAAAGTCAGTAAAAGATGAAATATAGATCGCAAAGAGCCTCTTTTGTTCTAAGGGTATGGTAGTAACAGAGATGCATATCGCCATCAATTTCATGATTCTAACATGAATAGTGCTTGCAAAATGAACACTAAACACAAAATTTAACCCAAAGTATTGAAACATAAAATGTGGACCATAATGACCTACTACTGGAATGAGGGAGAAGTGCTCATTTAGATCCATCTGCAAGTTTCATGATTCTAGATAGGATACTACATACATAGCATGCCAAAAACCTATGTAGTCATGGACTTAACCTTAGCCAGTAAAATTTTCAATATAGTTCACAGTGACCTTCTTTTGCTATGGATGTAGTAGCAAGAGAGATGTATACAATCATCTAGTACAGTGAAACTCCTCAAAACTGGAAACTCAGTATACCAGAATCGCCTCAAGACCAAATTTTATTGGGAATCCTGAATTTTTCCTTCTTTAATATCATTTTTTAACCAGTAAACCAAAACCCATCAATTCTGAATACTGAAATAAATTTCAATCCCAAATTTTAATTTTACACTCTAAAAAAAAACATAACATCAAAACTCACTTCAAACTTGGAAATGTAATTTAGCTTATAAATTACTGACACAAACTGGAACAGATTTATTATGGTTAGCAAGTACTGTAGTAGGCTTATCTGTGAGACAAAGACCTGGAAATTGTCCCAAGGACACGCGAGGTTAAAACAATACTTGACACATGTTCTGACACAGATTAGGGCTGACAATAGACTAATTCACAGTCTTTGCACCATAAAAAACAGCCAGCTTTTAAGGTGAATTTTTAATAACTAAATGCCTATAGGTAAGCCATTTAAGAAAGATTATGTTTATCTGCTTATCTAATTGTGATTGATGCTATTGATTTGTATACATGATCAACAGAACATATTTTTGTTCGTTTTTTTAATGAAATATCAGGGCTTTATTAACCAGACATGTGACCTTGCTTTTGATGATTTGTCGACAGAGACCAACAAAATAATATTCAAAAAGCCAGATTCACTCAACTGATTTTCAATGGAGAAAAATCATTACATATATGTATTTAAGTAACCATGACTGTCATTCGTCTTCACTCACATGTCAAGATGTCAGAATGACCAGCTAAGCATCGTAGGGTTGAACTATTCTTACAGGATAAAATTAGTCTGATCAATGAATATGAATCTGAGCCAAAACCTAGACTGAAGAAGAAAGGAATTAAAAAATAAATTTGGCATAGGAACATCTACTGTTTCAGATATTCTAAAGGAAATAGAATTCTATAAGAATGAATTTGAATACAACAGTGATGCAAACAAGCATCGTTTCAACAACGCCTGCAAATTCGACAAACTGGTTGATCTTGTGTGGCAACTAGAACCAAAAACATTCCAATCTAAGGCCCTATAATAAATGATCTCTTGATCTCTCTCGTGATATAAGCACTTAGAAAAAGAATTTTTTTCGCATCTGCGAAAATCTTAGTACACAGAAAACCTCTCAAAACCGAAATTTGTTTGGGTCCCAAGGGTTCTCAGTTTTGAGGGGTTTAATGCACATGAATGTACAAAAGTTGGCCCCACACAGCCCTCCCCTGAGGATTGATGCTATGAAACCCATTCCAAACAGTTGCCTATGTCCCAGGAAGAAAGAATGCTCAACATTCAGTGAAGATGTACCAATGTATATGCTTTTATCTGTGTGGATACCGATGTCAGGTGTAGTACAATAGATTGCCTCTACTTTGTACTGTTGAGCTAAAATTGAAAAACCAGTACAAACACTAAAAAGATAGTATCCAAGATTCAAATTCGCTTACTCAATTACTTCCACATTTATGATAAGGGTTTTAGTATTGTAATTTGTTTACTAAAATGAAACAATAAGACTAATTGATCAGTGGTCCCTGCTCTTCGCTTTGGCATGTACTGATAGATAATTTTTATTTGATAAGAAAACCTCAACTGGCTTTTGAACTTGTTTTAAAATGAGCAAGCTATACTGTGGTGCTTCATGATAATGACTGACTTATTAAAGGGTACTCATTAATGATATTGTTTAAGGACTGTGAACTCATTAATGATATTGTTTAAGGACTGTGAACTCATTAATGATATTGTTTAAGGACTGTGAACTCATTAATGATATTGTTTAAGGACTGTGAACTCATTAATGATATTGTTTAAGGACTGTGAACTCATTAATGATATTGTTTAAGGCCTATGAACTGTAAAGGCCACTGTCCTGCTGCTAATGAACAGCAGTAGATATTGTAATGGCAAGGGATCAGAGGCATCACTCATTCTTGCCAATGAAGATTTTTAATAAAGGGTGGATTGAAGAATAAGGATAGATTCTCAAGTAACAAAACAGTTATCCTTTCAAAATGAGGAGATCAAAGGCTGTTCTGCACAATTATAAATGATTATTTTTTAATGATATTGTTTAAGGATTATGTATATGAGTTGTAAAAGTCATTGTACAGCTGTTAATGAACAGCAATAGATATTGTAATGACAAGCAATCACAAGCATTACTTGTTCTTGCCAAAAAAGATAACAATAGAAGGGTAGATCAATGAATATGGGTAGATTTTCAATTAAGAAAACAACTACAAATTTTTTAATCAGATGATTCAAGACCTTTTTGCACAATCATAAGTGATTATTTTTCTTCTTAATCTCCTGTTTAAGTATTTGTAAGACATTATAACGAATATCCGATATTGAATACATTATATTATACATTTCACTGGGCACATAATATTTTAAAGTTGACTTTACCTGCAGTCAATGTAAATCAAGCAAACAAAAGTTTCATGTATAGTAACATAATAATGGCAAGGGCAACAACAACAAAATGAAGAAGTATAACACAGTAATACCAAAATATCTTTTCTGAAACAATAAAAATATATTTCTTGTCTTAAATGCTTCAATTAAATACTTACCCAAAGTTAACAAATATTTTTGTTTTTCATGTGATATTTGACCAAATATACACATAGCAAACAATATGTTGGTCATTTGACATGTCTAAATCATACATTGGTACTTTTCAAAACCATTTCAAATGTGAACTTCTGTTCTTGATTCAAATATAAAACATCAAAAATATGTGGTTAATAAATACATTTTTAAAAATACCAACAAAACAATGCCTTAATTGTATATGATTTTAATCTCAAATTCTTTGTAATTTTTGCTCAGGTAATTCTTCTCACTTGAACATTTTTTGTACAAAAATTTAACGGATTTGATAAACAATATAAAGTTCATTGTATGGAAAAATACGATACAATTAATTAATTAATTATGACTTTTATGGATAAATCGTGTATGAAAAATTAGAGGCTACCAACAAATTACATTAATTTTTGGTAAACATTTATTAAACCAAAGTCAGTCAAGTGTGAAACATGAATCACAGAGACCTACTTTTGTGATGAGGATGTAGTACTCATCAAGAGCTAAATGCAAAAACTTGACGAAGAACACACAAATAATGTACATGTGTATAAAGTTAGCCATTTGAATGCCCTCCCCAGGGAGTAGGTGCATTAAATCCCCTCCAAACTGTTCCCTAGTAACTAGAAAGAAAAACTGTTTTGAGGCGCAGTAAGGCTGAACATATCAGGGGTCAAGCTAGACTTGAATTTTATGGAGAAGTGACTTCTCCTTTTGGACAAAACAGGAAGAAGTGAGAGATGAACTGACAGAAGTGGGAGCAAAGCAGGAAACTCAATATATATATATATATATATATATATGTATATATATAATGTATGTGTATGTGCTTTGGTTCTCTTATATCAACTGTGTCCTATATTTCTCATTATGCATATTTGCATTTAACATATTATTTGCATTTAACATTGGTGTTAAGCAATACTTTATCTTCAAGTATATTATAATGGATTTTGTTAAGTGCATCAATATATCATATTCAAATGCAGTGCATTCATACTTGAAATTGTGTATGTTTAGATGGAAAGATATCTGCAATGTATTTTGGTCACATGACTTCACAAGAGCATAGCAGAAACTATACATTGTAATTAATTTTAACAGATAATAGTTCACATATTCTAATGTGGTAATTACAAATAGGTAAAAATACTTAATCAACTGCCACTTTAACAAAAAAAATTTAATTTTTTATTTTTCTAAACTTCACTAGAAAATGGCAGTCGAAAACACATCTAAACTACTTTGAAACAACCCCTATAACATGTACATGAGAGCAATGCACAGGTGTCTTCACACCAGAGTGTTCATCCATTCAAACCACAGTGGTCACTGATGATATGGATGAGTAACATGAACTTTACGACTACATGTTTAGGGAGTTTTGGACCGCACATTTTTGGTGAAGTTTTGAAAAGTAAAAAAACGAATTGCTTGTTTTAGTGGCAGTTGATAAACTATTTATACCTATTGTAATTACAATGATGTAACCTAGGTACTCGTATCAGTTAGAATTAATTACAATGTATAGTTCTTAATGTGCTGATGTTGAGTCATATGGCCAAAATACATGGTGTAGAGACCAAGAAGGGCACATAAACCTTATGAATGGGACTGACATTTAATAACCTCAAAACTCTGACATTTAATTTCATTGTTGCCAATAAAACATAACCTAAGCTATTCATGGATGATCAACTAAAGCATTAAAGTTGATATATGAATGAACTAGACCCTTCTTTCCAACTGAATTGGCACACTGCCAAGAACAAAAATGGTGCCACGCATGTGTGTGCATCTATTTTTAGAAACAGGGATTTTCTCACATTTTCTAGCATCGTTACAACAATTCATAGATAGGAATACAAAATGGTTTTATTAGTTATCTACGTACTTGTAATAATATCATGTATTGGTTAGATAATATTTGCTTTGGTGCTTTTTTTGTATTTTCACAAAAATGAGGAATGTTAGAA
Organism: Margaritifera margaritifera; assembly: GCA_029931535.1. Lineage (NCBI taxonomy): Eukaryota > Metazoa > Mollusca > Bivalvia > Unionida > Margaritiferidae > Margaritifera > Margaritifera margaritifera. Next base: position 238,575 of record JAQPZY010001219.1, read on the forward strand.
AACAACCTAGACCTTACAGCGCTTCTTGAATTCCACAACATAGCATTGTCTCATACATTTCTGACCTAAACTTGTTAGGCAATATCTTCTATCTTGCTTTCTACGAATTGTATATTTTTCTTAATTTATGTGCCCACTGAATTACAAAAAACAGACAATCTAATGAAGAGGTACTTCCAAGACACAATGATGTCTGCCATTATTATCCCTTAACCACAAGGCTTCGTTACAAATGAAATTAAGAGTATCGGTCAATGGATAGATGGTTGGAGGGTCAAAACCTGTAACAATATATTGTTACAGGTTAGGACACCCCTCCCAGCCCTCTATTCATTGACTGATACTCTGAATTTCATTTGTAATGAGCCCCTGTGCCCATGACAGCTTCACTTGCGGTTTCAAACTGATTTTATGAGGAAAATAATGCAAGCACGGCAGTTAAAATCTTGAAATAAATATATTTAGAAAGTACTTTCACTGATTCTATTCTTAAAACAAATTTGTATTTACATATTGAGAGTTTCAAGACACAAGTTGGTGTGTTTTCATCATGAAATGATAACAAATGATAACTTGCAGAAATTGGGCAATGATAACAAATGATAACTTGTGGGAGAAAGGGTTAATGGTCAATCAGCTACATGTATTAAAAACAGAGGCCCATGAATGTGCAAGAGTTTGTTTTATCAGCGCGATTGATATCAACACCTGCTAAGGCTGCCTGTGGCTAACAACACTAACTACTCGGCTGAATCAAGGGAGCATCTCAAAAGCCATAAGCTACTGTCGCCCAGTGTACATCTAAAAAATCACAGGGCGAAGTCGTTTTCTCTTTCCTACTAGAAGAAGGTGAAATTTACATTTTTTGGGCTACTAAGTCACCCACTTCGCCTGGTAGCATGACCCCTGCATATGTATGTGCTTTTATATGTGCGAATGCTAACGCCGAGAGTAACACAATAGTTTTCCACTACAACTTAGAGGTAAGCTAAAAATTACATGTTTTCATCATCACTTAGAATCTCTGTACATGCTTTCTTCACAAATATAATCTAGATTTGATAAATGGACTTGTACTGTCTCCATTAACAATGCTGGATACATATTAATGTGAAATTATTGAATCTTCCCCAGTTATCTGGGAAGTATTTATAATTCTAACTGGATGGGGGATAAGACTTGTGTCTGGGGTGAGGCCTACCAATTCCTTGGTATAAATCATATACCCCAAAAGTTAGCTTTCCCTATCCTGTCCATACACATGGGGAAGATTCTTTTCTAATCCACTACCTGCATTTATTTTTCTGCAATGAGACACTGCAGAATACAAAAAGTCTCTGTACAATTTGCATGTTACAATATGTACATCAATTAGGTCAAGTGAATGACATCACTCCTAGGATATGATAAAGTTATCTAGCTCAAGGCAAAACTATGAATAACTCTATCCATTAGACAAGAAAAACAATTCTAATCAACTAATTGAATCCAAGTCATGTCATCATATCAAAGTAAGATTTGGACATACATAAGTTATATAAACCAGAATAAGCCGTAGAAAGAAATATTTAAAACAAACTATGAACCATTATAAAAAATTTCCAATAGCCTGGCCAATAGCATTCATCAGATTGTTGGGTAACTGTGGCTTATAATAATAATGAGAAAATCAAAAAGCATTCAGTTATAGATCCAATGAATAATATTTTCATTAACATACTTGGTCATTATTCTAATTAGAAGCAATTAGCAATGTACCAAATACAAAATACTAAATATTTTGTGTAATATCCAACAAGAGAGAAATTAATACATGTGGAGAAAAAAAATTCTCAATATGTTTTAACTAGCTCTGAGATTTCTATTTAAAATGTTTTCTTACTCTAACTAAAAACCAAAAGATAAATGCTTGCATAAAATTGAAGAAAATGAATAGACAATCTGCTGAACATAGCACAAAAAGCATTTGCAAATAGCTTTCCAATGATCTTTAAACATTAGTTTATAAACATGTTTATGCTTTATAGCATCATCCAATCTCAGAATAAGCAGATGGCAGGTATCTCATATAAATTAAATTCAGAAAGATTGGCTTTAAATTTTGGCATTTTCATAAGGTTTCTCCAGCACTACGAAAAAGATATGGTTACAGAAAGTTTAATGGACACAGGAATTTGCTGCACAAGATTTGTCAACAAAAATTTTAGGTCATTACAGTCTTACCTGCTTACCTATTATGAATGGAGCAGTCCTATAGACCTGTCTATAAATCACTGGAGAGCTTTACATCAAAACACATTTCACTGCTGTGAAATCTTACTGCTAATTAAAAAAATTCTGAATAACGTACAAGCAAACTTGTTCACATGCTCAGATTAAATATAATGTAATTATTTAATAGGAATCAAAAATATCATTGAAAAAAGATGTTATCACTCAGTGCAAATACTGATAGAAAAAACATTCCTCCAAAATGAAAAAAACATTCCTCCAAAATGAATCAGTACAAATATACATGCAAAAATGGATGACAAAAGAGATCCAGTAAGATAGTTCAGAACTAGTTATCTGTAAGAAATGCATTATCAAAATTCCAAATTGCAAAAACTTTTATAAGAATATGCATAATGCAAGTTTTATGAGAATATATCATGTTTTTGGATGGGATACTAATTTTTTCGATTTTGAGGTTGTGTAGCATTTACCATGAATTTAAAACTAAAATTATTATTTTTATGCACAAAAACAATAGGGACCCTTCCCCAATCCCTAAATTTAAATACTGCTGAAAATGTCATTTTATTTTCTTCTTCAAATTGATACTCATGGAAATAAATTAATTCACAGTAATTGGTGAATCAAAATTTTTTAAAACTTATACCTAGACAAATTTTCTGTTATGGGACATAACTCTGGTCCAGATACTAACTGTAGTAACAAAGGTAGTTTTTTGTGTGCATAAAACTATCTGATTGTTTTCTGAACTTAATAACCGAAATAAATTTGGTACAGTACAAAGAAAGTGAATTGACTATGTTGTAGGCAAGGAATGGCAAGCCCTAAGCCCAACTAGCTCGAACAACTAAAAATCTGTATTGGGAAAGTGAAATTTCATGTAAATAGGCCAATCTTTACATAGAAAAAAAGAATACAAATCTGAATTTTGAGACCATTTTTTGTACATCATCCTTGCTGGGCTAGTAGGTAGAAATTGAAATTGTCACACCCTCTCCCTCTGTAGGGTGCTGACAACTGTGGTTCAGTAATAGTGTTGCCCCATGTGTACATTGTTGATGTGTGTGGTGGTTCAGTAATACATGTTGCTGTAATTCTGGTAATGCAAGTATTACACCTGACAGTTGAAGGTGCATGTGCTTATATATTTCTCAACTACACTCTACATCAAAAGCATGAATAAGGGTCTCTTAGGCCAATTTATGGATAGCCATTTGTCATCTGCATGTGACTCCTTTTCTAAAGGACTCACAACAAGAGGCAACTCAATCTGTCGTAAATCAATCTTAGTCTAACATCCCACAGCATGAGCCTTATTACACCTTTGACACCTGGATATCACAACAGTGCAGCTGGGTGTAAATTAGTGGCAGCTACACATGAATGAGTGGCAAATGGTCAATCTACTTCGTATGTACTGTCCAATAAGTGTAAATTAAGTAATTAATTCACACCAATACTACAATGAATGTACATTAAATTTTATTACAGGACTTTCTATGTCTTAGACACTTTCATATAAATCTTCTGTATGACAGATAAATAAAGCTCTGTACTAATTCCAATTACACACAACTGATCTGTGGAGATTCTGGATGCAATTTTTCAGAAAAAGTAAAGTTCAGTTCTCTCCCCATGATCCCATCAGGGAGTATGAGTAATATAGTAAGAGATTCATTCATTTACAAAGTGTGGTATAAATGTATTATAAACAAGAAATAAATGTTTAGTTCTATTCCTTAGCCAAGGAATTGATGATCATGAAAGAAATACTGAAGTGAAAATAAAAAGGACGTGGACAATTTTTAGGGGACACACATACAGTGGCAAGAGTACTAGCTTTTAGCAATAATCAGTTACACATAAATACAGACACAGGAGATTCTCTTGGAGAAAATAAATTGTAGGTTGGTTGGCTGGTGTTAAATGGCACAGCAGCACATCAATGATTACTATCAAGAGCAAATAGACCTCTTCAATCCTTCAATCATCAAACTTATCTAAAACCTTTTCGAGATAAAGTTCACAGCCAATTTGGACGAAATCAACCAAAAACTGAAGACACAAGTGTTCACAAACTAGAGCTGGTGGGATACCTATTCTAAGTCAATCAAGGGCCACAACTCTGTAAAATATTATCAGAATCTGGACATCAAACTCAACCAAGCTCTTAAAGATAAAAGCTCAAGTGTGAATTTGATTGAAATCAAAGAAAAAATGTGAATGCTAGAGTGTTCACAAGCCACTGGAATGTCCATTTTACGTAAATCAAGGGCAATAACTCTTAGAAATTTACACCAAATCTGCTCATCATCAAACTTACCCTAGCTCTTGTTAAGATGAAGTTTCACAGCAAATTTGGTTTAAATTATAGGTAAAATTATTGATGCTATTGTGTTCTCAAGGTTAAATCCTTTGCTAAGGTGATCATGAGCAATAGCTCTAAAATATACGTGCAGAGTGTGTGCTCACCACCAAACTCTTGTTTAGATGAAGCTTTACAGCAAATCTGGTTTCAATCTAATAATAAATGTGGATACTAGAGCATTCACAAGGTGGACAGACAGATGGATGGAGACTATTTACATGTCTTCTTGCTTTAGTGATAATGTTTTCACAGCATATTTGGTTAGAATAAATTTTAAATGCAGGAGCTAGAGTGTTCACAAGGTTGTGTGTTAGCAACACCTATGCTAAAATGATCATGGACCATAACTCTAAGACATGTGCAGAGTGTGCTCATCATCCGCCTCCTAATAATATTGATGCTAGAGCAATCACAAGGTGGATGGATAGATGGGTGGAGACCATTTCTATGTCCTCTTGCCTCAGTGATGAAACTTTATTTTTGACAGCAAATTTGGTTGAAATTTAATTATAAATAAGACAGCTAAAGTGATCACTTGATTGTGCATTAGCAAATGCTATGCTAAGATGATCAAGGGCCATAAATCTAAGAAATATGTGCAGAATTTGATCATCCTCAAACTCATCCATGCTCTTGTTGAGATGATGCTTTAAGTCAAATCTGGTCGAAATTTAATGATAAAATTTAAAGTGGAAGCTGGAGTCTTCACAATGTTGTACATTAGCAATGCCCATGTTAAGAATATCAAGGGCCATAACTCTAAGAAACATGTTCATCATCAAACTCGTACAAGCTCTTGTTGAGATGAAGCTACATAGCAAATCTGATTTCACTCTAATAATAAATATGGATGATAGATTGTTCACAAGGTGGACAGACAAATGGATGGAGACATTTTAATGTCCCTCACTTTGCAGTGGGAACAAATATTACTTCTTCACAACAGACAGTAAAAGTGTCCAAAGAGATATATAGTACATTTATATCTGACTGACCTATTTATTACAATATGATAAAGATTCATACAGACACAAGCTCATACATCCATGATATACACAAACAATAGTCTTAGAAAAACAATTTAAAGATACAACCTGCTTAAACTAACCAAAATGTAAAAGGTACATTCAAATTACATCTGTTTTAGCATATACATTCTCTGCCAGCTAAAACTTACCATAAAACTACTCAAAGGAGAAACTATTATTTCTAAAGTATCAGTAACATCCACTGCCAGCCAAAAACCTACCACAATACTTTTCCAGGGAGCAAGTATTATTTATAAAGTACCAGTAAAAGTGTTACAGAAAACTTAAACTAGAACAATTGCAATGCAGTCCCAAACTCTTTTGCCTTTCACTGCATAGACAAAATGTCCTTCACCCCTCACCCTCAAAACAGTGACCCAGGGGTTATAATGCAAAATCAGTCATATATATGATGCAACTTCCCACTATCACTGCATATATCAAGTAAGGTCAGAAGATATTTGAAAATGTCATTGTAACTAACACTTTTGTGCATTTGACCTTTGACTCCCTCCCAGGATCAATAATGACATCCATCCACCAGATGGCTACCATACAGGCAAAATAAATATAAAGTTTTGTTAATTCCCATCCAGCAGTTTAGGAGATATGGTAATAGACAGGCAGGCTATAAATCAAGTAAACAGTTAGCATACACTTAGCTTTTGCATGCTTCAAAAGTCAAGGAAAATTGTAAGTGTAAATCATCCCATGTGTCAAGTCTATAAAAGTGCAATCTGATTCTATCAGCAGTAAATTGCTGCAGTGTTGTGCAAGGTCTATGATGGATAAAGTTGACTGGTATGACAATGAGCCAATTATTTTGCACCTTACGTTTGATTCTCTCTCAAATCTACTGCTCATGCCAAAGTCAGTGGTAACCCATCAATAATAATTGGTTTCCTTAATTTATTTCAGTTTCTACTTAATCAATGAACACCATATTTCTTTGCCTTCAGAACTGTTTATAGTGAGAGTCCCTGCTTCCAGCACCTCCAGTTTCTAGTTCTGGATTTGGTCTAGGATTTTCCATTTACTGGAATCTTAAGCCTGGCATATTGTTGTGGCATTGTCCATTGATCTATTAACATTTGCTTGTCTAGCCCTTAAGTTTGTAATGGCTGGAGGGATTGTCGTGAAACTTTGCCCATGTATATATCATGACCAGGTGGTGTGTCATGTACCATAGCCATACACACTGCCTCAAGGTCAAGGATAGCAAAAATATAATTCTGCGACTTGCATCACTGTCTGGAGTATAACTTTTGAACCAATGAAGATACTTGAATAAAACTTTGCCCAAGTATATATCATGACTAGATGGTGTGTCATGTACTAGACCCATGCCCCATGCCTCGAGGTCAAGGTCACTGCAATGGAAAATGTAATTATATGGCTTGTATCCTTGTCTGCATTATAACTTTTGAACCACAAAGATATTTTGATGAACTTTTGCCCAAATATATATTGTGACAAGACAGTGTGTTGCATACCATAGCCATGCCTGATGACTCAAAGTCAAGGTTACTGCAAGGGAAAATGCAATTCTGTTACTTGTATCCTGGTCTGGAGTATAACTTTTGAACCACTGAAGATATTTTAATGGAACATTGCCCCAGTATATATTATGATTAGATGGTATGTCACATACCATAGCCATACCCCCTGCCTCAAGGTCCAAGTCAAGGATACTACAAGGGAAAATGTAATTCTGTGAACTGTATCCTTGTACAGAGAATAACTTTTGAACCAATGAAGATATTCTGATGAAAGTTTGTCCAAGTATAGATCATGACTAGATGGGTGTTGTGTACCACTGCCACACACCCTGCCTCAAGATCAAGGCCACAGCAAGGGAAAATGTAATTTTGTCATTTGTATCCTTGTCCAGAGTAAAACTTTGGAACCAGTGCAGATATTTTAATGAAACTTCATCATGACTAGATGAGTATCGAATACCATAGCCACACACCCAGCCTCAAAATCAAGGTAATGGCAAGGGAAAATGTAGTTCTGTGGTTTGTATCCTTGTTCAGAGTATAACTTTTGAATCACTGAAAATACTGTAATGAAACCTTAGCCAATTATGTATCATGCACCGACAGTGTATCATGTACTACAGCAATGCCTCCTGCCTCAAGGTGAAGGTCAGAGCAACGAAAAATGTAATTCTGACTTGTATCCATGTCCAGAGCATAACTTTGAAACCAATGAAGATATTTTATTAACTCTTTAACTAGTTATATATCATGTCTAGACAGTGTCACATAAGACAGCCACACACCCCACCTTAATGTCAAGGTCACAGCAAGAGAAACCATAAATCATTGACCTCTATCCATGTAGTAGCATTCCACTTGAACCAATGATGATATTTCAATGAAACTTTAGCCTGTAATATAACTTGACTTGACAGTCTGCCTCAAGGTCATGGTCACCACAAGGGACAAAATAGGTCAGTGGCCTGTTTCTTTATCAATGCTGTCACTTTTTAACCCTGACAGATATTTTGATGAAACTTTACCTAGGTCAACACCTTATCATACAACAGTCAAGTCCCTAATTCAAAGGTCAAGGTCAGGTCATTAGTAGGGAAAAAGTCAAAAGATGAGAGTATCATATGCTGTTCAAGCTAATTGTTTTAGAAATGTGGTCCCAGCAGGGCTAAAAAATGCACTTATCTGCTCATCTTGACAAGTGATTTTTGGAAAAGAACAAGTTAATTTTTTATGAACAAATACAAGAAAATATAATTGCTAAACAGATCTGTGTACTGGAGGATGAGTAGCAATTTGAAAATTTCTCAGGACCTGATTGGATTTGCATTTTATAAATCCTATTGAGCTGAGGATTATTTTATCCCTTTATACCTTACAAATTTCAAACCAAACCTTGTTCCATCTGTGCAAACTTTTTGAATTTGGAAAAAAAAAGTTGTTAACGGTGAGTGCAATGTTAAAGAAATGCTATTTATAGTACAATGACAGCCTAATACATATCGTAAGGTGCATAGTTGCGATGCGGAAACTCACGAAGGTAAAAATAAAAGTTGGTACCTTTATACTGTATACATCGTGCAAGATACCAACCAATGTAACCAGTGAAATTAAAATAAACAGAACAAACTACAGTGACAAAATTCTCTGAAACATAAAAATGTAATGTAACGAGAATATGGACTTCATTATTTCTTTGTTAATTATATGCCACAGGTTTGGTTTGAAACTTGTAAGGTAAAAAGAGATTCAATAATCCTTCAGCTAGATAGTAACTGTGCCAAGTAAATACTTTCAAAGACCGGAGATGGTGTACGATTCATAATGAGCGGGTCAAGACTATAGTGTGGTTAAAAACTGAACAAACAACACACACATTTGAAAAAAACAAGTAGAGCTTCAGAGTTTGCTGCATCAAATCCACCCCCTGTGTTAGGCATGTTGACTGAAATTGAAAAGAAAAACTATACAAACAGAAAATTCCAGTTCCTATCTGCTGAATAAAACTATGTAGAACTTGTTTTTAATAAAATACGTTGAATAAAAACTCTGACCCACATGAAAAGGGTAAACGATTTTTGAATATTTTTTTTCAGAGATCCCAAGGAATGAGTACCTTTGTCCCATCCTCACCCCTCCCAGTTTTTTTTATTTTTTTCAAAAAGTAATACCCATCAATCAAATATGTATGCTTCAGTGATGCAGTCCTGCATTGTATTTGGAAATAATTGCATATAAAATTGCACTTATGACAAACTACACGTTTCATGCATAATTAAATGGTAACCATATTTATGATATGAATCAAATTAAAAATGTAATTCAAAAATGTAATTCACATTGCTGCTGCTGAAGGAACTTCTTGTTTCCTCTCATTTGTCTCCAATTTGTTGACTGCAGTCTTTTCAGGTAGCTGGTTCACCTCAGCCACTACACTGATCCTGCTAACAGGCCTAGGAAGTTCTGAAGGAACTACATCACTGATGCCATGTTTACGCAGAATCAACCGCAAAGCCTCGTTCTCTTTTTCTTGAGCCATGCAGTACTCTCTGTATTTTGTCAGTTCCTGCTCACATGCATCTCGTAGTCTACGTTCTCTCTGAATTTTTTTCTCAGCCTGTTTCTTGACTGACAAAATGATTCCTGAAAATAAATTTTAAAAAAAATACATTGTTCTGATGAAAAAGGGCCTAATACTTGCATGCTATGAATATAATCTTCATGTCAAATATCATTTAAACTTAACATCAGGGGCTTTACAGTGATAAAAAAAAAAACATCCCTACAGATGACACTGTTGGGGTAAAAAATTTGCTGTTTTATTGAGTTGGCATGCATATCGAGTTTTGATTACCGTATATACTTGCGTATAAGCAGGGTCCAAATGCAAACAACATAGACCCTGATCTGCCATCGCATAATGTGCCAGCAGATCAGGGTCTATGTTGTTTGTTCTACTGATTAGTCCTTACAAATTGCATAGACCCAGATCTGCCAGCACATTATGCGACAGCAGATCTGGATATATGCAGTTTGCAGTTGGTATCGGCTTCTAACGCGAGTACATATGGTATGTCCAAGTCATATCTATGGGGAGGATATATAGGGTAGTTTGATTGTCACTGTTTTCCCTCAAAACTTGTATGGAGTTATAGCCCCCAGCTAACTTTGCTATGAAATTTCCAGTCAAGAACTTTTAAAAGACTTCATGGACTAATACCAAATTTAGTATGAGACTTTAGATTCAGAAGATCTATGTCAGGTTTACTTTTCATTGTTTTCTAGCAAATATTTTTGGAAATGTGGCCCTTGTTTGACTTAGAACTTTACCCTTTCAATCTCTGCTATATAATGTTTGGTATGAGGCTTTGTTGAGTTATGGCCTCTGTTTGACCTAAAACTTTGCCATTGAATTGCATTATATTGGCAGGGGTATCCATGTCATATGGACACATTTCTACTTAGTATTAAAATGGCAATCTAAGAATCAGAATATATGATCAGTATCCAGAAGAACTTAAGATATAGGAGACAGCTTAGGGAAGTATCTCTGTACATGGTTTCAAAAAATTCTCACAAACTTCGTTTGTTTGGTCTTTTATAGAGGTCCACAAATAAACCATACATTTATGTTTTACAAATGTTCAGGGAATTTAATGAACGAAAACAAGGCCAATACTTTAACATGAAATAAAGAAGTTGGTCCAAAAATGATTCCACTATTATGTTGTGTATATTTTTACATCTTGCTTGCACCCTGGATCCGTAAGTAGTATTAAGTGCTGGCCTGACTGAAAAATTATCTGTATATACAAAAATAAGGATTAAAAATGGTACACAGTATTTGTTATTACTGAAGGAAGTGGAAACAGCATTGTGTTACTGTATGAAGTAGTGTTGGTATATCAGTATTGCTCTCTTTTTAAACTCAAAATAAAAGAGACCAAAAAATTATTATTTGGGGATAATTATTATGCATCACATTTTGACAGTTCAGAGCTCTATTTTTATTTTTTTTATTCATCTCACTTTAGATTTCTTTCAGCCTAAACTCTGCCTAACTTTTATCACTGTTGCAAGCCAGAAGTGAAAATCTGCTATGGTGTCATTTCACCCATGGCTGCCTGTGATAAGATTTCCTCATTTCTCATGAATATGCATAAACCTGCTTCACCAATCATTGTGAGCCAGAGTAAAATTTTCTTGGAAGGTTGACCCAACATAACCTTTAATGCTGACTGATTAAGACAATCTGATTTTCTCTTCCAAACTTGATATATAAGAGCTTATTTCATTGGCTCATTGATGATGTATTTTTGTTTATGCATATTCATGAGAAGAATGTACATGTAATTAGTGTTTTGATCAAAACGATGACAAGGCATTGACAAACAATAAACAAGTGTCAGAGTCTCCTTATCTACTAAGATCTGGGCTATGTGTCAACATCTCATTGCTTTACAATCACTTGGATCCTGTTTCTTAACTCACACACTATAAAACTGATACACTCTTTGTAAAAACAGATCAAATAAAAATGTAGTCTTTTGGGGGGTAAAACTAGTTTGAATTATGTAATACTTACCCGTTGCTATTGCGTAGTTTACTCTTTCTCGTGACGAAAAATCTCGTCTGTTTGATGTGAATACATCCTCCAAAAGAATGGAAAATTGTCATTAGGACACAGTTCACTTGTGTACCTCCCATGCCCATGCACAAAACATTAATCTTTTACACTGATGACGATTACGCAAGGACATCAGAGCAGGGTAGGAGGAGGGCATTCGGCAATAGCCATGGGTAAGTAGTACTTAATTAAAATTAGTTTTACCCCCCAAAAGACTATGTTTTATTAACAGTAACATGTAACCCATTGCTATTGCATAGCTGAATTTGTCAGTTAGGTGGGTTGGTTGATGTGTTAAAACTGATCAAAAACTGAGAGAAAAATGAAATGTACTCACCATGTGGGAGAGAGATCCACTTTACTGTATGTAGGTATTCTCTGGACCACATGTTGTTCCCCAACTTATAGGTCCCAGGGACAAAATGCCTTCACTCTGTTGCATTAAAGAGTGGAGGTAGAAGGAGAAGAAGGTAGTATGTGATCACCAAAATGCTGCCTTTATGATGTCCTCCAAGGAAGAATGATTAAGTAGGCCCATGAGGCAGCAACGGCTCGAACCTCATGGGCTTTTAGTTCATGATGAAAAATTTATACCTGTAAGGGACATCTCATAAGTTCTTGCTGGTAGTGATAATCCACTGTGAATGGTGGAAGCTGAATATCAACAGAGCCCTGAAACTCATGAAAAGGACATTTTAAACCTCTAATTTTCCATTGGGAGGCACTGAGATAGAAACGTAGTGCCATAACAGGGCATAAAACCTATCTTGATCATCCCCAACACTGATTTGACTGAGACTGTGTATCTCTATAGGTAGTGGAGCTACCAAAGGTAATTGATTGGTTAAAAATCCCGGTTGGCAAAGAAGGGAAATGGATTCAGAATTACCATTAGGCCAGTGTTGATAGACAAGGTATGAAGCTTGCTCCATCTTTTTGCTGATGCCAATTCAAGCAAAAAACAGTTTTGAATGTAAGGTTCTGGAAGGAAGCCTACTCAATGGTTCATAGGGGGTTCATGAAAGACCACCAAACACAAGACAGATTCCATCTCGGCATAAGAGAGTGGGAGACAGGTCTGTGCTGCTCAAAATACTGAAAAAGATCAGCAAGGTCTAAACCTGAACCAAATGCCCCGAGAGAATTTATGTGTGTTGAACTTGGCAGCTCTGTAACATTTGATAGTCGATACTGAACATTTTTTGTTCTCGATAAAGAAACAAAAGGAAATCAGGGACTGAAGCCACTGAGGGACAGCTAGGATCAATATGTTTCCTACTGCACCAAGCACAGAAGATTCTCCACCTGGCATCATGGACCTAGGACATAGAATATCTCCTGGTCTGAATGATGCAACTTGCCACCCAGCCCAAAATCTTGTTCTGGAGGATAGATCGCTTGAGATGAGCCAAGTGTTAAGGTGGAGAATTTGAGGGTTGTGAGAAAGATAAGAGCAATGGAAGTTCTGACTTTTGGTAGAGCTTGAGGTAGCAGTCAAAACGGTAGGAAGGTGTATGCAAACAGATGATCCTACCTGAAGCTGAATGCGTCCACTGCCCATGCTCTCTGGTCCATGACTGGAGAAATGTAAAAGAGTTTGGTTTGGTTTTATGGGTTTAACACCATTTTTCAGCACATAAGAGGCTATACATGGCATCCAGTATATCTGGTGGAGGAAGAACCCGTGAAAATCCCGGGAAGTACCACTGATCCACGGGAAGCTACTGGCAAGCTTTCTCACATAACCACATTGGCAGAGCCTAAGACTCGAACCCACATGGACAGAGGTGAGATGGCAGTGATCGGTAAAGGTGAGCGCCTTAGACCACTCAGCCACCCGGGGCCCCGAAATGTAAAAGGGAAGTCTGCGATTGAGCCTGGTCGCAAACAAGTCAACCAGAAGCTTTACCCACAGTATGAAAAGGGACTCTGTTATGGAGAGGTGTAGAGACCATTCCATGAGGTCTGTTTTGTCTGTCCTGGACAGACTGTCCACTAATACTTTCTTCTTTCCAGGATTGTGGCAAATGCAGAGGGTGATGTTTTCTGAGGTTGCCCAGCAAAAGAGATTATAGACTTCCACACAAAGAGAAGAAGCATGTGTGCCTCCTTGACGTCAGAGATACACTACAATGAATGTGTTGTCTGAGGAGACATAACAACCCCTTACTCTGTCAATGCACCATGCAAAACAAGAAATACGGCCTTCATTTCTAAACTGTTGATGTGGAGGGACGATTTGTCCAGAGTCTTATGACCCTGGAGGATTAAACCCTACGCTTCTAAATGAGCGCCCCAACTGAAATCTGATGTGTCAGTAAACAGACAAGAGTGGGAGTTGTGTGAATGCAACGGGACCCCAATCCAAAATCTGTCCAGATTCATCCACCAGCGCAGGTGGTGATGAAAATCTGGTCTTAACAGAATCTGAGCTGAGAGTGAATCTCTGTGTGGTTTTCACCTTGTAACAAGGAGAAACAGCAGAAGGCCCATATGGAGATATCCTAAGGGAACCTGATCTACAGTGGCATTTAAGGTTCAGAGATAGGCAAAGGCAAGTGGACAACAATGTCTTGCTCATAGCGCCTCTAGAAGTGTCAGGATTTGTTCTATCCGGTCTCATAGGACGGAGTAAGTTCTGGTTCGTGAGTAAGTTCATCTGTATGTTAACAAAGTCTTGAGATGGAGTGAGCTCTGACTTCTTGAGGCTGGGTAACAGACCCAACTGAGTTACTGTAGGCCAGTAATGGAACAGATCCTGATGGAGGGACTGTACCTGAACATTGTGGATCAGCCAGTCATCAAAGTACTGGAGAATCGGGGCTCCCATTAATCGGAGGTATGCCACTACTACTCCCATAACTCAGCTGAAAACTCTGGGTGTGGAAGCATATTCTGATCGGCAGAACCCAGAAATGGAAGATGTCCTGGTCAAAGCAAAAACTGAATGTATCTGCAAGGTGGAGGAATATCAGGATGTGCAAGTAAGCATCCTGAAGGTCGATGGAGACTGCCCAATCTAATGGATGCATTGCTTCCGGATTGAGGATATGGTCTCCAACTTGAAAGGTTCCACAAGAAGAAACCAGTTTAAGGGAGAAAGATTGATTACGATAAGAGACTTTTCGCTTTTCTTGGTGACCAGGAAGATTTGAGAGTAGAATGTGGGAGACTGATTGTTCAGAACCCTCTTGACTGCCCCTTTCTGTAAAAGAGTGTGCACCTCTTCCTTTTATTTTACAAGACTGGATTGGTGAAGAAGTCCTTAGCTTGTCTTTCCTGGATGGTATAGATGATGCTCCATAATAGAAGGGATTGTTCCCAAAACTGTACTTGCTAACCCTTGCTCACAATGGAAAGAACCCATTGTATGTGATTCTTGACCAAGCCTCTGAAAAGAGGCCTAGACAAGCACCTATGGGGATGTTTGGAAGAGTAATGCACAGCAGAAGACGGTACAAGTCCCTAGGGCAGCAGCCCCCCCCCCCCACTTAAGAAAGGAAAGAGATTTTGAGAACTTCCTCCTTGGGGTCTTCGGCGACTGCGCCTTGGAAACAATGGTTGAGGAGGTTTAAATTGAGTTATGGGTTGGATGGAGGCGGCATCTGTTTAAAGAACTTTGCAGATGGCTCCTGCAATGGGCCAGGAGTGGTTGTAAAGGATCTGTGTTGATGTTCCTTCAGATCTTGAGAAGCCACAGTAGGATTGAGTCCTCTGAAGATGGTCTCGACTTCCATAGGAGCTGCCCTGAGAAGGTCTGTACTATGGTCAAGTAAGACCTCTGAGGAGTCCAAACGCAACATCATGACGGATGTGCAGAAGTTCCACCATAAAGCCATTGAAACAGAAAATGCATGCTGCAAAGTGGCTGGATTCACGAAGTATCCAGTAGCTCAAGGCAGAGAAATTTGGTCTCAAAGTAGAGGGAGGAACAGACCACCCTCTACATTGCCCAGCAATGTCTTAGCCTGTAGAGGACCTCTGAGAGGATGTCCTCAATAGTGGAGGAATGAGGAAGAAGCAGAACATCTGGTTGTGTCAAGCCCATGATATCGTTTCCAAAATGGAAAGAATCTTCTTGGACTGTGCACCTGATGGTTTCAGGAACAAGCCCGCAGTTAAGAGGCAGTAACAACTTTGTTTACCGCCTTATCAAAGGACCAGATCTCCTCCTCATCTAACTGAGAGGAACTAGTGGGCCTGATAGGAGGCATCAATGGAGTTGCTTCTATATTGAATTCATTGGAGTTGACAAAAATAGATAGGGCATCATCATTGTCTAGTACACTCTGAACAAGAGAGCGGCTGGGCATCGCTATGTCCCTCCCTTGGGCGTGATGGTGACATATGAGCACTCTGCACCACTGCCCATAGTTCATCGTGGTGAGTAGGGGCTCTTGTATACGAGAAGTTCCAGGGGGAAGACGAGACTGCTTGTCTTTCTTGGATGGTACAGATGATGCAATGCCTCCAGCCTTCCTGGCTGATGCCACCTGATGAGGAGGTGACGGCGGTACACGAGCCCTCTGAGTGACGACTAGTGAATAGTCGGCGATCAGTATGAGATGACCAGTGGCTGGTGACCAGTATGAGATGACCAGTCACAGGGACAAACTGACTGGTGACCAGTCAGCACACACTGTCCAGTCACCTAGACAAATTGACCAGCGAGCGGTGCATGGTGACCGGTCGCAAGATGCTGTTTATATGGTGTGCTCTATATACACCACAGTGCATGAACTCACCTGTGCAGAAGGTAAACAATGGGAACTTACCTGTCTTTTCTTATAGTAAAGTAAGATGTTCAATTGTTAAACCTTTATTGAGTAGCGATTGCAAACACACACACAATAACTATGCAACATGAGTCATGAGAACAATTATCAATATCCAGAAGTGAAAAAACACCAAATTTGGCATTTTGATGATAAATTAAGAAAAAGGAATACGTAATTCCTGTATGTTAGGGTAGGGCCTCTGCTACATTATTTTCTTAACACAAAAGACTTACCCGTAACATTTATAATGAATATAAGGGTACCCTAACCCCTAAGGGGTAGCATACAGAATGGTAACCTAAGAGGTCCCCTAAAGAACCAAATTCTGAAAGGAAGCAGGGGTTATCAGCATGTAAATAGAATATGGAGAGGATAAATGTAACACCGAGATATATTTGTTGAAGGAAGACCGCAATGCAGTGAAGCAATGGCAACATTAGCAATTTTTCTCTGGTTAAAGATTTGACACATGTCCATTAACATAGCATCCCTGAAAGAGATGACTGTTCTATGTATGGGCATGCAAGGTACACGAGTGGACCGTATCTTATTTACAATTCTCCACTCTGTGGGAGGATCTATTCACACCAGACAGACGAAGTTTATCGACAAGTTATAGCTATGCAGTAGTGACTAGTTATGTATTGCTGCTATTAAATCAGAATTCCTAGTAATCAGAGGTATGCCACTACTATGCCCATAACTTGGGGTGAAGACTCTGGGTGCTTAAGTGATTCCGAATGGCAGAATCCAGAAGTGGCAAACTTCCTTATCCAAGCAAAACCAGAGGTATTTGCGCTGTGGAGAAAATATCAGGATGTGCAAGTAAGCATCCTGAGGGTTCGAGAACACCCAATCCGATAGACACATTGCATTCTAGATTGAGAATGTGGTCTCCATCTTGAAAGATTCCTCCAGAAGAAACTAGTTTAAAGGGGAGAGATCGATTATGAGACGAAACTTTCCACTCATCTTGGTGACCAGGAAGATTTGGGAGTAGAATGTAGGAGATTGATTGTTCAGAACCCTCTTGACTGCCCCTTTCTGTAAAAGGGTGTGCACCTCTTCCTTTAATTTCACCAGATTGGATTGGGGAAACAAACTGGGTCTTTGACAGAGGTGGATGTTCCCGAAACTGTATTCAGGAGCCCTCACTCACAATGGAAAGGACCCACCCATTATCCGTGATGCTTAACCAAGTCTCTGAAAAAAGTCCTAGACAAGCACCTATGGAGATATTTGGGACAGGCATGCATGGTAGGAGAGGGTTGAGTCCCTGGGGCTGTCCCCCCCCCCCCTTAGGAAAGGAAGGAAGGTTAGAGAACTTCCTCCTTGGGGCTCTTCTGAGACTTTGAACCCTACAGTCAAGGAGGAGATTTAAAATGAGGCTCTGGATCTATTTAAAGAACTTAGTGGATGGCCCCTGAGGTCGATTCACATTACCATGCTTCCTGGCCAATTACAATGGGCCAGAAGTGGTTGTAAAGGATCTGTGTTTATGTTCCTTCAGATCTTGGGAAGCCATGGTAAGAATGAGTCCTCTGAAGAAGGTCTCAGCTTTCAAAGGAGAAGCCCTGAGAAGGTCTGTAATATGGTTAAGTAACACCTTTGAGGAGTCCAAAACAACATCATGGTAGATGTGGAGTTCTGCTGATAATGCCATTGAAACAGAAAGCACCTACCAGGAGGTTTTGGCCACAGCTTCCAGCACATTCTGTAATGCAGCTGGATTCACTGAGGCCTCCTTCAGCATAATGAACAAAGTAGCTAAGAAGAGGTCATCATGAGAAGCTATGGTAACTAACAACTGGGCTTTGTGTCCCATAGCTTCAATTGTCTTTATTGGAAGGAGTACCCAGGCACCAGTTGAGATACCCTTTTGAGATGATCCAGCGTCCAATTGGAGGGGTTTAATATGCCACTTCCGGGAAATGTACCAGGTAACTTGAGGCATAGACCATAGGTCTCAAAGTGGAGGGAGGAATGGACCACCCTCTACATTGCCCAGCAATGTCATGACCTGTAGAGAACCTCTGAGATATTTTCTCAGCTGTGGAGAAATGAGGAAGAAGCAGGATATCTGGTTGTGTTGAGCCCATGAGATCTTTTCCATAATGGAAAGAATCTTCTTGGACTGTGAACCTGATGATTTCTAGCACAAGTCTGCGGGTAAGAGGCAGATTTCCTCCTCATCATTCAACTGAGGAATTAGTGGGCCTGATAGGAGGCATCAATGGAGTTGCTTCCACATCAAACTCACTGGAGTCAACATGGATAGATAGGGCACCATCATTGTCTAGTACACTCCATACAGGAGAGTGGCTGGGCATCACTATGTCCCTTGGGGATGGAGGTGACATAGGAGCACTCAGCACCATTGCAGTGGGTAGGGGCTCTGTGTGTAGTACAAGTTCCAGTGGGAAGGCAAGACCACTTGTCTTTCCTGGATGGTATATATGATGCTGCACCTCCAGCCTTCTGGGTCGATGCCACCTGACAAGGAGGTGATGGCAGTGCACGAGCCACAGCATCAGCTTGGTCCAGGATCCAATAGTCCATGGAGGCATAAAGGAGCAATTCCCTTGAGGTGTAGGGTGCCACATCCCATAAGGATTTATAGGGTATACAGGGAGGGGGGGGGGGGACACCATCCCGATCCCCTTCTCTAGTCTGAACCTGGTGGCAGACTCCCATTCCTGCATAGGATGTGATGGTACAGTAGGGAGAGGGGAGAACTCAGTCTGATCCCTATCCCTGTACCATGAGGCCTCTGAGTGATGACCAGTGAATAGTGGGTGACCGGTGAACAAGTGAGGCAGTCTGGGTAAGCGTCCTTATGGCTTTCTTGTGGCCACACTTCTCCACAGACAGTCCCAACATTGTTATATGAAATAAATTTTCTGTAAGAAAACAATGAATAATGAAAATATGTCACACTGAACTTACCTGTTGTTCATATGGCATGTGCTATATACACCATAGTGGATAGCACAAGGTAAACAATGAAAAGTCACCTGTTTTCTTATTTGTTAGTAAATTAAGACATTCTATTGTTAAACTTCTAATACTCACCTTTATTACAAGAGCATGATGCAAACACACACTCACAGTAACACTATGAGTTACAGGAACAAATATCAAAATACAAGAAGAAAAACACTGAATTTGGTGTTTAGACAATAAGGGGAAGGAATGCATAATTCCTACGATGTTTGGGTTGTCTGCGACTTACAAGTAACCAGTTGTAATTTTGACATAATGTATAAGTGTACCCCAACCCTTGATGAACAATATTCTGATAAGGGCGGGGGTTACCAGTTGGAAAATAAGTATGAACAAGGAATAAATGTAACACCAAGATATTAAATATTGTTGAATAAAAGACCGCAATGCAGGATATGACTATCAATAGTTAAATTTTCTCTGGTTACATCGTGCAAACATTTATTACCATGGTGTCCTTGAAAAAAATGACTGCTCTACGCATAGGCATGTGAGGTACACAAGTGCACTGTATCCTTATGACAATTCTCCACTCTATAGGAGGATGTATTAACATCACAAAAAGAGTAAGCTACGCAACAGCAATGGATTACATATTACTGCTATTAAGGAGAAGTTCGCCAAAAATAATTCTGATACCAAGGACATGGATGTTGGAATTTTCACTTCCAAAATTAAAAACATGCATATTTTTTATGTGGATTTAGGTGACCTGGAGAATACTGGATTATTGTGTTAAATATGGTCTTTAAATCAGCACTTCATTATAGTCAGATATGTATTCTTACAATCATAATTCATTAGGGGTGAAACAATTCTATAACACCACCAGAACAAAATCCAAAATAAAGACTGCTTCTCTTCAGATGTCAGCAGTCTGCTACCTTATGGAACTTTAAATTGGTTATTTTACTTATAGAAAAATAATATAATTCATTATGGAGTTCACTTCAAATCTTCCTTTAAATCAATAAAAACAATTCTACAGAGCTTAGAATGGGCAGATCCAAAAGTTCTGTGATTTGCCAAAGTTGCTGGTCTACTATGAGAAATACTGCCTATGTTGATTGGGACATGAAAATTGTTTAAAAAAGACTCAAAAGAAGAATAAGCCAGACAGAACACTGGAAAGAATATGGGTCTGCATGACCTATACAGAATCTAGTCTAGAATGTGTGACTGCAAGATTCATGCTAACTTCTAAAAAAAATTACATAAAAAAATTCACAAAATGCAATGAAAATTCTGCATAATATTTGCAAGTCCTATCTTCATTTACTTTGTTAAATCCCCCTATATTTAGAACATCTCCCCTTTTTAAATGGGGGGGGGGGTGTCCACCACTAAACTCTCGGTTCTAGAACAGACCTGCCTGTACATAACCTGGTAACTAGAAAACTGTTTACAGAATATGAATACCCTGCAATCCAGCCTTTCATAAACTTAGTCAAAGTCACTTAAGTCTCATACTTACCTAGTTTTCATGAAGAGGTGTTGCACTTACCACAAGGCATGCACATACCAAGCTTTGTGACCCTGCAACCAAAAGTGCATGAAAAACTGACCTTAATGTGAAAATTAACCATTGCAAGGTGTGATGGATGGAAGGATGGACAGGCAAACAAAAGTGATACTGTATATGCCCCTACATCTGTGGCATGGTATAAAAATATGAACATAAAGTCTACAAAATACTTACCATTAAGAATGCGTGTCACTCTCCATAACCTTAGCACTATCAGAAGTCCTGTACCATTTTCTGGGCCTCTGGTATTTCGGAAAATTATATCCAGGACAAAAGATATGATAATTATCATCGCATCAAATAGTTCCATCTTGTGGCAGAAGAATTCCAGTCTAAAGACATACAGTCGGACAAGAAGCTCAATAATAAATAAACTGAGTATTCCAATACTGGCATAATGCAGTATGTGGGGCGCTATGTTGTCTTCAGATGTCGGTAGTATTTTTAAGTCTAAGAGGAGCTCCGATATGACAAGTAAACAATCAAGAACCACAAAACAAATAATGATAATCTGGAACTTGTGGGTATGGAGAATGTACTTCAGTCTCTCCCTAAATGAACTGAACTCTTGTTTAGTTTCATCAGAGTCTGAGGTGACTGAACTTGTGGAGTCTTCCTTTTCAATGACTTTCTCTAAGTCATCATGCAGCTTGTGGAATCCTTCCATCTGAATCTGAAAATTACAGAAAAAATTAGAATTCATATGAAATCTTCATGTAATTTATTTATTATTTAACTATGCAGATAAAAAGTTAATCTAAATTTCAGACTCTTTTTAGCATCTGAATATATGTTTATATTCATATTTATTTGTTATAAGTTTCTAAAGATACACCTTTGCAAAATGTATATTTAACTGAAAACTGTTATCTACAACAGTCTACAAAAAAAGAACACTATTTCCTGTTTGATAAGTTTACAATTACATTGCACTTTCCTTTCTCCTTAAACAAGAACTATCAACTATTATTGATAATACACCAGAAGCTGTGATTTTATGTTTTATGTTTCATTAAAGTGAATACCTTAACTACATGCCATAGGCTAAGTATATGTATCAACTAATTTTATTGCTAACTTCTGAGAAAATAAATCTTGGACTTTTCAATTCTCATTAAAAAAGCATAAAGAAAATGTTAACACCGGTAGCCATTTTTCTTACACCATAATGAAATTTTTTCCCACCTCTTTTCAGATAAATATATATTATTATCACAGTAACGCGATCTTGATTGCTGGATCACGTCAAGTTGTCAGCATTAGAAAATTCGGATCATTACGAGATGCGAAGCATCGAGTCATCATGATCTTGATTTTTTATGCTGACAACGAGACGTGATCTAGCAATCAAAATCGCATTACTGTGATAATTATATATTTGTTATATACCTATCAATTTTCAGATCATTTTATAAAATCGCTATATGTAGCTGAAAAACACAAGAAATCGCTAGACATTTCAACCTCTTTAATACGAAATTCATCTTAAAGTAAAAACCGAATTACTTTTTGAAAAGCTGATATGCGCATGAATATTAGTTTTATGAATGAAGTTTGTGAAACAACGCTCACTCAGTTTGACTACCATCACTGTCAATAACACAAATTCTTCAACGCTTAGGGGCAGCAGACTCATATATGCGATTTACAGTTATTGTGCAGTTCTCAAATTTTGCATCACGGAAGATTTCAACAGCTGAATGACTGGAAGTTTCTTTCAGAGGCCAGGTTGATAGTGGTTGAACTGTTTCTGGTCGAACATTGTGAGAAGCTTGGATGAGAACTTGACATGGGAATGACAATATTATTTTGACAGTTATTTACAACAGGATTGGACAAATTGTTGGAACTTGATGGTACAGATTTGTTGCAGAGAATGTTACTCATTTATAATTTCAAATTAATCCATTATGCGGGAAACTCACAAACGTTACCATTTATGAACTTCAGTAAATGGATTGTACTGTGCAACTGTAATATTTTGTTAAGCAATTCCGAATGTGATCTTTGTTGGCATTCCGTCGCTAGAGGCGCTGCTATTGTCACCAGGAAACCTCAAAGATAATGTAGTTCCAGCCTCGTTTGAGTGTATGGTGATACGGACTTGGAAAACAATAGTAACGTTTTCCTGCTTGCAGGAAATGATGGTAAATTTATGGATCTTTCTTGTTTAGAAAATTGGTAGGTATATAATAAAATGCAGAGAACATACAATCCTGTCATTGTGGTAATAAACTCCTCAAACACTGTTCAACATATATTGGATGACTTAAGTGTTGGGATATAACTGAGGTACACATAAATTGATGCATCTTCTCATATAATGTCCAAATCAAGAAAATTAAATAAAGCCTTGAGATGTCACTGAGGTTGGTTTGTAATGTTACAACTGCTCTCGTATTGTTAAAAAGAGGTTAAAGTAGCCTGAGATCGCTTACCTGGCTAGCATCTACCAAATAACCATTTTGCACCTGGCTAGCATCTGCCAAATAACCAAATGCACCTGGCTAGCATCTGCCGAATAACCAAATGCAGCTGGCATAGAAATATGGGTCTATATGAAGCTTTCTGTACAAATTTCTCTGTATTCTATTGATTGCATATGTTAAGAAAACCGTTGTTTTAAGGTTTTTCTATTTTGTATTTTCATCCGGATTTGTCCAAAACTGAAAGGCATTTATGTCAGGATACTTTGTCAAATTCTATTGTGCAGTTTTAAAGACAGTTCAAGGTTTATCTATTTTAAATAACAGTGACAATAACAGAAGGCAGATCAGCATGAATTGTACAAGCCTGAAAGCCCTTCATGCTAGGATGCTTTCTGTCAAACAGGGTCAACTTCTGCAGAGTATTTCTTGAGAAATAGTCAATTAAAGTAGTTCTATCTTTAGTAATTGGGCAATACTTTAGGGCAAATCTGCATCATTGGTATAAAATTGAAGCCTTTCTTGCCTGGATACATTGTCAAATTATTTTAAGTGGTTGTTGACAAGAAATCATTTAAAAAGGATTTTCTATTTTTAGTAATGTTGGCCATATTTGACGGCAGATCAGCATCATTTGCACAAATTTGAAAGCTCTTATTGCAGGATGTTTCCAAATTTGTTAAAAATTGATCCTAGGACCAGATGTTTTTGAGAAGAAGTTTATAATAGCAATTGTTGACAGATGCAGGATAGACAATGCATGATGCATGTTGGACACAGGGCCTTACCATAGATAAACTCACTTGGACTTATGGTCAGGTGAGCTAAAAAATAGGAGACTTAAAAGTATTGTGACATGACTGAGGTATGCTTATAACTGATAATTCCTCTTCATCTTTTCAAGAAGACATTATAAAGCCTTAAAAAGTGGGTGAAGTTAAAGCTTTCAGAGTAAGAAACTCAAGTTCAATCTCAAAGCCTCAGAAAACTTTGACTACTTATAACTTATCTGTAGACTATACAGAGTTTGTTTTCTCACACAAAATGAGACTGTTATTGTCCTTACTCCATACTGGATTTTTTTTATAAAGAATTCCTTATATATTTATTTCAGAAAGATTTAGTGCACTTGGGTACCCTTCTTATAAAAGAGGAATAACTTTTCTTATTTAAAAAACCAATTGCTTTCAAAATGTTTGTTTTCTTGCTGCGAAGGATTTTTATCTCATTTTAGAGAACTTTCAATAAAGTAATTTAAATTATTTCCTATCAAATTAATTTAATGTTAACAACTGTTACTATGTTGTCTGTTGCTAGGCTTTTTTCCCCATCTGATTAATGCTCAGTGTATGATTCATGTATGGGTAAATGTTATGATGTCACAATTGACATTTTTTCATCCATTCAATCAGAGCTAAGGTTAGACAGATATATCAAGGATGTACCAAGTCTGCCCAGCTCTCCATATACATATTAACTTAAATAAGAATAATGTTAAACTCGAAGAACTTTCAGGATCTTTCTATTTTTGATTCTTCTACCACCATGCTAGATTTCACTTACATGGGTATATTCCATGCATAAGAGTAATCGAAAACTATGTCACTGAGCCACAGGACTGGTTATTTAGATATGCAAGTTGAGGGCAGAAGCACAATACAACACTGTTGCCTGGGCATATAATAACTGTTATTTGTAGACACGTTAGCTCCCTGCTTTGAGTCAATAATGTTCTGACATGAAGTACATGTACTCACAGTTCCTAACAGCTATTGGTTGGCACCTACGATGCCAAGCTTTCATGTTATTTTTAGCACCAATGTATCAGCACAAACATTAACTGCTGAATGAAAATGTTTCTTGCTCACACAAAACCAAACGCTATAAAAGTAATAAGATATTAGTTGGTGGAAAACAAACTTGGACTTGTAATATAGATTGAGAATTGCAATGAGGTTAAGCTGTGATATTTTTCATCTAAAATTGGTTTCTATTGGTATAACAAACAAACCATATAAATGAATTGTATTTTCTCCTGATTAATCTTTTCACACAGAACAGAAGTCTTTTGCAGCTAGCTATGACATGTCTAACAAAAATTATAGTACAAGCGTTTCTTTTCTTTACAATGCATCTTTCATATTTTTGTAACAAAATGAGTTTATTTTATGGAAAAATGTGAGAGAGAGAGATTATGCATCATAACCTTTGACTGGCATAACCCCTAGCTTGATGTAATGACCCAGAAAATAATATTGATTCTTAAAGAGTATGACATCTTTTAAACATGCTGCAATTATCTTCATTTTTGGAATTCATTTACTGCCAAAATTTTGAAATAAAAGTTTTGATACCATTCTTTATGAAGAATAAAAAAATGATTTGCTGCTCAGCAATGCTTTATGTATTTAAAAAATGAATTTATGTTATTAGCTTGCTTTTATTTTGTTTTCCTTTCGTTCTTATTATTTGAAGTTTGGTTCTATGTTCCAACTTTGTCATGATTAATATAAACAAATTAAAAGCTTCAGAAATGTAACAGATTGAGAGTCAAATGAGCCAATATAGCTGTAATATTCAAAATTAATAATATTTGTGACAACTCTCTAATTAATACCGAGGTTCATAATAAACAGGAAATAATTTGGATTTACATCCTTTGAAACCAAAACCTCTCCCAAATCCAGTTTGGAGTTGATAAAGAAATTCAACCAGGGATACATGTACTTGTTTAAAGCCATAAAAAAAATGAAAAGATACCTATTAAGAGCAATCAATGCAAGAAAAATTAGATAATAATTTTATAACCTTGGCAAAAACATGGATTAGTAATTTCGGATAATTCACAAGGCATTAATGACAGACATGATGTGTTCAGCTTATGCGTAATACACTTCAATTTAAACATGAAAAAAATGATTAATAAAGAAACATTCTGCTTTAAACTATAACTAAACTGGCATAGAAAAGTAGAAACTATTAGTTACAGTAAATACAAGAATATTTATCGCAGAAACTCATTTCAAAACTACGTTTGCATAACAGTAGGCATTTCAGTTCAATTGATGATGATGATGATGAAGATGATGATGATAATGATGCATGGCACGGAGAGATTAACCACTACTGCGATAAGTAATCTTATATTATCTCATTATTTCACATATTATTTTGCTAATCCAGCAGTTCAAAAGGAAAAAAAAACACAAAAAAAATCCATCAGCACTTACGGACTAGCTGGCCCAACCTTTAAATGACAACTTGTGTATTTGCATAACTTTAGTCTCTTTAGTCATTAGTTCAACCTCAAAATAAGTTAAATCTTCCTCACCTTAGGGGTGACTTTAACCTCGGAAATATGTTACACTAGCAGCAGTCAAACACTTTACATTGCAACTCAGCTGACTACCACAAACCTTTAATGATTTCATTGCTAGATACATTGTTTCAAAATAGATATTCACTGCCATCTTACAGCTTTATCACCTTTTGCGACTGTGGCATTTGCTAGTGCCAACTGAGACATGGATGGACATCCACCAATTAAAAGTTTTAGATGTATTTTTCGATTTTTTTCTGATGAAAAAGCATGCCCAGGGGGGGTGCACTGGGTAAAGATTAGGGAGACATACGCCACAAAATGTGTAACACTGCTTCTTACATACAATAGGTCTATGCTGCAATTTACATAAATACTTGGTGCGGAAGTGCTATACAGTGGCTGGACAAGAGGATGTATCTTGGATATTGATATGTGCATTTCATTATGTGGGAACATGTTAAGCAAAAGATTGTCAAGTGTCTGGCAGAATAAGAGAAAAAGTTCATAGTTGTTCTCGTATTCCACCACGCAAACGTGGATTTTCCAAAATTTGCAATGCTTGTTATGTTGTATTGCAGGACTTGTCATAAAAAACCTGCCTACAGTGTTTAAAATGGGTATCGTCAGTTATGTTTGCAGATGGTAAGGAGAAATCCACAACGGATACAAGATTTATCTGCCCTTTAAATCGAGAACTGGAGATTGGGCATGTAACTGAGCTGGGAGTGAATTTTAACTAGTAACATGCAAGTCCCCACTTTGCTAGGTCTACTGAATTTTAGTTCAAATATATAACAATTCATTCCATTATTCCGTTACTTGAGTAATATGAAATATGGATAAATAGGCAGAACAGAATAATGTGAGGATGCCAAAAAAAATAAAAAATAAAAAATAATAAGGCTACGGGATCCACCCCTAAAAAAAGGATGCAAATCTGACTGAACAGAGTGTCTTATTTACCTTCATATTTGTAAACTGCGTATTAAAGCGTTTGATAAATCAAATGCATTAAAGAAAGCTTCAATAAATGTACACAATGACTGCTGCACTTTTCAGAAACTTGTGCTGGAATCTTCGCACATGAAGCATGGGTGGTTTGTTTATGTTTTTACTAGACTGGTCCTCTACTGACAGATACTTGTGGTTATATAACGAGAATTCGCGCGAGTCAAATATTCGTAGATGGATTCAAACATTATCTTTTATTTTAATGCTTCATTGGAAAATGAGTCTGTTAAATAATATTAAGAATATTTCTTATAAAATAATAAACAATTAAAAACAAAACTTAGATTAAAGAATAAAATGGTAGACTATATTTCCGTGAAAAATGGTTAATAGTAGATACCGGTTATGCACTGATGCAGAAATACAACTATTAGTTGGCAGTGTTCGGTTCTTGCATGTCACTTTAAATGATTACATCTGAGAAAAGTAAAAGGAAAAAAAAGGTATCGGAAAAATATTACGACGATCATATTAATATAGTTCAAATGTAATCTCTCTCTCTCTCTCTCTCTCTCTCTCTCTCTCTCTCTCTCTCTCTCTCTCTCTCTCTCTCTCTCTCTCTCTCTCTCTCTCTCTCTCTCTCTCATTCAAACTAGCAAAAATTAACTACCTAATGTAGATCTAATATTCAAACAGCCACAAATCATTAAGGAATAATAAAGTAAAGTTTAACAGTATCAAAGAGTTAAGAGTTATAGGAAATTAAAAATATTTAGATTTGATTCATTTATCAAAATTATCAGGATATGAAAATTGATATTTATTTATTTTTTTAAAGTAGAGAACAAAAATTCAGTAGAAATAATATTATGAAGAATCAATTTTACGTCACAAAAAGACATCATTTCAGACATTTGTTATGGGTGTGAATTGGTCACTACATAAGGCATGTTGGATAGTATGTGTGGGGTATTAGTTACTACACACGGCCTTTTGGATAGTAGATAACTGGGTGTTGGATAGTAGGCCCTAGATAATCAAGTGTTGGATATTAGATGTCTAGGTTTTCCCCAGACAGCCATTCTCATGTTAAATTCTCGTTTGGGTCCAGAGTGCCATTCCCATGTTAAATTCTCCAGACTCATCCTGTGAAAAACCTATGAACCACATTTCAGACAATACGTTTTATTCACTATACATTTCAAGATGGCAGCCTAATGTTAAATTCCCATAGGCACCCATAATCTTTTTACCCTGTTTAACATGGGAGCCGCATAGACATCTTAAGTTCCATCCTATACTACTATTACTTATAAATCTAACAGTTTTATTCTACGCTATTTGGAGTCTGTTTTTGAGGTGATTTTTACCAATTGCTGAATCTGTTGCAAATGTTTTGAAGGTTGTGGCTATTTCTCCAAGAGACTAGATGGTACACTAATGAAGAAGGTATTAAAATGATTTGCAATATCTCAGGGACTATCGCAGTTTCTATTCTCAGTAGTCAGTAATATTTGCATTATATTTTGATTTAGAACTGTAACCGAGCGACTTCAACTGTTGCCACAGTTTCTTTGTATTGTTTTTATTCTCTTCAACCTATAATATGCATTATATTAGCTGGGAAAATAAATATCTTGTGTTTACAGAATAAAATATTCTGACTTCGATAGTCCCACCCCAACGAAAATAAAAATTTGTGTCGGTTCCTAAGGTTTCCGTTTCACTGTTCCAAGAAGGTGCTTTACTTTAGCGGTTAGCGATGAAGGCATTTCCCGCGAAAATGTTTGAGCGGAACTCAAAGTGGTTGTCCTCGTTTCGAAGAAGGTCATTATTAGTTTCGGCGTTGGCAGGATTTTGTCACAAGCGATTATCTTAAATGGTTTATACATTGACTTAGAACTGTATGCTGCCAGTAAAATATATTGTTACTTCAGAAAGGTGATGCAAAGTTTTATTAACTCACCTGAACCGATATTGCACGTGCACGAACTGCTTGTATTACACAAGATCTGGAAAAGAAACTCAAAGACGAGCAATTGGAGGTCCATTTCACACTGATCATGTATTTTTTGTTTGCGTTATTTATTTGCATTTCCCATCCACAGAAAAATGTATGAGATGCATGAGCGGATTCGAAAATGGGGGTGGGGTTGGTGGATGGAGGCCCCCTCTCTCAAAACCTTCTAAAGAAATGAGCCCCAGGCGACCGGAACCTTTCCAAGAGTAAGTTTTCTTTACAGTTAGATGGTTAAAAGTATGCCCAAGAAACGCTTAAGGGTTAATGGTAATGTGCAATCACAGGCATTGGAAATTCTAACAATGTAGTAAGAAAATGTCAGAATATTTGATAGAATTTCAATCTGCATAGGAATATGTTTTTTTGGTTGCGTTTTTACTCACATATTCTGACATTTTCTTACTGCATTGATAGAATTTCAAGGCCTATGTGTGCAACCCATTTCTGGTGGGTGGGGATGGTACTCCAGTTGTGAAGACATGGCTATTTTAAAAAAAAATTAATAGTGATGTGCCGTTTCCTCCAATAAAGTTTCAGGTAACACTTGGCAGTTAGACTGTGAAAGAATAAATTCCATACCTTTTTGTCTAAGACTAAAACGCTGTACATCAATATGGAGTTTGTATGCAAACAAAAATGTCACTAACACTTGTCAATAACCCATTAAGTGGCACTAACACTTGTCAATAATCCATTAAGTGGCACTAAAACTTGTCAATAATCCATTAAGTGGCATTAGGAGAAGTGGATTTTGTTTCGAACTTTGATAAATGGAATTTAACCTTTTTTTAAAAAAAATTTTTTTGGTTACAAATACTGTTTGCAAATAAAAACTGCTTTAGTCTATTCTGAAAACCTGGAAGGTAGATCCTAACAAATCGTACTGGATATAAGCAGTACTTTATTACAAACACAATGACAGAATTGTACATGTCTGTTGGTAATAACAATAATGAGAATAATGTCTGTGTCAAAAATTTTGATCACCAACCTGAACAGTTTGTAATATTTTAAGAATCTCATAAGTCTTTCTGTACATGCTGTCTCTGTATGTATGTAAGAGCCTGCCTGGCTGTATTTAAATTAAATTTTGTTCTCACAGTTAGTGACTTTATTGATGAATCACTAAAACCCCAGCTATCACTAATCCGTTGGAGCAGTAAAAATTACCACCGGTTACTATAATAACAGTTAACAAGTATTGTGTCGGCTGTATCAAAAATAAAACGCGAGTTGGCATGGAACCTTTAATGTTTAATTGATTTATTTATTATGTTGATCGAGTACCTACTAAAATCATGCACTTGACGAGGTCCAGTCAAAGCTTGCAGAGCAAATGGTCAAGTGTTAAACCACTCTTTCACTCATCAAGTAAATGAATATGATTATTGTCAAAACAGTCTTCATGCACATAGAACTATCCTGCTGTACAGCCCCAAGCACTGATTTCATTACTGATGCTAACAAGTATAGGGTATCAGGCTAGTATTGACCAATCGGAATAGGTTGTATTTTCAAACTCAACAGATAATCCATAATTATACCTAACTTGTTTCAGTATTTATATCGTTGTTGATAAATATTAAATGCATTGGGCGGTGACAATTATAAGCATGTGGAAGTATTTACAATGTGCGCAGCCACCACCAAAATGGCATAAATTAGATGATGACGAGAGAGTGCGTGATCGCAAATATGATTAAGAGAAGAAACCAAGAAAGCACCAGAAATGCTGGGCGAATGAATATTAATGTCTATTGTATGACCCAGGAAAAATGGGATGTGCACTTTCTGCACTGAGTATTCGGGTACTTCATTCACTGATGGGTGGGCATAATCCCTGGAACCATGCAATGGAAGCTCCATAAACATAATGGGAGAGGGATACATGAAATCAAAACAGAAAGTTCATTCTTCAGAAGCAGAGCAAATTGTGGCATCATTGAATAGGAATGTCTTGAAGAAGCTTGAACATGAACTTTCAAATTTTCGTGAGTCTTGTTGGTGAAATACAGTTGTTATTGTTTTGAGCTGATGCTAATGAATAATAAATTAAACTGAACTGGTTTCTTTTTGATTTTAGCAGTACAAGTACAAATTTTATTATGGTGATCCTAAGGGTGGTGAAGAAAAAAAAAATAATTTCGAGCCCTGAATTAATGATTTTCTTCTCTTGAACGAAACATTTTGCCTTGTGGGAAGTGCCTTCTCACACACTAGTGGAAACATCTTACAACTAAAGTGGTAAAGTAGTTTTCAAAGTTGCAAGCACAATCAATACATGTATTTTAAAAAATAAATATAATGCGTATTTACCATATATATGGTACAGATTTTGATGTCATAAAATTTGTGTTACATCTCAGACACACTTTTTAAAACATTTCAGAGTTATTATAACTTGTCAATGATGCATAATTATAAAACACCTAATAATGGGCTATTTATTTATGTATGAAAGGAGATAGTTTTTTGTGTGTATTGTGTACAAGAAAATATTTGTTTGATTCAACAAAAGATGTAAAATTCAGTGTCTGTTGTGAAGAGAACAAATACAATTATGTCTGTTCATCAGGACTAGCAAAGCAGAAAAATCTCACTCACAGAGCGTCTGTTGACGAAGTACATCACCCTTGTTTCAGACTGAAAACACACAACTACATGTAGAATACAGGACCAATTGTGTTTCCCAGATCTTTATCAGTTTAGTCACTTCAATTGATTTTCATTGTGTGCATATCATGCAAATAAATGTCATTTGATTAATACAGATATTTCACATAAACTATTCTGTGAGCATTCTGTATCTTGAATACAGATTATATTACGTGCTTTAGTGCACGTCAATGGTCAATGGTTTCAATATTCACATTAAATATAGATTATTGTGTGTGCTTTAGCACGCGTCAGTAAAATCTCATATTTTATTACATATACATTGTGCGGGCTTATACGCGCACTTGTCCTCCTTTTGCAATAATTACATTAATTCAAAGATAGAAATGGATACATCGGGAAGAAAATTAGAAGCATATTTCCAGACAGAAAGAGGAAATAGTGGAGATGATAGTGTGTTGCTGGCACACAGAAAACCGGGGTGCCAACTATTAGATTGTCTGGATATGACAGAACCGGAACGGCCCAGACCAGCAGATATCCTGCAGACTTTGGTCACGAGAGGCGTTCCGGTAGATGAAATCTCCGCCATCCAAAACGGAGGCAGCGGAAGATATTATTTATATGCTAAAGGTACAATACCTCCAGACTGGGAGTATTGAGGTAAAGGTGAAGAAAGTAAAAGTGGCAAAGCCCCCCACCCCCGATTGAAAGAACGATTGAGCCTAAGCAGGTAGAAGTCCATTTTACGGGACTCCCGCTTGAGGTCCCAACGTATGAATAGGTTCTCAAAATAGAGTCCAAGTTTAAAGTGAAAGTGGAGAAACAGAGAATGGCAACTTTCTGGGGATATCCAACCATTAATACCGGGGTTAGAATTTTAACAATGACTATTGAAGAGGCAAAGAAAGTCCCAACTTTTTTATGTGATGGGATTCCTTTTGAAGTCATGGAACAGGGGCTGTATATACCACAGACCCTGTACAAGATGTCGTCAAACTGGTCATATACCAAGAGAATGCAAAAATCCTCTAAATGTACCAGAGACAACTAATACCTATGCCACAATGGCAAAAAAGGGTACACAAGAACAGGCACCAACAGGTTCAGAGGTGTCTCCAGATGGGGACTATGGACCTAATATGGAATAGGAAACAAACATGAATGATACAATAGCCCCAGAAATTTAGACAAATGAGGGGGACACCCCAGAAATTCAGACAAAGGAGGTGGAAGCAGAACTAGAATGGGATGATCTAGAAAATAGAAATGATACGTCCTTTCAAGTCCAAAAAGGGAAAAAGAAAGAAAAGAAAGAGCTGAAGAAAAAGGACAAAAAATAGCAAAAGCCAATTTTGGCGGAACAAAACATGGCTCCCTATTACATACTAATAGAGTCAAACTTTGATGAGAAGGAGACCAATGCTCACTCGGAAAATAAAACCCGAGTAGGAAAGCATAAACTTAAATGGAATAGAAATGGAAGAACAATATGCCCATATTACTTTGGGAGACGAGGAACACAGCCAAGTGATGGGAGAGACAACCCAAATCACCTCAACACCAAAACCCTCTCAAAAACGAAAAAGACGGTATACAATATCAGAGGAAGGGCCATCGAGGGAGGAGGTGGAGGAAGTGGAGGTGGAGGAAGTAACACATCCAAATAAACCTCTCAGTAGAGTGAGGGGCTCCTCACTGCCCAGAACTCAGACTTCAAGAGCAAGAGAAAAAATATCCCAAAAGAATTACATTAGAAGAATATAGAACACACAAAAAAAAACAAAATCATAAAATACCAGAACACGAAACTGCACTGGATAAAACTAATATAGAGCAGATCAATTCAGAAATGGATCAGGCTGAAATCAGCCTGGATACAACACGATAGTGAGGCTGAAAACAACACATTCTCCATGTTCTGTCAATGAACATAAAAGGAATTAAAAGAAATTTAGAAAATATAATAGAATTATCCAAATCATACACGTAATACAATTACAATAGACCCATAACGTTGATAAAGAGTTAAGGCAGACGATAGAGGAAAAACTAAATGCAATAGTAATAAAAAAAATAATAGCAAAAACGAGAGTAAAAGCTTGAGTGGCAACAATTCTAGTCAATGTATCCCTAAAGTTGTCCTGGGAAAAAATGATAACTGAAGATTTTTTTAATGATTTTTTTTAATGGTAGCCTTACTCATATTAAAATAAACGAGTGGCACATACTAAATGTGTATGTGCCTTCAAGATACGACGTGAGAAAGATACAATTTATTCAAAACCTCATGGAGTACATACAACATTTCTCAATGAAAAATTTTATAATAGGAGAGGATTTCAATTGGATACACACAAATAATGATAGAGTGTGTGGTTTTAATTTGATTGACACACAAATGGAAGAACACATTAAGAAATTTATTGACATTAATACAATTATAGACGTATGGAGGAATGTAAACACCACACTAAGGGAATATACTCGTTTTTAAGGAAATGAACAGGGCAGTCGCTTTCATACTTTTTACATCTCAGAAAGTGAGATAGAAAGGGTTAAAACATGTGAAATTAAAAAGGACACTATGTCAGACCATAAACCGATCTCTTTAACTATAAATACAAAAAATGCAAAACAATGGGGTCGAAGCTTCTAGAAGATAAACAATTCACTTCTAGAAGAAAAAGAATATATAGGAAAAATAAAAAAGGTGTTATATGATTTTCAAACAAAATGGAACTATAAATAACTTAACATCATGGGAGGAACTAAAATTAACAATTAAAAAAACTCTCAAAAAGGTATGGTACAATAATACAAGACCAAAACAGAGGGATCGAAAAAAGATAAAAAGATATTATAAACAGCCATACAGCGAGTGAAGAAGAGAAAACAATAATTAGGGAGCAATACAAAAAAGTACAAACTTACAGATTAGAAGGAAATAAAATTAGGGCGGGGAAATTTGATAATATGTATAAAAAAGCACGGGGGATATATAAGAGGGAAGAACTAAGAGGAAAACGAAGAACAATGGATTCCTT
The DNA here is from genome assembly GCA_029931535.1 of Margaritifera margaritifera. Lineage (NCBI taxonomy): Eukaryota > Metazoa > Mollusca > Bivalvia > Unionida > Margaritiferidae > Margaritifera > Margaritifera margaritifera. The sequence continues at coordinate 274,017 of JAQPZY010001219.1, forward strand.
AAAGAAAGGAAACAAGATTCTTACAAATAAAGAAGAAATAATGCGGGAAATATACGAGGATTATAAGGAACTTTATACTGCACAAAATATACCGCAAAACGAAATAAATAATTATTGTAATAATGCTGAATTTGTACAGATCCAAGAAGAAGAACAAATAAATTGTGAAAATTACATTACTGCAACTGAAATACAAACAGTAATAACACAATTAAACAAAGGAAAGTAGCCAGGTTCAGATGGTTTAACCTCCGACTTCTATAAAAAAAAAATTCCACATACAGATAATTCCGATCTTGGATATCGTTTTTAATAATATCTTGTTAAATAAGGAGATGACAACAACAACAACAACAACAACAACAAAATGAAAGAAGTAATCGTCACTTTAAAATACAAACGGAAGAGAGATTTACAAGATCTAAAACACTGGAGACCAATATCGCTATTAAATACAGATTATAAAATTTTGAGCAGGATTTTAGCTAATAGAATAAAAACATGTATGGGGAATTTTTTTTAACAATAATCAAAGCTGTGGGGAGGGGGGTAGGAGTATATCAAACAATGTACTAACCATACAAACAGTAATAGCATATTTAGAAAACAAAGGGAGATAAAGGGGCGATGATTCTATACGAACAAGAGAAAGCCTTTGATCGTGTAGAACAGAGCTACATAAATAATATATTAGTAAAATATGGCTTTTGACACATTTTCCGCACATGGATTGAAATTTTATACAAAAATATAACATCGAAAGTACAAATAAATGGAGCCCAAACTAGAAGCTTCAAAGAAAGATCAGTACGAAAGGGGTGTTCCCTGTCAATGTTATTATATGTTGTAGCGATAGAAGTTTTATGTAAGAAAATAAATAGTAATGTAAAAATACAGAGGATCACAATTCCCAATTTAAATTATGATTTTAAAATGCTCCTACATGCAGATGACTGCGCAAATTTTATACAAGATGGATTTTCCTTCAAACATCTTGAAAGGAATTTTATGACTTTGGTAAATCGTCAGGGTCTAAAATAAACCACGCCAAGACTGAAATCCTGTTAATAGGTAATTGGCGTGGGAACCATCCGGGACTACCTCCGGAACTGATTAAAGAAACAATTAAAGCGCTAGGGATATATTTCGGAAAAGAAGCAGAAGGAAAGAATTTTAAACATATGATAGAAAAAATGCAAACAAATATATATATATAGTACATATTTAGTTACGGAATTATGAATATGGAATCTAAAATGTCACATTTAAGATTGGTTAAGTTTTACTTTAGTCAAATAAACAACATGTTTACTGACCTTTTGTTCTAGGTCAGAGCTGTTTATCGTACCTTGAGTATTTTTCCACTAAATAGACGCATTTAGTATTGCATTCTGGGTCGTAATATGACACGTTTCCTGTTGTGAAATATGCCGTTTGCAAAGAATATAAAAGACCTGGATATACGAATTATATTCATTCCAATTTTAAATCCTGTGTTGAAAACATCTGTTTTTTACTATCAGCCTTTGGAATCATCATATGTTTGGAAATATAGTCGTGCTGTTATCTATAATATTGTAATGCTGTATAAATAATTTGACTATAATTATTTATTGGAACATCCAACGGAGTTACCTGAAGTATTCATCAACCTTTGGATTTATATTTATGACTTTCGGATGCCTGTGAACATTCTTAAAGATGATCTGGATTACATTATCGTTGGTACATCAGAACATCCCAGACCCATTCATTCGCAACAATCTTTCATTCGGAACATTCGTTCATTACGAAGACTAATTCATTCGGAACATTCATTCATTACGAAGATTCATTAACTTGGAACATTCATTCGGAACATTTTATAGTTTCTTATACAGGACTTGTGATTCGGACACTAATAATTGTTGGATTATTTGGATTTTAATACACGATACTGTAAGTGTATTTTGATTTTCAAGTTACTTAATAAATTGTTTGCTGATTTTACAAACATTGTTGGTTTCATTTTCTATTTGTTACGTTTTTTCTTACCATAGAGTCGTAACAATATATATATATATATATATATATATATATATATATATATATATATATATATATATATATATATATATATATACATACAGTAATTTGTGGTATACAATGCAAACTGTAGATTTTAAAGATACATGGCTGGAGATAATTGATAAAATATAGTTCATTTTATATGGGGAGGAGGTATGCACTTCCTCCCAAGGTACCTATACAAATCAAAATTGGAGGGAGGCTTGGGCATCCCTCTACTCAGATATAACAAAATTACTAATGTTTTAAATAGGATAAGAAATATGAATAAAGGGGGAAAATATACATTGTCGGCGTTATACATCTTTTGTATGGATATATATTAAGTAATCTACAGGAGATCTACAAAAATTATAGACTGACCAAACTCATAGAACCCCCGGGGAATTTGAACCACACAAAAGATATCATTATGAGATACAGAAATATTAATAGAATATGGACAGAAAAGAATGAAAAGGTCCTATACACAAACTTAATACAGGAATTTAATGGGAAAACTCAATTTAGGGTAGAAATCACAAACTCAGGGATACAATGGGTTACAGTGTGAAGGAAATGGAGGAATATAAAGTCCCAAATAAACAAAGTCACATGTACAAATATATACATGAAGTCTGGTTTAAGGAAGAGTTGGCTCTGAAAAGACAACTGACAAACAACATTTCTTCATGTCCACTATGCCATAGAGCAAATTTCACAAAACCACATGTAATATTACGATGTAAGGAAACAGAACAAGATAGAAACTATTTGATAGGTCAAATAACTAATTTAAATGAAGTGTATAACGAAGACAATCTTTTATATACTAGTAATATTAATGATAGGAAACTCTATGATGAAATAGTAAACTTTATTACTGATGCAATGATAAGATGCGGGAAAGAAGCTTTAAATGCAAGTAGCTAATATAGTAAACATACAGCACGGGGTTGTAGGATATAATATATTAACTATTAACTGAGACATTTAAACACCCTCTAGAAAATATAAAATAGAAGCCATGCAACCCTTTAGAATAATACAAAATTAATAATAAATAACTATTTGCTTATATTTATTTCTGAAGTAAGACTATTTGTGATAATATACAATATACCAAAAAAATTACCATTATATTTATGGAAAAACACAAGCACTGGAGGGAGAAGAACCAGTAGGCCTCTCCACTAGGGAGAGGTTCGCTGTGCGGCCTGGAACGACTCACTCTAGTGTTTGGGGAAACACAAATAATACTTTCGATCAGAGAACACTATTTTTAGTGCTTTAATTTCAAAGTCTTAGTGCAGAAACTCGACTTAGGAACACGGTACGGGATTCCAACATAAGAAATATAGGACATAGCATTAAATGAACAATAGTAAACCAATAATAAATAATTATGCTATACACTGACTATTTAAAGATGACTACTTACATAGAACAATTAATTCTGGAAGATACAATACTAACCGAGCAGACCTGCCTGCCTGGAACGGAAGAGGAGGGGTAGCTGAGTGGAAGGGAAGGGAAAGGAAGGTAAACTCTTCTCACTAGGGGGAGAGTACCTCTACAGGGACCCGACTGGACACTCCCCAGAAGCTGCATACCTTCCCCTCCAATAAGAGAGAGACAGGACTGCTAAAAAATAACAAACTAACGTAAAGTACTCGCAGAAATTAACATAACCTAACAACAACAATATACAGGGGGGATTATGTCCTTCCAAGTAAATAATGAGGACGGGTGACACCTATGCTGTCAGGCTAGCGCGAGGTAGTACGGGTCATGCCAGAGTTATTGAAAAAGTAAGGCGTAGTATAAAGAACATTAATAAAACAACAATACAGGGGATACAGAAACATATACTAACAACTGCGAGTACTAACATTTTTATACTGTACAGATCAACATACATAACAACAAAAACTTTTTCTTTTTCTTTTCTTGTTATTTTTGATAAGATACACCAAATACAGAAAAGCTTTGAAATTAAAATTTAGAACAATGGTCTTGAAACCAACATAATTAGAGATTAGGGAAGAGCAGAGTAGAGCCACTGCGATCGAGAGGGAGGGGATATATCATTCCCTTAAGGATATGGAGCTCAACTGACTCTCTGTCAGCTAGAAATGACTCACCCCCTACCTCACTTTTGAAAATCAATGTACTTTGTTTTTTATTTTTGTAAAAAATGAATACAACTATACCGATTTGAAACATACAGCAAGTCAAAAAAAAAAAAAAAAAAAACACAAAAGGTTTATAGCAAATATAGAACAGTATACCAATACATATCTCTAGAACACTCTGGACGATAGATCCCTGGCAAGGATCACTATAAATGCTACATTCAAACATGGCAAGGAAACCATCCGAAAGGTGTAATCCTTGAGGAGGGGAGTACTAGCTAATATAGAATATCTTTAAGTCCGGGAGCGGAACGAATGGGAACCTGGAAACAGGAACCCGAACAAGTACGCAATTATCAAAAATAAGATCAACCCTAATCCAAAACAAAATAAATAAATTTTCTTCTAAATTCTTTTGATTTTTTACGGAATACCCATAACAACAGACTATGTGGGAAAACTTACAGATATAAAATCCTCTATAAAATTTCGGCACAAAGGGGGTTACCTCAAATGCCTCTTAGCTTAACATAGCTAGAAGTCCGAGAGGTAACCACAAATGAAACAGAGATGTAACGCAAGACAACAATGTGATCTTTTTCGGACGATTTCAATAGTATCATTGAAAAATATCCAAATGATGTTGTGATTGCGTAATTACAGAGAATGCAAAGAACACATCTTAGTTCTTATATTTAACATCAGGGAAGTAGTTTGCTAGAATTGTTGCTTACCATGCATTTTACTGACAACAAGGAACAAGAGTGATAAATTAGTTGTGATAAGTAATGGGAAACCCTTTCAAATACCTTTTTGCCAAATGTGACCCTTCACGCATGTTTTACGCATATTTTCATATACCCACATTACTCAAAATATCACTGTATTGAAATGTTCGTGGCTAAAATTTTCGTTGCTGAAGTGTTCGTTGCTGAAATGTTGCAAATTAATTCGAAATTACGTATTACCAAAAGTGTTGGGTCTGTTTGCGATTAGAGCATGTCTGGAATCGTTTCCGCCATTTTGAAGACGCAGTTATCTGCAATTTAACAGTTTGTCTAAAGAGATAAATATTATCGCGCTGTAGCTCTGTAAGTGGGTATGAACAAGTTTTGCTTGGCAGCAAATGTTTTATTATGTAAACAGATCTACATGTGCAAATGTATTAAACAATAGTTAGGCTTGATTCTTGCGATGATAATGGAGTTGTAAAGCATGGGAACTTGTACTGGTCCAAGAACATTCCAGCTGAAAACTAGTTGATATCGCATTTTTATGCTGCGATATGCCATTGTTGTGCAAAAAATAAACATTATCGATGGTTTATTACATTCCGAGTATATTAGTAGCTATTTTGCAGTTAAGCGTTTAAAATGAAAGGTGTATATATGTTATTTAGCCTAAAGTCGACAAGAAAAATTAAGTACAGTGTTTGTTTTATGCTTTGTATTGCGACTTTTTTAGATTATGTGATAGCAAAATGCTTTGAAGTACGTGCAACAGATACAAGGTCGTTGCAAGTTGTAAACTTTATATTATTACAAAATCACATAAACATGATATTTTGAATTGATGAATGCTGTGGTAACGAACATTCTATAAAAAATAACGAACATTTCTTTGTCATTATTTTCAGGAAACAATGACAGATGATGACAAACGTAAAGATTTAAAGGAATTACAGTGTTCTGCATAAACAAAGTCTGTATTTCTTCTCATGAAGCTACCAAATAATTCAGGTGCATTTCTGATACACTTAATGATTTAGGTTGTTTTGCATTGCAGTGATATAACTATTAATTTTTTATTTTTATTTTTTTGTTGTTGTGAAAATTGTTGCTTGTCTGATATAGCTTAGTTTTCAAATATTAGTTACCGACCAAACCGAATATATATAAAAAATGAAGTGTTGGAAAATTGAAATATATTTGAAGACGGGGTCAAGTTTGGACACACAGCAATAGCTATCTTTGGCAAGCAATTATAACTTCTCCATCATGGTCAATATTGATTACCATAAACTATACCTTGTTTAGAAATTGTAATAGTAAAATGCTGTTTGGTGTGCAAGCAGACCAGGATATGTCTCACTTTGCGAATTTGAATCACATATAAATATTTGATTGGGTAACGATGATGTAATCAGTTTACCTGTACAAAAAAGTACAAGAAAATAGTTTTCCCCAAACAATAATCTTTTTATTATTTTTTTTAATTTATTTTTTTATTTTATTTTTTTTAAATTGCGGAATTCTTATATTTCTCTGAAATGTTCGTTACTTTTGACACATCTGCAAATAGTTTTGTTACATTATGATGGATTCATAAAGAAAAGAGAGTATTAGATTTTACTTAATAAAGTAGCATTGCACTTTCGTTCTTAGTTTCTGGAATTTGACAACTGTTTATTTTCAGCTTTGATTATAAAGAAGTCAAACTGAAAATAGTATATTAGCTCCTGTTCTTATTTTAGCATGTCATTCAAGTGAGTATTTCTTCCCCATACGTTTTACTGCACATGCTTCTCTTTGGTCTCACAATATCGACTCTTGTTTTCTCTTTTATTGAAAGGCTTCAACTCCAACTTTTAAGCTGGTGGTTTCCATAAAAACATCTTGGCGTAAACAATGTGCGACCTGCTGTGCCAGACACGGGAGGTGTAACCACTAAGGAGAGGGGTGCAAGAAAACAAACGGTCCTTTTCAGGGCCATTCAGATCTAGAAAAGAGATATACTAATCATATTTGCCAAACAAAATTGTGTTTGTGTATGTTTTGTGTATGCCTATGTTGTTTAGAACTTAAACTTAAAACCCCTTCACTCTTCTGTGTGATAGTATGTGTGTGAGGGTATAGTAGTGTATATAAACTTTCTACCCTTGTGTGATAGTATGGTAATGTGTATGTAAGTATTGAGTGTGTGTGTATAAACACTCCTACCCTTTTCGTTGGATAGTATATGTGGTGTGTTTGGATAGTAATCAAAAAGCGGTTGCTGGATTGTAAGGCTGTGTTTTTGGATAGTAATCAAAAAGTGGGTGCTGGATTGTAAGGGTGTGTGTTTAGATAGTAAACAAAAAGTGGATCCTGGATTGTAAGGGTGTGTGTTTGGATTGTTGTAGGGGTGTGTGTTTGAACTGTAATCAAACAGTGGTTGCTGGATTGTAGAGGTGTGTGCTTGATTGTAGATAAAAATTGTAATATTATCATTCCCGTTTGTCCCCATAAACTTTCGACCCTTTTTCCCTTAACAATTTTAACATTACTATTCCCATTTGTCCCCATAAACACTTTTGTCCCCCAAGTGTCGCCTAAACCTTTGTCACTCAAGTGTCGCCTAGTGTTAAACATACGGACAATTTTTAACTAAGGAATTCTCGTTTCTTCCCCCAAGTGTCGACTAATGTAAACCTATGGGCTAATGTTAATTCCCGTACGGCCCCCTAATTGCCACATATAACTACTTCCAGGTACGATTCAAATGTGTGGCGATACGCGCGTCCTGGAAGAAGAGACCTCTAACTTCTTTCTGATCATTACAAATGATTTTGACAAAGGCCGAATTTGATTTTGACAATTGGTCAACTGCAGTCTGAAGTGTGGTCATGTCAGTGTTGGTTGACTTGAACTTAGTGCATAGATTGTGTATATATTTCAGCAGCATAATTTTACCAGTTTCGGACCTAACTTTATCATTTTTGGATTTGCCTTAACACTCAACATACTTGCAACATTTTCCTTGTCTTTCAATTCCACGCGTCTTTGTTGGAAAAGATACTGGAATGAAACCTGATTCACCTCACGTCTCATTTATTGCTCGCACTTCCAAGTGCTGACCATCAGTCGTCGAGTTCAATTTAATCTCGTCCTTAAAACCTATCCAAAACATGCTGAAACTTTACGACAGATGTCTAATCACTACATGCTAATATTGTGTGTTCGTCATTATACACTTTATATTATAAATAGATCTTCAAATATTTTATTTAAATATTGCGACGAACGAAGAGGAACGGACAGATATTCGTGTAGAATGAGAGACGCACATACAGATATGATCACTTAGAGACGGAAAATACATGTATACAGACCAAACAATTGCAACATTAAAAAAAGACTGATTCAAGATATCATCAACCCGCATAGAATGACACTGTGAGAAAGTGAGAATGTCGGGTAGTGTGCGGCGGACGTATTTTCTTTATAGTTCATACGTGTATACAGACCAAACAATTGCAACATTTAATAAAAAATGACTGATTCAACATATCATCAACTCGCACTGAATGACACTGTGAGAAAGTGAGTATGTCGTGTAGTGTACGGCGGATTAATTTTTTTATAGTTCATATTACCTGTATGATAAGGAGGAATATATTTATTACACCTGTGTCATAAAGAACTGATTAGAGATATCATTCATGTCAACACTCTAATAAAAAATAGCTATTTTCATAAAACCAACGTTTTCTTTCGAAACTCACTCACTGAAGAAATGGTTCGAGATATCATTAATTGCAATTTTGTAACACAACCATTACTAACAAAAATAGACATTTTCAGTACATGACGGTCTGTTAAAACAGACGTTTTGTGCCAAAACTCACTCATTAAAGAAAGAATTCGAGATATCACTCATTTAAACACTCTAACCCAAAACAGCAATTTTCAAATAATTGAAATAAAACCAACTTTTTTTAAAAAGAAAGAAAGAAAAAAGATTTGTACATGATTAACTTAACAAAAAAAAAAAAAAGAACAGCGACATGCTCCTATAATTCTATAATTGGTGTTTGAGTGCAAGACATGCCGACTTTAGATTTACTACAGTAAAGAAGTAAAGAAACCGACTAAATTATATTGAGATTTTTCCGTAATTAACTTTACTGTTGGCTACTTAGCAACGAAAGCATTGACTCTCGTGACAAGGTTCATCTGCGAAGGTCTATGGAATATGACTTCGTACAGAGCATGCTATGAAATACGATGAAAGAAATACCCCAGATTGTCAAATTAGAATAATAGAGGAATCCATTATTATTTGGTTATTCATTCAGCTAAAGCACAAACTACCACCTAGACGATGACGATAATGAAGAATTCCATATTATTTATGGACCATAATTTATGCTGTACCACGCCGAAGCGTAACCGGTATGTTGTTTTCATTATTGCTCGTTGTACTTATATCGCTCGCTAGGTGCGTAGCAGTGGCGTCCGCCATATCACCAGTGATATAAATTGTAAACAAAGCTAATCAGTGCGTACAAATAATTAATAGAATTACCTACAAAATCTACAGAAGTAAAAAGTTCAATGCCCCCGGATTTTTCTAAGGTAACGAAATGGATAGATGACATGAGAAATTGGCCAAATATGATGTGCGGTGATATTTACAATTATTTGGTTTAGTCAAAAGTGGTCTATGGAGGCGAAATGAAAAACTACAAAAGTTTACAAAGCTACAATTTACTTTCAAAGTGGCAATGTTGACATGATTTGACATAGTGCGTGCAGGGAAAACAAAATGATCCTGAAAGCAGAGGTACGTTCTTCCCAGACTGTAAACAAGGAAATATGTATCGCTAGGGAAAATATGTATCTCTGGGGAAAATATGTATCTCTGGGGAAATATGTATCTCTGGCCAATACTCAAATTGAAAAGTTGCAAAATGATACAATGATGCTAAGTAAATGTACCCTATGGAAAGACGCAAGGAAAATCTGGATTACTGCAAGCAGTGCGCACAAAATTCCGATAAAGATACCACTGATTGCACAATTTTTATAAGAGAACATTTACATTTCAAATTTGTAAGAAAAAAAATTCATAAAGAATAAACTTCAAAGAGATGTGTCAGAAAAACAATATTTAAATTATATAGGATATTCTGTTGTTGAAAAAGGAATGCATGTTTCTGTGCAGGAAAACTGGCTGTCAGCGAGTCCAGATGGAACTTTAGATGAAGACCAGCTGCTTGAAATTAAAAGTCCAATGCCTACTAACCAGACCAAATTGGATGAACTTTTTTCAGACAAGAAATATAACATCCAGAAGAGTGACAATGAGAGTCTTTTTTTTTTTAAGAAGAAAGGGAATAGAGGGTTCTATATGCAGATGATGACGATGTTTTGCAGTGGTCTTAGAAAATGTAAACTTCTTGTATGGCATAGTGCAGATGACCACAAGTTTGTGGATGTAAAGTGTGATGAAGATTATGTAAATAGCCATGTTACAAGAATACGTACACTTTATGCAGAAAAAATTATGTCGCGCATAGTTGATGAAATTGACGAAGACCACTTATTGTTGAGTAAGACTTTCAAAACATCTATGCTTCTAAGACTGATGAGTTTTTATTCGTGTTATGATGTTAATGAATGTGTCATTTATTTAAATTACAGATTTGGAAAAATAAAATTTAGTCAGTGTCAGTTCAAGTTTCACCTTTGGTCAAGTGAGAAAAAAAAAAAAACCTCATAAGAAAAAAAATAAACAACATGTAGCCTCACCACCTACGAAACTGTTTAATTCACTTTCCGAAAAACCGTGGTTCTCATCATACTGGTCAGTACTAGTGCATACCAATTTATGTTTTTTAAGAGCCGGTTCTTGTCTCAGGAGTTTGCGTCGACCCGGTGTTACTTTGGTTTCATATCCCAATTTAAGCTTTGGGAATGGGTTTCTCTCTGTCGGAATTCCGTCTAAAAAGTGTTCAGAATAAACGAAAACCTTTTTTTGGCAATGTTTTTCGATTTATGGCTTTAATCCACTTAAGCTGACGGCACAAAATGAAATGTAAATGCAACAAAACACGCACAGTTTTCATAAATGAAATTTAAATGCAACAAAACAAGCAGTTTTCATGCACTTGTCTGTGTATTTCTCACATTTATTTCCTCCATAAATTCAGTTTGCGACGATTATTTGAACATCCATTGACGAAACATGAACTGCCTCCACCCTTTTTATATTTTCCATCGCTATTCGTGTCAATTTTTAAGAGAAAACTTGCAAAGATAAAATGTAAACAAAGGATTGTTTTGATCTCAGTACGTGCGTTATCTAATGTTCATTTCACTATTTTCATGGCTGATTGGTTAATGGCTGCGCTCATGAAACTGGGGTCAAATACATATAATAGTGTATATAGGCTAGTCGTACGTGTCCGTACCACTAGACCCAATGGTACGGACCCGTGCTAGTGGAACCGATGATCGCCGTGGGCTTGCCCCAAAAAACATCGCAAAAATTTAAAAAAATGTAATAGGCCTAATGTTATAAATTTATATCATGCGAGGCATAAATTATAACTGTACACCGCTAAAAATCTCTGAAGAAGCCTTCTGAAAAAGTTTCACTTTAAAACGCAGAAAGCCTCACCATGCAATTTCTCGAAAAAGAGCGCATCAATTTGGAATTCCAAGTTGTTGCACGCAATTTCTGGAGAATTGGCCTTTTCCAATATGTTGCCCAACCTTGACACAACGTAGGTAAATTGCAACCAGTCACGGAAAATGGCGTCGAAAGAGAAGAATGTTGTCGTTCCAAAAACGCTAGCAGATTTACAGCGAATTCGATTAGAAAAATTGATGAAAAACCCAGTATGAAACAATTGTTATTATTTTCTTCTTACAGAATTTATGGTTTTTGGTCTGTTCTTTTGTTGGTAATAATTATACACGGCTGCAATCGATCAAATGAAAATTTGTAACGTATTTTCGGGTGGGTAGAATTGCCGAAACGGAGGTCTTCAGCTTCGGTAGTATACCCGATAAAAATCCGTTTGACGGACATCAAATATCAAGGGAGAACTTTGCGCCTGCGTGGAAAAAAAGTACATATAATGTACATGCAATTTAGGTAACGTATCTACTCAAGGGCTATTGGCAATGGAATGATGGCTGATTCGGACCATGGCATGATGGCTGATTCGGACCAAATCACGAGCTGATTCGGACCAAATGCCAGGCTGATTCGGACCATGTGAAATATTATAAGAAAAGCAATGGAACACACATACCAGATTGACTTTAGTAGTTATTACTGTTTTCGCAAACATGGTATGAGAATGTAAAAGGTTGATTTTCAGCTCATAAATTTACATAAGATAGTTATTAGCAAATTTCTATCTGAAATCAGAAAAAAATAGATATAAGCTATCTCTTTTAGACTTATTTTAAACCAAAATAACTTTTCAGTGTTTACAATAAAGAAAATATAATGTTGTTATTTTAATCAATGTATCTGAAAAACATTTTGAAACTTTTCATAAATCAGGCCATTATGACTGACTTTCAACACTATCAAACAGTAATGCACATAAATTCACCCATGGGTTTGATTGATTTCTCATGCAAACTGTGCTTATATATATAGAAACAAATATTACTGCATGGGCCATGTTTTCACTTTTTTTTCAGTTAGTAATTTGCATAAAATTAAATGATTCATTATGAATTCACAGAAAACAAATAACATACTGTGCTTTAAACAAAGATTTGTAAAATATATTTAATCTTTCTACAGAGATAACACCATAACACCACAATTTTTGTTATGTTATCATTTTAATTATTACGAGGTCCACAAGATTAGCAGAATATAGACATACAATATTGACATGATATTTTATTGAATTAAATCATAAATTTGACAAGATCCCAGTTTTAATTTTGTTGTATATATGATGCTATAGTACAATGTACAGGATAAAGATAAATTCTAAATAAATCTGACAGAAGCATTAACATATTCAGACCAATATATATAGAACAAAATTTTTTTACTGCATAAGCCCTGTTTTGAAGATTTTTTTGTTAGTGTTAGTAATGCAAGATCAACAGTCTTACATTATTTCATTTCATCATATATGACAACGCCATTTTCTCGTGTAAAATCAGGGTTTTGTTTCCTTAAATGCAGATTTGAACTGCTCAACGTACCTCAGATATAAGAAAAAATATCATATTTACAAAAAATGTAAATGTCACATTTAAATCCAAGGCGAAACATAATAATATTTCACATGGTCTGAATCAGCCAAGCATTTGGTCCGAATCAGCCTGTAATCTGGGCCATATCAGCCCATAATTTGGGCCAGAATCAGCCTGTTATCTTGCCAATGGACAATTCAGCACACATCTGGCTGCATAACTGCAAAGTTGTGGGTCCTGTGGACCTCTAAAGTCTGCTCTTTGTACAGAGTTCTCCATATAATTTTGAAAGCTGGAGTTCAGGACTCTTTCGTTGAAAAAAAAGTCCCAGCCCAAAAAGTAGGAGTCTAAATAACAAGACCCTTTTTTCCTTGCAGTAATTCAGGGCACTATGCATGTATTCATGTGTCACCAATGTAAATATCATCAGATTTCCAGTGTTCATTCCTTGTGAAATATTTAGTATTATTGTAAAAGCATGAAAATCTAAGGCAATTGAGAACATTGACAAATATAATTGTTTTGTGACATCAAAACTATAACCAGATGACAATTCTTAATGGCTTTAACTTGCTATTCGTACATTTTGTGTGTAGATAAAAGGACTCCTGGAAGAGATGAAAGTTTCTTTTCTATATTTATTTATTTAATTGGCTTAAATAATTCGATTTTAAATACAGACATTTGCTAAGACACTGGAAGAAGAAACAAATGACAATATTCCATTCACTTTCTTTCATTTCATCTTTATGCAACACAGTCTGCTACATTTACTTTTTTCTTACAGTTTAACTTCACTGCATGTTTAGGATCAAAATGGCAAATAAACAATCCCTCGAGACCTCCTGCCTAGTGAATGTTGAGCTGTACAAGTTTGGTGTTCTATGGGTGAATTGCCATTGAAGTTTTCCTTCCACAGTTGTGACACCATGTACATACAGCTAATAATTTCCCAATGTCTTCTCATTTTGCAGCCCATTTGAAATGTCCAATTCCATGATTCATTCCACAAATCTCTGTCTCTTAGGCATTTTTTTTAATTCATCTGAATTAGATACATTAACTCCTGTATGGCAGCTAATCTCTGGAGAATCAAGCTCATCTGCAGTATTGCACTTGGCACCAAAGAAAGTATGTAAAGTTACAGTCAGAAAAGCATATATTTATAATTACCCAAAAATGAAAGTATATCTGCACTAGACACTAAAAAACAGCTGATCTTATGAAGATTTATGATGATTAGCATGGGAGTTCTTATTTCTCCAACAAACAAAATAAGTCCCAAAATCTTGGCACTATTTTTATAAATATGGCTTATGATTAAATGCAAGTGTTCCAGACATCATGGAACTATTTAAAGTTCAATGGCTTCAAGTGTCCTGAGTGATTCTTATTGAAGTGAGGTGTCAAAACATGCAAGAGTAATTAGTCTTTCAATCAAAACAATGATAAGGCACAGGCAATCAATTAACAGTGTCTCAGTCTCCTTACCTACTAAGATCTGGCCTATGTGACATCACCTAATTCCTTTACAATCACTTGACATCCATTTGATATCCCGCACACTAAATGATTGATACTCACTTTGTAAAAGCTGATAAAATAAAGAGAGGTTCACTGAAAAAAAACAACCTGGCGTACAGAGGACTCGGCTGTTGAATTTCAAGCATACAGAATTAAAAATACCAGTATGTGTATTTTTACGCAGATTTGAGCGTCCCACAGAACCCTGATGTAAATGTATTGTTAGCTCTACTGGTCATAGACCAGAAGAGCTTATGGGATGGTCTTTCGTTAGTCATCCGTCTGACCGTTAGCACAAGTTTGTTGGTCTAGTTTTTTCCTAAATGAAAAAGGTGCTGCTCAGACATCCATTATGGCCGCCACATAGGCCATCTTGAAAATCGCGTTATTGCTAATCCTACTAAATGGAAGGTCATATCAACATAGGGTTTTCACTAAAAGACCTCTTATGATGTGTAGTTGGTCCTAAATGAACATGGTGCCAATCTGATGTCCAATATGGCTGCCAGAGCAGCTATCTTGATGACATTGTGCTTTCACCAAAAGACTTCTTATAATGTCTGGTTGGTTCTAAATAGAACTGGTGCTAATCTGATAACCTGATCTATGAAAGTGCTACACACCATCAATGCCTGAAATAACAGTTACTGAGCAAGATGTCAGCAAGCTGCTTTGCAGCATCAAACACCATTAAGCAACAAGGCCTAATATAATTCCTGGTAAATGTTGAAGGAAGCTGCAAATGAGCTGTACACAGGTCCTGCCAGGCTTTTCCAAATCTAAGACAATTGGGGGAAAATCGCAGACATTTGGAAAACAACCCTGTTTTCAAAATGGGAAACCATTCAACACCTGCAAACTACTGACCAATATCTCTCACATCCATTATGTTTGAAAGATTTTAGCATATCATACACAGATCCATCATGTCACAATTTGGTTGGGCAACCGAAAAAATAAAAAATGATCATTAAAAAAGTTATAATTGAATTTTATATATTTTAAAGCAACAAACATTTTGATCTTTACATTGTCCCACTGGGTACTTAGAGCAGGGCACCCATTTTATTTGCATATAATTCCATGGTTGAGTCTTGTGTGATTGCTATCAGTAACAGGCCACACTAATCCACGTGTCAGTTACTCATTATCTGATTAAGTAATCACAGTCCATACTACCAACCCTCAGGATAAACCCTTAAAGAAACAAGACTCATGAATCTTTGTCTTTTGTCAACACACCAACATTTGTTAGCAGTTTCTTTGACTTGCCACACTGAATGCTTGATATCTAGTAGTATGCTTTGTCATTGGTCTGTTGAAGAAATGGACACTCACAGTGGAGCATATGACAGCTGCTTCTGTTGGCTAACTTTAGCTAAAGGAATATGGCAAGTTAAAATAATGAAACCAATCACAGTTGTTGCATACTATATTGGCTTGGGGGATAATGGCTAAACAAAAATCCCATGTGGAAAGCTTACAGTTCCCTGACTATTTAGACACAGGATTAATAGTATCAGGTTGGCAATAATGTGAACCATAATGATGTAAACTCAGATATACATAAAATATGGATAAGTTTCTGGTCAGAGTGGCCAACTACTAGAAAGCTGACATACAACAAGACACAGTTAAAAGAGAAAACATTTTTTTAGATTATCTTTGATTAGCTGATCTCAAATGACATATGTGAAATAGATTAAATATATGTGTGCAACACTTTCATTTAACAGGACTAATCATGAGTTACAAGTATTGTGTGCAATTAGGACTAACTATATAATTTATATGACAAAAGTTGTGGAATAATTTTGATTACAGTAATCTTGGGGGCGGCTACAATATTTTATCCTGCAACCAGAAAAATCTGCAGGGCAAACCAGATTTTCAATGCTGGCTGTCCAGGGACAACCAGGAATTTTCACATTTTTTTCTACCCCAGCTATCCTAGCAACGTGTGGCATCCCTCAAGGTACAGTTCAATGCCTTCATCTGTTCCTTACACGTATAAATGATTTATATAAAAATACATCATCCAGCTAGACTTTTCACTGATGATTGTCTGTTACACAGAATCCTCCATTCCAGAAAGACTGGGACAATCGTCAACAGGGAGAGCAAGTGGCAGGTGGCTTTTAATCCAGACAAATGTAAAGTAATACAAAGGAATGCCAATAACTCATAGCCATGGCCATACCCTTTTTATCTATTGTATTTTATATGCAGCATACCACCAGTGGTGCAAAGTATCTTGCTATTACCATCAGCAGTGAGTTGTCCAGGAGTGAATATGTTAATAACATTTCAAAAAAGGCCAATTTCACCGTGGCTTTCTTGAGGCATAATATTAGATTAAACCATCGACAAGCTTAGAAAAGAACATTTACAACCTTCATTCTTCCTAAACTTGAATATGCATCTACAACCTGGGCCTCGCATTAAGTTTGTGACATCAACAGTATTGAGCTAGTCCAAAGGAGAGCAGCCAGATTTGTGAAGAACAATTATCAGCACACCAGCAGTGTAATAGCCATGCTGAACAAGCATGCAAGATGGGATATTGGCACACCAGCAGTGTAATAGCTATGCTGAACCAGCATGCAAGATGGGATATCGGCACACCAGCAGTATAATAGCCATGCTGAACAAGCATGCAAGATGGGATATCAGCACACCAGCAGTGTTATAGCCATGCTGAACAAGCATGAAAGATGGGATATCGGCACGCCAGCAGTGTAATAGCCATGCTGAACAAGAATAAGGCCAGAGTCACAGTGCTGTTCAAGATTACTAACCATCTAGTTGACATACCTTCCAGTCTATAGCTGAGGACACTGCAACATTCCAACATATTCAAACAACTTTCAGGATCAACAAAAACAGTTTTTTCATCCAATCCATTGGCCTGTGGAACAGCCTCCTTGGTAGCATCATGTGCCTGCCCACATTGGAGTCATATATATGTATATATATATATATATATATATATATTTTCTTTTTCAAAGCTAGTATCACTGTATTTTGAATTTGAAGCTAATGTACCACAAGTTGTATAAGTATGTTTTTGTTGTTGTCATAATTTTTGATTGTTTATCTTCCTTCATTGGATTCTAAAGGTTTGCATATAGCAGATCACAATGCACTTTCATTTGATGATATCACAGGTAAATCATAGGTGAAGATATCTCCTGCATGTCTTATCATAGCATGGTGTAATGTTTGTTTCATATTTGTATTATGTATCTTTTTTAGGCAAAACCAGTCACAATTGCAGAAAAATCCAAAGAATGGCAACCGAAAGCACCTC
Source organism: Margaritifera margaritifera (assembly GCA_029931535.1). Classification (NCBI taxonomy): domain Eukaryota; kingdom Metazoa; phylum Mollusca; class Bivalvia; order Unionida; family Margaritiferidae; genus Margaritifera; species Margaritifera margaritifera. The sequence goes on from JAQPZY010001219.1 coordinate 291,968, forward strand.
ATGAGTTCATTAGAAATGTCTGGGGTAGGTAGGACAGAGAGATCCAAACTAAAACGTGTCAAGTTGCCTGTGACTATTCTTATGCATGCCAGTGGTTGACAGATTTAATATGATCCAACATCAGCAGAAAACTCATTATTAATGTAACTTACATGCTAATTATCTACTCTGTTTATGAGTATTGGATCATCCGTAGACTTACAATTTTCTTTGTCTGGCTTGCAGCCTTTTTTTATATCCCCTCTACGAATATTGCAGGGACATGTATCATTAGGCTCGTCCATCTATCTGGTACGTACATACTTCCTGAAATTCTTGTGTATGCAACTACTCTTGCATCTTTCAATGGACTGGGTTGAAACTTGACCAACATTATTGATATAAAGTGAACATGTACATGTGCTTTTGTCATTGTGCTGATATGAATGAATTTCATACACCCCTTCGTCATGTTAAATAATATATATGATCACTCTTGTATGAACAACTAGTCTCACACCTTTTGAGATATTGCCCTGAAGATTAACAGATATTGGTTCTGTTGTCACACTTTGATACGTTTTTCGAGAGTGATTAAACCCATGCCTTTTGAGGAACTGCCCTGAAACTTGGCAGACATTAATTACATGAGGTAAACGTGCATGTGGTTATGTCATCACAATTTGATGCGGTGTTCCAGAGTTATTCCTCTTTTTGATAATCACATGTATAGCCTCTGTATGTTGATGCAAGTGTGAAACTAGTCCCACACCTTTTGAGGAATTGCTAGGAATTGTCCTGAAACTTTGCAGACATTATTAACATGTGGTGAACATGAACATGTGGTTTTGTTCTCACAGTCTGAGTTATTATTATTAGCTCTACTGTCATAGACCAGAAGAGCTTATGGAATGGCCTGTTATCTGTCATCTGATGTCTGTCCATCCATCCATTAGGACAAGCTTGTTATTGCTAGTTCTCCTAAACTACATGTACAATTGCCATGAAACTTTACACACACATTGATCCCATGGTCTAGTTGGTCCTAAATGAAAATGGTGCAGCATGGACATCCAATATGGACACCACTGTGGCCATCATGAAAATCTTGTTATCGCTACATCTCCTAAATGGATGATCATATCAGCAAGCGTTTAACAAGAAGACGTCTTATAATGTCTTGTTGGTCCTAAATGAAAATGGTGCTAATCTGATGTCCAAATTTGCATCCACAGTAGCCATCTTGAAAATCTTTCCTGCTGAACAGAAAGTCATATTGACGTGTGGTTTTCACCAGATGACTTAATGAGATGTCTAGTTAGTCCTAAATGAGAATGGTGCCACTCTGAAATCCAATATGGCTGAGACAGCAGCCATCTTGAAAATCTTGTTATCACCACTTTTTCTGAATGATGGTCATATCAACATGGGGTTTTCACTAAAAGACTTATTGTGATGGCTAGGTGGTTCTAAATAAAAATGGTGCCAATCTTGCATCCAAAATGGCCACCATGTCAGCCATTTTCAAAATCTTATCACTATTTCTTCTGAATGGAAAGTCATATCAGCATGCAGTTTTCACCAGAAGATTTCGTATGATGTCTAGTTGGTTATAAATAAAAATGGTGCAGAACGGATATCCTATATGGCCACCATGGCAGCCATTTTGACAATCTTGTTATCACTACTCCTGATGAATGGAAAGTCATATCAATGTCGTATTTTCACAGGAAGACTTCCTATGATGACTAGTTGGTCCTGAATGAAAATGTTGTTAATCTGGCCTCCAGTATAGCCACTACAGCAGCCATCTTGAAAATCCTCTTATCTCTACTCCAAGATGGCTGGTCATACCAAAATCATCATATGAATTTTTGTGATATCAAGTTGGATGTAAATGACAATGCTGACATCCAATATGGCTGCTATCTTGAAAATCTTGTTATTGTTACTCCTCAGTGGAAAGTCATATTGATATGAGGTTCCACCAGAAGACTTCTTGTGATATCAAGTTGGTTCTAAATTAAAATGGTGCCGATCAACCTCCATGCATGGCTGCCATTTTGGCAAGTTTGAAAATCTGACAATCTTGCTATCGCTACTCCACTTGAATGGATGGTCATATTGACATGGGGTTTTCACCAAAAGATTTCTAATGCTGTCTAGTTTGTCCTAAATCAAAATGGTGCTGATCTTACATCCAATATAGCTGCCACAGTGGCTAATTTTTAAAATCTTGATATTGCTCAAAAATATCCAAGATGGTTTCAACGCTAAGTATAAATGGTCTTATATTCAATTTCTGGAAATTCTTTTCGGCCAGTGGAGCACAAGTCCCTTTGAGGGACTCTTGTTTAATAGTGTCAAATATATATACCACATTTATTCTAATATAGGAACCTCTCAAAAGTTGGTACCTTTCCATTTGAACTTCTTAAAATTTCCTGCGATATAGGCACTTCCAAATATGCAAATGTTCTAGCTAAATGGGGTGGAAAAAAACGCCTAAAAACTATAGTAAGTGGTCTGTTACCAAATCCTTGCTTTAGATGACCGTTTTGTTGGTTTTTTTCCTGTCTGTTCATTTCTTGAAGTATGGATGATTTTCATATAGAAATGTGGCATTACTAGTAAAAAGCCATATTTGATGAGAATTGGGTGGTACCACGCATTATACAATGCATCAGCTATCAGTCTGATTTACCAATAACGACGATCATAAACTTTATTGGAACTATATTATACACCTTTGTAAAAGAATGTTCAACAACAGAACATTCAATGAGGAGCATCATGTTTGAAAGAAACACTGTTTCAAGTTAAAGTTAAAGTTTGTAAGCCACGGCTATGTTTCTCCTTATTTTAGATTCTAGAGGATGAATGTACCAAGTTACATGCTCGTCATGGACAAATGGTCAATGGAAATGATAATATTTCATTTTTAAATTTACAAAACATGAAATGCACTTTATTTTATCTTGTATTTAAAAGTACTGAAATATCAATATGGAAGTATGTTTGATATCTTATTTTGATACAGGGCATCTCAGCATGCAATTGGCTCCTTTGTCCTAACCATCTTTAGACTCCACAGAAATCCAGCAATGTGCTTTCCAGTCAAGCTGCATTGTACACAGAAAATGAACACCTTGAAGCAATTGATAGTAAACACTCATGACACTTCATTGAAGAACAAATGGATCTTAATTATTCTTAAAATAAAACTGAAACTTTGCCTGAGTTATTCAACATCTAGTAGAATAGGTATAGTCAAGATAACGTGGTGACAGGAAACTTGGATGGCATTGCTGTAAAAAAACGGAACATTAAGAGTAAGCTGATTGATAAACAAAAACCAAAAAGCATCAGGGTTAGTAACTTGTTTTCGATGCTATTAAGAACAAATTAATTACATGTATGTAGTTATATAGTTATCATTTTTTCAAAAATTTTACTTGGCATTCTCTGGAGGCTGAAACCTCTAAAGTTGTTGCACCCAACATTGAAACTTTGTAAAATTTTATTAATACAGGCACTCCTACTTGAAATAGGCTGAAACAATGCCTAAATTGGAATTTTTTTATGCCTCAAAAAGATGCATAAATTGGAATTTTTTGTGTGCAAACTCTATAGATTTGAATTAATTTCCCTTAAACTTGGCAAACATTATTGATGTGAGGTCAACATGTATATATTGTTCTGTCATCATACTTCAGGATCTTTTTAAAGTTATTCCTCTTTTCTTTTTTATCTATTGGAAATGTTCTTTTGTAGAAGCATATTCTCTTATCTACTTGCACCACACATTCAAATAAGGGGATGGGCATTCTTGTCCTATAGGCACATTTAATTTTTTTTCAGTAGGGAGACATAATGTGGTCTACACTATAGGACTCATGGTACTAATTACATGTATATGGAAAAATGAGAACCAGTCTAGAAATGTGTGAAGATAAAATAGAGTATAGATGGGTTTGTCTGGCCATAATTGGTTGATAATGAAAGTACAATTTTAGTAAAGATAATCTTTTGAGAGGTTATCCTAGTTGTAACTGAAAAAAAAAAGACAATGTTTTATTGAAATTTGCACCCAATTCTTCGGTGCAGATTTAAAACACGTGTTTCAAATACAAGTAAATCAAGAAAATGCCACAGGACATTTGGCTTTCTCCACACACAAGCCTGCATCAAGGATGGGTCTGTACTGATGAATATAGGTTTGATCATGAGCATCCAGAAATTTAAAGTTATTGAATTTTTAATATTATGGTGTTTCCGTAGGTTTACTGTGGGAGCTGAATTAGTACCATGAGTCCTATAAAGCCCCTCAGTATATTGTTTTCCCTATTATAACGTGGGTTTGCTCATGGATCCCAATAAATTGGTTGAATTTAATTGTTTTACTGCTACTTAATTTATTTCTGTTTATTTTAGTAATTGGCATTTAGTAACTAATTAAGACAGTAAAATTAAATACCCTATATTTGTGTTTTGTTATGTCTAGTATGCACTATGAAATATGATAACACAGCCTTGTTGGAACATACCACAGAATAAGATGACCACACTTACGGTGCAAGTCATTGGTATGGCTTCCATAAAGAGGAAGCATAGTATTTGTCACAAATTTCTATCAAGCATTAGATTTCAAAATTTGAATTTACCACAAGGACTACAGCCTTAATTTGCATAAAATTCATTATGATCGAACTCGGCAAATATATCCATGATGGGACATTTAATAGGGTTGCTTTTTCACTTTTGGAAAGAGTGTTGGACTCACAAAGGTTTGTGAATATCTGTTTGGGACATCTCAGTTGTTGAAAGTGTTGCACAGAAAACAATATGATTCAATATTGAACTCTTACTGACAATTGATGTGATACCTAGATCAAAGGAGGGAAAGTCAAGACTATAGAACTCGGTGGGGGAGTTGACAAATATTAGATGCAGTTGAGACTTCTACATATATTTCTGGTTTTCGTATCATAATAAGTTGTAAATCATGTCTTTTAAATTCCAAATCTAAAGAATCAGGGCTAATTCCCTTCATGCTTAACTTGCTTATATCAAGAAAAACAGCTGTACAAATTAATAGATTTGTAAATGTGTTTGATGTTTAATGTCAGTTGTAAAATGCCTCATCACAGTTAAAATATAATACTGTATATACTTGCTTATAAGTTAAGTCCAACTGTAAGCAACATGGACCCTTATCTGCCATTGCATACTGCGCTGGCAGACAGGTCTGTGTTGTTTGTTCTACTGATTACTCCTAGCAAATAGCATAGACCCAGATCTGTCGGTGCATTATGAAACAGCAGATCTGGGTCTGTGCAGTTTGCAGTTGGACTCGACTTATAAGTAAGTATAATCGGTATGTCTTGTGATTTGACTAATCTAATACAATAAATCTTCGCAACTGGATTTTCAGAATTTATGACAGTGAATGGTTCATTAATTTAAAACATTAAAAGAGACATCATTTAGCATCATTTAGCATTGAAAATTCCCCAAAATTCCTACCAGACCACATGACCGATAAGTCAGGCAATGTGAATATGAGTTGGTTTATTCTGGCTGACTATAATAGATCTGTGTAGAAAATCAAACCTTGACATGAAAGGCAGTTTAATTTTAAAATACATCAATGGCAGTCCATTTAAACCTTAAATAATCACTTACAAATCTTACCTAACCGCTAGACATTTACCATAAAAAGTTCTCTATCCAACCAGTTAGCTGAATGGAGTGTTATTTTCCACTCCATCGGGCAGCTGGATGCGCCATTATTTTCCACTCACTGGTTTGCACAAGCTTGAAAAATCCCTAAATTTGAGGGGTTGCCATGAAAACTGCAAGAATTTAACAAAAGTTGGTTTTATCCTTGAAAAATTCTTGAATTTATCTTAGTAAATACAAAACATTAAAACTGAACAAAATATATAACTTTTTCTATTAAGAATTTTGTTATTTACATATTGTCCCAAAAATAATGAATGAATGAATGAATAAAATGACATAAAATTTGGTGGATTAAATGACACACAATACCAGTAATTAATAAAGTTACATATGAAGAAGGTCTATAAGACAAAATACTTCTTGAAAAGTCCTTGAAAAGAAATTCTCAGGAGCTGTATGAACCATGAAGTCTGCGACATTTTTATGTCCAAACATAATCACATTTTGACAAAGTTGTTGTCTTTGCAGGATCTAGTGCTGGTGCAGGGAGTGGGGATTTTCATGTTTATCGAGGTGTTAGGCGTCGAGAATACGCAAGACAAAAATTTATTGCAGAAAAGAGTGTCAAGGTATTGCTTTTTAAATAGATATGTTTATTTTTATTTTTCAGTTTGCAACACCGATCTCTACCAATTATGGTGGATTAGTAAACAAATTACAAACATAATGACTATAATGAATGTCATCTATATCTACTAAAGGATTATAACTTACGGAGATTATAATCTTAAATTTTAGAAGATTAAATTACACAATAATGTAATTACTAGCATAGAAAGTATGTGTGTGTGTGTGTATATATATATATATATACTTTCTATGCTAGTAATTACATTATTGTGTAATAATATATATATATATATATATATATATATATATATATATATATATATATATATATATATATATATATATACACACAGTAAAGATTGTCTATTGCATGTCACAGGGGACTGGGATTTTTAGAACGTTATAACCAAGAAACATTATATCCAAAGGCATCGTTTATTTTTCAAAATGTTCATGTATTTGTCTATGTAGATGACGTTGGACATACATGTGGTAAACAATTTATACTGGTATGAATACAGTTAGAACTCTTATGTAATGGTAATACAATTTTCAAACAACATACATTTGTATAAATACATGTTATCATTAAAAAAATAGATAAACCAGTAAGTTTTACCTTCCGATGAAAGTGTCAACATACATGTACATGTGCCAGCCGGTGAATCATACAAATCACTTTTATATCAATTCATCTTTGTTCAATAACTCATTTGCTTCCTGGCAATCACTAATTTCACAAACAATATATTCTCATGGTAACAATATTCATGGTACATCAATTTTACATTTCAAGTGTTGGTATCACAGGTGTGACAGTGTCACTATCAGAATTAACATAATCCATGAAATCAACATCCTCATTGCAAGACCAAAGTAGGCATCACGCACCATAGCAAGGGGAACATAATCATCAGCATCGCTATCAGTGGTAATGGCATGCTCACTAAACTCTGCCTTAACAAATAGTTTGCAACACAGTCTGTGGAAAGATCATGCCATGCACGATAAATCTTATTGATTGTGGACAGTACATTTATTTCTCTCTTTTTGTTTCTTTTTTTTCTCAAAGCTAGGGAAGTATTTTTGGATTAGAGCATGTTGGTACTCTGACTTCTATTCCTCATTTTTTATTTGTAGCTTTGTGTCTAAAGAGACATTTTTCCTTTTTCTGACCAGTGAATTTTAAGCCATTTTCACAAGAGTCAGAATTCAACATGAACACAAAGAGAGATTTACTTTAAGCTGTACTCAGTTAGTCAACATACAGGTATAGAACTATAGCTGAAGGATATTTCTAAATTATTTAGGCAAAAAAGTACACAACAGAAACATTTCTTTTCATGCTTTAATTGCATTGAACCAGTAACCCGTGATTCTAAAGTACTGATTATAAATAAAATGTGATTAGCACGCCTTTGTTACCAGGCATCTTTGTTAGGTTTTTGTTACATACTGATTATGAATGACTTTGGTTATCATGCTTTTGTTACCTGGCTCCTTTTTTGTTACGCCTTTGTTATTTTTTTGACAAATTTGTTTATGTGGCTTCGGCGCATCATGTGATAAAAACAAAATTGAGCTAATTTTCTCAGGCTGACCACTCCAATGAAACACTATAACCAATTAAATGTTGTAACAAAGGAATGTTATAACAAAGCCTTTAAAATACATAGTAATTATGAATTTGACCAGGGAAATTAAAGTAAAACATTCTAACAGAGAAAACATATCCAAGAACGTAATAAGCAATCTTTACTCTGTGTGTGTGTGTGTGTATATATATATATATATATATATATATATATATATATATATATATAGCCAGAAAAGCAAATGTTGGCAGGCGAAAAATAAAGCTGACATTAATAATGATGTTAACTTTTCAAGATTCTCTGAAACTATTACAGTTTAACTGCCTGGATATGGGTCAAATCATTTCTGACTTAAAACTTTATGTTTATCAGATTCTGAGGCTGTCATTTTATATGCAAATCAACATTCATTATGTTTAATTTTGTAGTCCTTTTAGAGTAATATTTTTGCTTATTATGCGAGATTAGTGATAGAAATATCAACCAGAAATATCTTACTGTGCATCTGTACATGCAAATTGACGGTTGTTATCTCCTACTTATATACAGTCTTGTCCCTAGCATGTGTTTAGGAGGGTGCTGCACCATGCCCTTTCTTAGAGGCTGCCCTGTTTTAAATATCAGATTTAATACCTAGCATATGGCAACAATCAGTGTGTTCATTTTGGGCATTAACTTGGCATCAGTAACTTCTATTAGGCTGCCCTGTTTTAAATATCAGGTTTAATACATAGTTTATGGCAACAATCAGTGTGTTCATTTTGGGCATTAACTTGGCATCAGTAACTTCTATTAGGCTGCCCTGTTTTAAATATCAGGTTTAATACATAGCATATGGCAACATCCATGTGTGTTCATTTTGGGCATTAACTTGGCATCAGTAACTACTATTAGGCTGCCCTGTCTTAAATATCAGATTTAATACATAGCATATGGCAACATCTAGTGTGTTCATTTTGGGCATTAACTTGGCATCATTAACTACTATTAGGCTGCCCTGTCTTAAATATCAGATTTAATACATAGCATATGGCAACATCTAGTGTGTTCATTTTGGGCATTAACTTGGCATCAGTAACTACTATTAGGCTGCCCTGTCTTAAATATCAGATTTAATACATAGCATATGGCAACATCCAGTGTGTTCATTTTGGGCATTAACTTGGCATCATTAACTACAATTTTTCACTTTGGGCATTAACTTGGCATCAAGAACTACTCTTTTTCACCTTCATTGCAAATATTATCTTTAATGTACCAGTGGAGTGCATAAAAATACCCTCTATCATTGAGAGGGTGCCTTCAGAAGAGATTGTAGTGTACTTAAAATGCCCTGACAGGCAGCCAACACCCAGCACTAACTGATGATCAGGGGACAACAATCATGTAATGATTCCTATCAAATTGACAATAGTAGACTGTTATTGAAATCTTTCATACAATGTATATGCCATTATTACTTGCTTATAAGTCATGTCCAACTGCAAACAACATAGACACTGATCTGCTATTGCATAATGCCTTGGCAGATCAGAGGCTATGCTGTTTGTTCTACTGATTACTCCTAACAAACTGCATTGACCCAGATCTGCAGTTTGGTCTGTGCAGTTTGCATTTGAACACGACTTGTAAGCGAGTATATACCGTAGGCCAGGAGAAGCTGTCAGAAGCTTTTCTTTATCTTATTATTCATGATAGTACTATCTCATATGTTTGTCACTTTAAGATCTTTTGCCTTTATTAAAATATTGCACACATTATCTTGTTAGTTATTGATAGTATCAAGTCATTGATAAAATTTCAGCAATGATTTTGTTAAATTCTCAGATTTATCATAATACAATTCTTTCATTTAAGCACAGGTTTCAGGTTGCTCTGCTTTGTATCAAATAAACTTGCTAAGTTATCAGTAATAAAACAATAAGCAGTTTTTGGATTAAGTATTGCACATGAACATGCTATCTTAAGTCATACATTCATATATATATATATATATATATATATATATATATATATATATATATATATATATATATATATATATATTTATTTTAAAAAAGGATGAAGCTGATGAAAAATATAAGCAGAAAGTTGAAAAAAATCAGAAAGTGGCAGAAGAGAGAGCAGCAAAGAAAAGGAAAAAAAGGTAATGTGCAATTATGATACACTACCAATTAATTCATTACCATTTATGTGAGCAATTTTGAACAAAATCCAGTTCCACTCTATTCCTGCTGTTTTAAGCAGCCTCACAACAATAAAAAAGACAGACATCAAATCATGCAGTTGTGAGATTATCAATATGCTTGTTAGTAAAATGTAAGCATGACAAATCTTTGTCAGAGTTCCCTCTGGCCTTTCCTAATCCATGTTAGATATTTTGGACAATTACGTTGGATTGGGAGGTCAGATCACTTCCCATATTGAAAAATTAGAAGTTAGAATTCGTCAAAACTGCATGGTAGCAGCATAGTGTAGTCGCATTACGCAGGGGTTTCCATAATTAAGCGACAAACCCTTCCTGCGTGAAATCAACAAGTAGAATATTTCTCTTCTTAGATATTGAACATAAAGTAAATTGTAACTTTAATAAGCCAATATATGTGCCAATTATCCAGTATTGGACAGATTCTGCTGTGTGATGCAGCATTACATGATCGCCAAATCTTGCAGCCTACTTAAACATGATTGAATTATCATCAACCTTTTCTTTCATATGCTGTTTGTTTTACTTGATCATTTAGCCTTTAATATCAAGGAAAATGTAGGCCACAAGATGGCCAAGTATGTGGTCCAGACTGTATTTTTGGCTCAAATGTTGGCTTATTGAAGAGATGAAATATGTTTTGATTTTTATGTCAGAGAAAATAAATTATCTGTCAGTTTCATTTAGGTAGGGCTCAATTTAAGGTCAGTTAACTTTGCTAGGCCCTGTTAGTAAGCAGTCACCCTATACTGCTAATGCATGGTTTTGACAAATTCAAACTTTTCAGTTGGGGATGCACTCTTAACTCCCACCCCAAACATAACTGTTCAGATACTTAAAATGGGGTGGGAAAGGTCAGAGAAAACTTGATTAGACAAATCTGTGACAGAGAAAATGTATCATGGCTGGGATCTTTGTGAGTTTATTGGAAGCTTAGTTTTCATGCTTTTCTTAGTCGTTGATCTTTTTCTTGTCTCTCCCTTACGCCTCCATCCTGTCAATTTTGTACTTGGGGGGGGGGGGGAGGGGCCACAACACAAAAAAAATTTCACATATCCACAAACACATTTCAATCACGTTTTGAAGTTTCATGTTTGTATTTATAATTGTTCAGGAGATACACTATTTTTATTAGCTCACCTTGCCATAAGGCCAAGTGAGCTTATGGTATATATATGTGTCTGTCAACAATTGTTTGTAACCACTCTGGAGTCCATATTTCTGATCCAATTTCAATAAAACTTGGAATAAAGGTTTATATCATCATTATCTTGGATGAGTTCAATAATGGGAAAGAACCATGCATATTAATGAGGTGATCTTCCATCTGATTGGTTAACCTTGTTACCACTCTGGAGGCCATATTTCTAATCCAGTTTTCTTAAAACTTGGAATATATGCTTATATCATTTAAGTTCTTGAACAAGTTTGATAATGAGAAAGATTCTCACATACTAATGACGTGATTGTGCATCTGATTTCATGAGCTCATTACCATTCTGGAGGCCACATTTCTTATCTGATTTTGATGAAACTTGAAATATATGTTTGCATCATTAAAATCTTGGATGAGTTTGATAACGAGTGAGATTCATGGATACTAATTAGGTGATCTTGCATCTGATTGGCTGTGTTTGTTATGCCTCTGGAAGCTGTATTTCTGATCTGATTTTGATCAAACTTGAAATACGGGCTTATATCATCAAGATCTTGAATGGGTTCGATAATGAATGAGATACACACATATTAATGAGGTGATTTTGCATCTGATTGGCTGGCCTTGTTACCACCCTGGCAGTCAGATTTCAGATCCAATTTAGATCAAACTTGGAATATATGCTTATATCATAAAGATCTCGAATGAGTTCAGTAATGAGTGAGATCCACACATATTAATGAAGTGATCTTGCATTTGATTGGCTTAGCTTGTTACCACTCTGGAGGCTGTATTTCTGATCTGTTTTTTATAAAACTTGGAATTAATGCGTATATTCTCAATGTCTTGTACAAGTTCGAAAATGAGCAAGATGCATGCATATTAATGAGCTGATCTTGCATTTGATTGGCTGAGCTTGTTGCCACTCTGGAAAGCATATTTCTGATCCCATTTTGATCAAACTTGAAATATGGACATGTATAATCAAGATCTTGGATGGGTTCGATAATGAGCACGGTCTACATGTATTAATCATGCAATCTTGGATCTGATTGGCTGAACTTCTTACCACTCTGGAAACAATATTTGTGATCTGATTTTGGTCAAACTTGGAATATATGCTTTTATCATCAAGATCTCAAATGAGTTCAGTAATGAGTGAGATCCATGCATAATAATGAGGTGATCTTACATCTGATTGGCTTAGCTTGTTACCACTCTGGAGGCCGTATTTGTGATCCATTTTTGTTCAAACTTGGAATACAAGTTCAATAATGAGCAACATGCATGCAGATTAATGCATTGATCTTGCATCTGATTGACTGGGCTTGTTGCCACTCTGGAAACCATATCTTTGATTCCATTTTGATCAAACTTAAAATATGGGCTCGTATCATGAAGATCTTGGATGGGTTTGATAATGAGTGAGATCGGCGCATATCAATGATGCAGTCTTGGATCTGATTGGCTGAACTTGTTACCCCTCTGGAAGACATATTTGTGATTTGATTTTGATCAGACTTGGAATATATGCTTCTATCATCAATAATTAGCAAGATCCATGCATATTTATGATGAGATTTTGCATGTGATTATCTGAGCTTATTAATACTCTGGAAGCCATAAATAGAATCAGATTTTGATCAAAATTGTAATACGAGTGTATATCATCATGATCTTGAGCAATTTTGAAAGTAAGTTGATCTTGCATCTGATTGACTGACCTTGTTACCCATCCTGAAGCCTTATTTTTTATCTATTGGGTTTATTATCATCAAGATCTGGATGACTTCGATTATGAAGAAAAGACTGTGTATATTAATTATGCCATTATCTTTAGAAAGAATTTTTATCGGGTTATAGTAAAATAAGTAAAATCAACATGATAGAAAGTTTTGGAGATAGTTTAGATTGGATGTGTTCTTACTATACCACATAAGCCTGCTTAGTGAAATGGTCAACTGTTAAATTATGTAAGCAGGTGAGCAATATCAGGCCCACTTGTGCATCTTGTTATATATCCCTATAAATCCTATAAATGATACAGAGCTCTGAATAATCATTTCTGACAATCTGATATGTACATCTGTATCACTTAACAGCATCTTCTGATTCCACATACCCAAAGTCTGAAAACCTGGAACTATTTTATAATATCATGCGAGTGACCCCACCCAACCCAAATTCACGAGAAGTTAATGTCAGTTATGGAATCAAAACAAGTGAATTATAAAAAATAATTTTGCATAGTTTAAAAGTTCATACAGCAAAAAAGGTACAACAGTCCTTTTGGCAATGTTTAAAAGCGTACTGAACTACCCACCACTTGTCATGCAGAGAGTGTAGACCGTCTTTGAGTTTCACATCTTCTGCATCTAGTTTGAAAAGTAAAATAAATGAAAATGCAAAACTGATGAAGTGTAGCATCCTAATCAACCACATGTATCAAGAAAATTCTCCAAAACAAAGGAGGATTCATATTATTGACCCTGACACTGATTAAATCCAAATATACATTTTGTGTATCCAAAAATAGGACTGTATATTGTACACATTATTTGGTGCCTCATCACCTGTTGATAACCTTCTTACATAATAAAAATTAGTTGATGTAATTAATTAAAATGATAATAAAAGTATAATCAGTATAGTACATCAATTGCACTTGACACCTGGTGTCTTGTGAAATCCACTGATATTACCTACACACTTGACTCTTGATGTCCTGAGAGATTCACTGATATCACACTCACACTCTATATAATACAGCTTTCTAGATCAGCATACTTTACTAACAATGATAATTTGTACATTTATTTATGAAGGTGGAAATACACTACAGACAAATGGATACATGCATGCACCCCTGCAGATTTGGATGTGCAGGATCATATCATCCCTAACATCTAATAAAAGGACTATTACCAATCTGATTAAAATCAACATCTACTTAATATAAGTAGATTTGACAAGCACTGATAAAGGTTCATGTTCTGCCGCCTTTTGGAATTCCATATCCACTTATTGTTAGTAACCTATCAGAATAAGCAGTGTGTTTGTGTTTGGAGAGTTATCATTAGAAATGATATGTTCTGAATAAAGTTTTTCACTTGAGTAATTTTATTGGTGAATTGAAAAGGTCAACGGAACATGACCTCGTATTTTTGATCCGTTTTGTTGGAGATCTCAATTTTATTCAGATTGGTAGTCTTACAATAGAGAGGTAAATGTATGGAAAGATTTTACTGATTTCATTGATTATCTGTCTAGATAAGTCATCTGTTAACACATGACAACCTCACCAAGTTGGATTAAAATTTTGGTAGCTTTGTAGGTTTGACTTGTGTACCATGTAAACTCACGTATAGGCCGATACCAACTGCAAACTGCATAGACTCAGATAATGTGCCGGCAGATCTGGGTCTATGCAGTTTGTAAGGACTACTCAGTAGCACAAACATCATAGACCCTGATCTGCTGTCGCATTATGCAATGGCAGATCAGGGTCTATGTTGTTTGTATTTTGACCCGGCTAATACGTGAGTGTATTTGGTAGATGTATGCTTCAGTAAAAAAAATATTGTCTTACTAAAGAGGGAAAAAAACATTTCTCCCCAGTAGCATTGTTCATATTTTTAAGAAAATGTCAGAAGGTAAAGATACAGTAAGATAATGGTCTGATTGTATTTTCTTTTTTAAGATTGAAGAAAAAGCAGAAAATGAAGAATAAAAAGTCAAAGAAGGAACTAGAAAAGAAAGGTAGGAATATGTTTTATCCTGTTTTTGTAAAGGAATGGCTGATATGTGTGTGTGTGTGTGTATATATATATATATATGCATGCTTGTGTTTTACTTTTCTTGTGGAGTACCAATTTTCATCGATTTCGTAGTTGGTCTGAACCACATATTAAACACTCAATGAAAACTGAGCCAAATGTGATAAAAAAAAGCCTACCACCCATTTTCTTACTGATACATTCCCCGCGATCAACAAATCTCAACTTTTCGATAATTCAGCTTCATTACTGTGGAAAAATATTGTCTTTTACATGTGTTTTATTTTTAACCCATTTTGAATAAAATAATTATAAAGCATTTTATATTGTTTCAGTTCACATGTGTGTGTGCAGTATCTGGTAGCTAAAAGTTCCACTCATTGGCTTAAGTCAATATGTGAGATCAGTAAAGATAGAAACAACAAGACTCAAAAATATTAAAACTGTTGCTTGAAGTACAAGTACTAATTAAATTCTATGTATATAGAAACTAATAACATCCCAGTATTAATGCTCACAACTCACTGATTTTTGGACAAAACCATTAAATAGATATCACATGTCAATCAAGCTTTTTATACTCGTAAACTTCTGCCACGTAAATAATCCCAAACTTGTAGAATTACACGGGTTTAGATTCATTAAAGCCACAGATAATTAGGTCTGATCTCTCAAACATTTTCTTGTGGGAGATCTAACTTGAATTTTACGAATCTTAACATCTTGATCATCAGAATGTACTGTTGGTATATCTTAATTGACACTGATTTCAGTAAAAGATCATATAAATGTGCTTCAGTAACCACTTGGCTTGGTGTTGTTCAGTCAGAACTTGCTCAGGTCTTTCCACCAATGATTAAATGTTTTTTAAAATCCACGAGGTGTTCATTTGAGTGTTGTTGGCTTCATTGGCTCCATTTGATGTTGAGCACTTGGATAAATGCAGCATAAGGGATTGATCTTGGCAGGTGTTAGATTTATACTCATACTGGTAGTAGTATCATTTTGACCATTCAAGTGACCAACCTTTGTTTTAGACATATTCTTGTTCTTTATTATTCTATATTTTGTGTATTTATAGTGGTTAATCCTTGAAATTAAATATCTATAAATCTGTTAACTGTGACAAAGGCAAATCAACGAATTTAAGAACTGACAAAAATGTTTTTTGTTTTTTTTTATTAACAAAACCATGAAAATTGATACCCAGAAAAATAAATAAAACTACAGTATGTATCAGTCACTTGAATGGTCAACATGACTCAAATGACTCACTCATTTACTGTATAATACATTATCAGGTCTGTGACTTCAGAAAACTGGATTCTACCCAAAACACTAACTCAGAGTTAGGGCTTAAAGTGCTACAGCTGAAACTCAGCTGTACATGGAGATCTACCTTAATGTGATGCCTGTACAGTAATACTTACTTAATCAACATTCAAATGTTGATTATGCAGACAACAAATTTCCAACATGTTCACTAAACCATATTAAAATTACTGATCTTCTCAAAACTCATTACTTCACATTTTCTTAACAGAATCTACTAGACTAATTAGATATATAGATATTGATAATACCTATTACTGTAGTAACACAAACATTTTATCATTTACAACTGGACCTTATGGCAACTTATGGTTTAGTTTAAAGACCCAAATTAAGTTTGAGTATTAAAAGAAACAGTTTGCATTGTATTTCCCAACAACAGCTTTGCTTTACTAAATATATATTTTATGCCTCTTTAGAAACTTCTGTCATAGTACCTAGCAACACATTGAAAAAGACAAACCCATGATATTAGCTCATTTTTTTTATTTAGTATATGAACATTTGCTTTGAATCTCACATTTTTTGTCAAACCCACCTTGGAAATGCAATTTTTTTGATGTCCCTATACATGTCCATCCATCAATCTATTTGTCAGTACATGTCTATACATTCATCCACACTTTAGATTAATGTCAGTGTTAAAGTTTTCTATGCGGTCAGTTTCACAAAAATAGTTGGCCACAGAGTCATGTTACTTTGTGGACACATTTTAATGTGTACAACATCTGTTTACCAAAAGTTCAAGGGTGGGCTAGACATAGCCATGGCCAGTTTCTTGTTTAAAAACTAAAATTAAATTATTCCATTTAAACATTGAGGATATTCAGGAAAAAGAGTTTTAAAAGTATGTACTTAAGGCTGAAATATTATAACAGCTACACACCAACCCAGTGTAAAAAAAAGTCTGTTTTGGATCACAAAGTATGATACAGGGAAGAGCCTTCATAATTAATTTGGCCTGTTTTTTCTAGATGAAACTGATGAAGAGGAAGAAGATGATATAGATGATAACAGTCAGTCAGACAGTGTCGATAAAGACAACGACCATGAGGAAGCAGAGATCACTAATGAAGATGATACTGGTGACTATCGAGATCTGGAAAAGACTAGTGATACCGATTCACAGCCTCCAAAAGATGATTACAAACCACACACAGAAAACTATAATTCTGACCCATTACCCAACAAACTGGATGGCTGTGATGAAACTTCATGACATGAAAGAATTTTCACAGTGTACATTGTATATGCCTCAAAATTTCAGAAACTCTGGCCTTACAAATACTGTCAATTCACTTATTTTTGGGGGTAACAACTTGCTTGGATTTTGGCCCAGTGAACAAAAATTATGTGGAAACAATTGCCATTGAAAATGTTATTTTTCACAACACAACAAAATTGATATCCATGAAAATAAATGTATTGACAGTAAGTTAAACAATTCTAACAAAGTTTCTGACTCAAAAATAATCTGGCCTTGAAAGTCATCCATTGAAAATAGATTTTTCCTCATATACATGTTATTGTATATCAGCATGTGGCAAGAACAAAATCTCAAGAAAGAGAAGATTTTATGTATATTTAATTATTTATCGTGTCATAATTAGAAAAACCTACCTATTAAGTGGTCATATTATTGAACTTGAATGAATAATTCACTCATTTACATATTGCTAACATGTTCAGTCATCAATAGTAGCATTCATTAGCTAAAGAGGTTGCCAGATATATACCGTATATACTCGCATATAAGCTGAATAATTTAGGGGAAAAAAAAGTCTGGATCCACGAGACAAGGTCTATACTTGAGAAATGTTTAAGTTTTCTTGTTGACTACTGGTATATATTGCTGTTAGCCAGGAAACCTTGGTACTGGAGGTCCTGGGGGTTCAGGTTAGACAAAAACGGATACTGTTGTATGGGTTGGCTTATCCACAGGTCATGCACTTTTTAATGTTTTTACCTATTCAGTTTGGGGGGTCGGCTTATACGCGAACAGACGTATACACGAGTATATATGGTAGTCCATGGCCAGAGTTAATTTAATTTAAAATTCTTCATTTTTAACTCTTTATCTCATTTATAAGGTAGAAAGAATGCATGTCTGACTTTAAGACTATCGCAGACTTTTTGTGGGGTCAAACTTGTGCTCAAAGGTTACCTCTTGGGCAGGTCCAAAGTGGCCTTTTAATTCAGGCGAATTTTTAACAGAGGTTTATTTCATCTACACTCAGGTTTATGGGAACTGAGGACAGTGGCTGCGTAATACAAGTGATTGCTGAATAGAGATGACCACTCAGGCACAATTTTCTGTGTTGTCCAAACAGTGATTGCTTTCTAATGCTGTATTATTTTCACCAAACTAATTGCATATGTCTCATGTCATCCTTATTCAAAACATTTGTAGGGATAAAGCAGCCAAGACACATTTTTCTCAGAACTTGTTCTATGCGTAAAATTAGTGTAATATTAAGGACATTGTTTTCATTTTCTTTAATTCATAAATAAAGATTATCAATGGGTTTTATTGCAATAAAAAGTACAAGTTATCCGAGTCAAGTCTTTCTTTTTGACAAATCCCAATCCAAGAACTAATTAGCAAAGTACCCAAAAGAGGTCTATGTTAAGGTGACAACATTATCTAATTGTTTCTGTGTAAATAAGTAGTTTTGAGGCTGCCCTGACTCTAAACCATTCCAATATTCACTTTGTCATAATATCATCATATATACTTAAACCTGGCCACAACTAATATTTAAAATGAGGCACTTGTCTTTGTAAAGGTGGGTATAAACTGTAAGCAAGATAGTGGTCCCAATGTTGAATGGCCCCACCACCACCAGAATTCCTGGGCACAGACAAGTTTAAATAAATACCCCTCTAATGCGGCTAACATATTAGTGCAAAAACTGTCAAATTTACCCCTCATGAGTGGACACATATTGAAGTTTATAGATGGAAATCTCACTAATAATTTCTTGATTTCTGAATTCAGCACATTAACATTTGTTCCAGTATGCTGATCAATTACCTAACGAATGCATACAAAACGGTAAGTAATCTGATTATAATTACTGCCGTGTGTTCACTTTGATAATTACTGGCTATTATTACCACTGATAATTATCAAGATGACAAAACTAACAGTTGAGAAGCACTATATTGTTCATATCGAGTCTGTGTGATGTTCACCATAAAGTACAAATGGTATGTTAGCCATCATGGCTTCTCTCAGATTACAAAATGTATTTGAAAGAGTACCAAACTAAAACCAGTTGATCAATGACAAGCTAACTTCCTTTGTAAAAACACATCATTTTGTGTAATAGCTACAAATTAGTTTCACAGTGGTATAGTTGCCAGTGAAGGAATAAGTTGCTGCAAAATGACGTCGGATATTCTTAATTTGGAAGGAAAAGTGAAAGCAATTCGACTAAATTAAAAGTGGGAGGATCCTTTGATCCTTTGATCACTGCTGAGAAATTTGACATCAGAAAGATTGAAATAAATATTGTCAGTTATATATTCTGCAGCAGTGGGAAAATGAAATGGACGGAGAATGGTAGTTACAGTCATATGTTTGTACCCAGATTTTGTTGACAAGGTGTTTTTCTCTACTGGTCGTAGACCAGAAGAGCTAATCTTAGATCTACTGGTCATAGACCAGAAGAGCTTATGAATGGTCTGTTGTCCATCATCAGTCCATCCATTAGCACAAGTTTGTTAACACTACTCTTAAACTGCTTGGAGGATTGCCATGAAACTCTACACACACATTCATTCCATGGTCTAGTTGGTCCTATACGAAAATGGTGCCACTTGGTTATACAATATGTCCACCACAGTGACGATCTTGAAAATCTTGTTATTGTTACAACTCCCAAATGGATGGTCATATCAACATTGGCTTTTCATTAAAAGACTTCTTATGATGTCTAGTTGGTCCTAAATGAAAATTGTTCCAATCTGATGTCCAATTTTGCTGCCGCAGTTGGCATCTTTAAAATTTTGTTATCACTACTCCAAAGAAATAGAAAGTTATATTGACATGGGGTTTTTACCAGAAGACTTCTTATGATGTCTAGTTGGTCCTAAATGAAAATGGGGCCAATTTAGTGGCCATTTTGAAAATCTTGTTATTGCTACTCCTGCCGAATGGATGGTCGGTCATATCAACATGGGGTTTTCACTAAAAGACTTGTGATGTATAGTTTGTCCTAAATGAAAATGGGGCCAATCTGATCTCCAGTATGGCCATCACAGTGGCCATCTTGAAAATCTTGTTATCACTACTTCTCCAGAATGAAATGTGATATTGCCATGGAGTTTTCACCAAAAGACTTATTATGATGTCTAGTTGGTCCTAAATGAAAATGGTGCCGATCTGAAGTCTGATATGGCTGATACAGTGGCCATCTTGAAAATCTTGTTATTGCTAATCCTCCTGAATGAAAAGTAATATTGCCATGGGGTTTTCACCAGAAGACTAATTATGAGATATGGTTGGTCCAAAATGAAAATGGTGTCGATCTGATGTCCAATATGACCACAACAGTAGTCACCTCGAAAAAATATTCCTGAATGGATGGTTGTATCATCATTGGATTTTTACTAAACAACTTATGATATCTAGTTGGTCCCAATGGTACCATTCAGACATTCAGTATGCCTGCCACAGTGGCCATCTTGGAAATCTTGTTATCACTATTTCTCCTGAATGAATGGTCATACCAGCATGGGGTTTTCACTGAAAGACTTCTTATGATGTTGAGTTGGTTGTAAATGAAAATTTTGTTATCACTACTCCTCCTGAATGGAAAATCATACTGACATGGGCTTTTCACCAGAAGACTTCTTATGATGTCTAGTTGGTCCTAAATTAACATGGTGCCAATCTGATATCCAATATGGCCACCATCATTAAAATGTTGTTATCACTGCTCCTCCTAAATGGATGGTGATATCAACATGGGATTTTCACAAAAAGACTTCTCATGATGTCTAGTTGGGCGTAAATGAAAATAGTGCCGATCTGATGTCCAATATGAACACCACAGTGGCCATCTTGAAAATCTTGTTATTGTTACTCCTCCTGAATGGAAAGTCATATGACCATGGGATTTTCACCAGAAGACTTCTTATGATATCTAGATGGTCCTAGTTGAAAATGGTGCTGATTTGATGTTCAATATGGCTGCCACATTGGCCATCTTGAAAATCTTGTTATTGCTAATCTTCCTGAAATGAAAAGTAATATTGCCATGGGGTTTTCACCAGAAGAATTCTTATGATGTATAGTAGCTTCAGAATGAAAATGGTGTCGATCTGATGTCCAATGAGGCCACAACAGTGACCATCTTGAAATTATTGTTATCACCATTCCTCCTAAATGGATGGTTGTATCAACATGGGGTTTTTACTAAACAATTGATGATGTCTAGTTGGTCCTAATGGTACCATTCAGGCATTCAATATGCCTGCCACATTGGTCATCTTGAAAATCTTGTTATCACTATTTCTTCTATATGAATGGTCATATCAGCATGGAGTTTTCACTGAAAGACTTCTTATGATGTAGAGTTGGTCGTAAATAAAACTTTTGTAATCACTACTCCTCCTGAATGGAAAGTCATATTGATATGGGGTTTTCACCAGAAGACTTATTACGTCTAATTGGTCCTAAATAAAAATGATGCTGATCTGATAACCAATATGGTCACCAGAGTAGCTATCTTGAGAATCTTGTTATTGCTACTTTTCCTGAATGAATGGTCATATCAACATCAGGTTTTCATTGAAAGACTTTTTATGATGTCGAGTTTGTGGTAAATGAAAATGGTGCCTATCTGACTTCTAATATGGCCATTTTACAAATCTTGTTATCACTACTTCTCCTAGATGGCTGGTCATATCGACATTGTGCATTCACCAAAAGACTGCTTATGATGTCTAGTTGGTACTAAATATAAAATATGCCAGTCTGATATCGAATATGGCCACCATGGCATCCATCTTGAAAATCTTGTTATTGTTGCTCCTCCAAAACGGAAAGTCATATCAACATAGGGCTACACTAGAAGCCTTCTTATGATCACTTGTTGGTCCTAAATGAAAATGGTTCCAAGTTGACATCCATTATGTCCACCACAGCAGCTAATTTGAAAATCTTGTTATCGTTGAAGAATATCAAAGATGGTTTCAACTCTCCACAGTTAAAAAGAAGAAATGGTCTTATCTTAAATTCCTGGAAATTCTTTTCAGCCATTAGACCATCAATCCCTTCAAAGGACTCTTTTTTCATGATTTTTGTAATGCAATGGATGATTCATAATTATTTAAAATTACATTAATACAAATTTTATCGCATTGATTGAATAACATGCATGTAATTTTTAAATGCCTTTTTTAAATAATTCAAAATTATTTAAGCCTTACTTCATATGTCATTATTACTCACATCTGTCTGATATCCCTCTAAAAAGGCCACCCCTCTTATAAAGTCACTTTCCTGCTGCAGAAGAGATGGCCTTGTAAGAATGGGACCACTGCAGCTATGTCCATAAATAGGATTAGAACTGATAGAAATTGTTTCCCAAAATTATTGAACAAACATCTGTATTGGTTCAGTTAGCATTCATGGTTCCAGGAGGCTACCAAGCCCAAACTACATTATTTTAATATCCCTAAGGAGCCAGGTCAGAATGTTGGCCAGTTCAAGCAACAGAACAGCGTTGTAGTACGTATGTATAGGTGGGTATGACCAACTGTTTTAAAGAGAAACAAAGACAGAGAATAACTGAATTTAAGTACAGACAAGAAGCTTCATACTGAGTGAATGACATTTTTTTATGTTTTCAGTTGAAATTTTGTCACAATGGACCTTATTAATACTGTATGTACTCACTTTACTTTTTTTGTGAACAATAGAGCAACTAAGCTATTTTCAAAACAAAAGTAGGTGTTGGTAAATCCTTTAAAATTGTGCAATTCCAATTAGGCAAGTTTTATACTGATTTACCATTTGTATGGGTTTTTACATTCCCACCATAAGGCAGAACATATTGTTTTGGTATTTTCAGTCCATCAATTTAATTTCCACATTATAACTTGAGTTCTCCACCATCTACCATTTTACCAAACCTTGTGGATGCCTTACACTTAAGGTAGGGAAGAAGTCTATTAATTTTGGGGTGAAAAGGTCAAAGGTCAAGGTCATTTGACTGAAAGAAGAAAAATGGTTTCCACACAATAATTTGAGTTCTCCATCATCTATGGTTACCAAACTTTGTGGATAGCTTGTACTTGGGGTAAGGAAGAACCATATCAATTTAGGGGTCAAAGGGTCAAAGATCTATTTCATGGTGACTGAAAAAATAAAAATGGTTTGAGCACAAAACATTAATTCTACATCACATATGAGGACTAAACTTTGTGGATGGCTTACACTTAGTGTAAGAAGTAGCCTATCCATTTAGGGTTCAAAAGGTCAAAGGTCAAGGTCACTATGACTGAAAGAAGAAAAATGGTTTTTGCACAATAGCTTGAGTTCTCCAATTTCAACATTTACCATACTTCGTGGATGGCTTGCACTTAAGGCAAGGAAGAAGCCTATCAATTTGGGGTTCAAAGGTCAAATGTAAAGGTCACTGTGACTGAAAGAAGAAAAATGTTTCCACACAATGACTTGAGTATTGTTATCAAACTATTTTGATGGCTTGCACTTAGGGTAAGGAAGAACCCCATTGATTTGTGGGTCAAAATGTCAAAAGGCCATGGTTATTGTGACTGGAGAAGGAATATTTTTTCTGTGCAATAATATTAGTTCAAAATTACAGACCTGGACCAAACTTTGTGGATGACTTACACTTGGGGAAGAAGCCTATTGATTTTGGATTCTAAAAGGTGAGATATGAAGGTCACTGTGATTGAAAAAAGAAAGTTCTGCACAACAAATTAAGTTATCTACATAGAGAAAATTAATAATGTGCATGTATATAATGTACTGTTCACTGTATTTTTGTTTTCTTTTGTTTGACTTCTTCCCCATGTGTTAATAACAAAAGACTATACAAATCTACAAAATAATTTGTGAAAAGCTCTTTGTTTTGTCAAAAATGCTTAAAATATTACCATGTGAAATAAATTTTTATATTGTTGGTATGTAGCTTTTGCCATTGTACATTTTATAGCACCATACTTTGCATATTTTCAAAAGTAATATTGGAGAAAAATAATTTTGGCATAATGATTTCCATTACTATTTAAACAAAATATTTTTTGGGACAACAAAAAAATGACAGAAAGAAGGGTGGGGTTGGAGGCAAGAAAATTGTGTTTTTTAAGCATATTCATGTTTTTTGTTTATATGTTTTACAGCGATTATGGGTAAAAAATTATGAAAAATTCATAGAATTTAACACTTGTTATGTTGATAAATCATTTTCTGAAGATAATTTTCTAAGAAATTGAACAGGTTTGCGGTACTTACAGGTTTACTCTGTTTTAGCCTACATTTCTTTGAATAGTTTGTAAAAGTCAAAGACACATTTAAAAATATATATTTTGTAAAAAACATTATTAAAAAAGGTCTTAGCACTCCACAGTGCATATGTGTTGATGTGACTCTAATACAGATCATTTAAGTTTTTATTGCAACTTTAGATAAAACATTAATGACACAGTTTGCATGTAAAATGGAAAAGAAATAAGTCACTGTGACCTAACATTGTTGCCAAGTAACATACAAGTGATCAAGGCAAGATAGGAATCAACACTCTGAGGTGGACCACTGCAAAAAGATGAAGTAAATCAGGTTACCAAGGTAAGTGAATATGGTCTTTCTCAAGATGAATTTATAATGGTTGAAGAAACACTTCCATTAAATGCTCTGAAATTTCAGTCTTCAAAACCAAGTTGACCTGTGTCCAAAGCAAAGTAATTCAGTTATTCACATGGGAAAAGACAATATCACGTAACAAAACAAAGTAAAACTTTCAAATCCAGTTTGATATTATGCCAGCAACTACAGATACAGCAGGACATTAATCTTCAAGTTGGGGCTTATAAATCTTGGAAATCACTGTAGAATTAGCAGCATCTTTCTCTTCAGCTATTTCCTTGCAATAAACAACTAAGCTACTCTCTCTCTCTCTCTCTCTCTCTCTCTCTCTCTCTCTCTCTCTCTCTCTCTCATATTTGTGCCAGTTCACAGTCTCATTTCTGGATGGAAAGATTTATGGCCAAACATTCATCTATTTTAGGCAATTTTAGTCATCTACTATGTTTATATCTGAGTCTTTTAACTGAAAAAAAGGATGTAATATCACAATATTTTCCATTATTATCATTTTTATATCTTCTTTCTGCCTACATGTACATTTTTGTTTGCTTTTCTAACATGACTACCACTATCATTATGTCAATACCAGCATTACCACAATCACTGCAATCCCTGCTAATACTACTACTACTACTATAACCACCACTTCTGCTACTACCACCACTGCTACTACAACAACCTCCACCACTGTTTACTACTAGCACAACCACTACCACTACTACTCAGCACCATATAGCCAGTATTGTGCAGATGTACCATTAAACTGTATACATGCTAGATTCCATTCGAATCCAAATACTTCATTTTTTGCTAATACACTCACACTAACTTGTGAAACACTGAATTTTCTGAAACATTCATATTTGCTGGACATGTCCAAAGGGTCTGATTTTTTTACTGATAATAAAATGCATAAATCAGACATTAGGAGTTTCTAAAAGAAACTTGTATTTAGGTTTGAAATGCTTTAACTGAAATTTATACATGAGGTCAAGAGTATTGATTTATCAAGTAAATTAGAGTGATTATTGTAAAAACTGTGTTTGCGCTTGTGGAACAAGCCTGGTGTACTGGCTCAAAGTACAGGTATCAGGCTAGTATTGACCAATTGGAAAAATCACCATTCGCTGATATCAATGAATAATCCAGAATTATACTGAATAATATATATGTAGTAGTAGTAGTGAAATGGGAATTTACTATACATCAGGTACCAGCGTTTTTACTATACCCCGTGAGTCTTTGGGAGGGTGGAGGTGGGAGGAGGGTGGTTATGGAAGCATAGTATCAGGTTGGTTTGAGACTACCATACATGACATTTTGCTAAGTCTATGGGATACCATCAGTAGTTATGGACAGCCTGAAGCATAAGCAGGAAGACAGCATCAAGGAGGAGTCCTCTAGTGATGAAGGCATTATGTTCAATTGTGATGAGGTTGAGGACTGCATAGAACCACTCAGCGTGATGGCTGTTGGCATTCGTTCCATTGTAGAATAAGTCTTGGGCACTGTGACAGCATCCCTGATGGCTGTTGGCATTCGTTCCATTGTAGTATAAATCTTGGGCACTGTGACAGCATCCCTGATGGATGTTGACATTCGTTGTATTGTAATATAATTCTTTGGCACTGTGAC
Organism: Margaritifera margaritifera; assembly: GCA_029931535.1. NCBI lineage: Eukaryota > Metazoa > Mollusca > Bivalvia > Unionida > Margaritiferidae > Margaritifera > Margaritifera margaritifera. The sequence continues at coordinate 318,804 of JAQPZY010001219.1, forward strand.
AGCATCCCAGATGGCTGTTGGCATTCTGTTCGGAATCTGTTATTTTAATAATACATTCATTATATTTCAAAAATCATTTATTTTCAAAAATCTGCAAAAGCAGAGGTGTATATAATTTACCACTATACTGTGTAGTCAGTAATTCATACATACGCATATACAGGTTCTATGTTCTATCACTCAAGAAGAATAATTTGTCAAGTTATGCGTCAATTAAGATGAGATGTAAGTAGATCTAAATTACCACAGACCATTGAGAATCAAATAACAAAATTACGATCTAACTTGATGATGATCATGATAATTATTATGATTATAATACTATGTTGTTGTTGATGTTGTTGTTTTTGTTAGTATTATTGTTGTTGTTGTTGTTATTATTGTTATTATTAGCTGTTCTTGTTGTGGGTGGTAGGAGTAGCAGAAGTTGTTGTCGCTGCTGATGTTGTCATTATATTTGTCAAGCTCTTAATATAATGGTACTTATTTCTTCCCATTCATGTTATTTATCTCCCCTGCACTGATTACGTATAATGACACTTTAATAAATAAAACGCACCCATTCTACGATAAATTTCTAAACTGTGAAAACAGTTGTCCTTTTATATCTTCTCTAGAAACTTAAGAAAAAGTTAATTATATTTCTGTATATTCCATGGGTTTTCAAAAAATGTTTTATTGTAACTTTTGTTGCATTTACAGAAAATGTTAATTGCAGGATATACATTACATTTGGCTGCAAGACAAACTGAAAACTAAACATGCTTAAGAAAGAACTGCTGTGATAAGATCATTCGGGCGAGGGGGTGGGTTGGGGTGTGGTGTCTGATATAAATATGAAAATCGAATTATTAATATGAAAAAGATGTAGAGAAACCAAGCCAGAGGAATATATTTTTTTTTGCACGGGAAATAACTATGGACGTCAAGTAACAACATTTACCTCCCTTTTGTACATTATAGTTTTTGAACCATCCAATATGAATTTTTGGCATTAAATATAGCATATGCACGTGATTTTGATTAAATTAAGAAATTTTACAACTTGTATTTATAATAGCTAGTCACATGGTATAAATGCAAGACAATTAAATTCTACACAATCAATATTTTTATGAATTTGTTTTCTTCTGAATTTTATGCTGACATCATTTCTTGTCATACTGGAAGAGGAAGCACCGACTTAATTTAGAGGTACATCACGTTCAATTGTGCCTCATTTTTCTTGTCTATGACTATTTTTAAAATAGGAACATTGATAGATTTCTTTGGCTATATACAGACCGTATATATCTTGCTGTAGTGAAGCATTTACCGAAGCCCAATGATTCAAAGTCTTTCCAATTGCTCCAGCGAACGTATGAGTTCTTATGACTGTTAAAGAACGCGTTAGTTCATATCAGCTTGTTTTCTCTCCTATTATAATTACTCTACAAAACGGCAATACCAATTTGTTCATGCAAAATATAGTAAAAGATATTTCACACAAGATTTCACCTGTGTCACAATTTTAAATATTGATACAGTTCAGGCCATTTACCCAATATATAGAGTGTCACCTATACCAATGATGATAAATCTTATATTTTCAAACTGGTATAGTATCGACCACAGTAATTTTTCCCTAATTTTGTCTTTTGATGAAATTTGGACATAGCCTGTTAATACAACTAAGTAGCATTTATGAGGTTAGGTCTATGTCTTTCGCACATGTGGATGAAGCTAATTTTATTTTTTTTAAGTGGCTCTGTAGTCGCTATACCATATATGCCTGCGAATAACGCTCACCCAATTATGTTCGATTGAAATCACAAGCAGAACGAACAGCGTAGACCCTGGTCTGATGGCGCATTATGCTACGGAAGATCTGACTCTACGTTGTTCGCAGATTGGTGCGTATTATACAAAAACTAAATACGGTGTCATTATGTTAAAGTCATCATCAAAAGACGGTCATTGTGTGAAACCCACCATCAAAATACGGTGACATTATGTCAAAGCCGTCTTCAAAAGAAACGCGTTTGAAAAGAGACCTTTTATCAAACTTTGACTTCTGTGTGAATGTTGAATAAACTGAAATTCATACTTACTCTAACACAAACTCACCAAGCCTTGAACAATACAGAAAAATGAAAGTCACAATAAAATTGTATTCTACTTTATAAAGCGATCCCACTTCTAGCATGAAAAGTTTGTCAGGTCAACGAAGGGATAATGACGGAAATATTCTATTTCAGGCACAAAAGAAAATAACGGAATTTCATCAAGCTTAGTGTATAGCGCATACTAGATTGAGCAACTCGATTATTCATCTACTAGATTATGTATTCAGTACAACTTTAAATCTATTCAAGAAAACAAAGACAAACATTGAACATAGTCTAAGATCAAAAACGCGCTTTGTGCCGTATTATAGACGTAAATTTATTGGCGCACTGCAGCACACCATTTATTGTGAAACAATAATTAGGGTATCGTTGGTTGTAAATTCAATGGACCACACTAGAATCATATAATTTATTCCTATGACTTCAGACTATATATATATATATATATATATATATATATATATATATATATATATATATATATATATATATATATATATATATATATATATATATATATATGCAGTTTAATTGTAATATAACGCGGGAGTCTAATATGTATATACCTGATAGTTAATGATAAAATAACATACAATTATATGCCGAAAAAGAAATATACTTAAGTTAAATAAGACACTAGCGATAAAAGCGAGCATTTAGCGATGCTAATATCTTTGAATTCAAAGAAGTAAAATGCATTCAGAATACCAATGTACAGACGATGAATGTCAACAGCTTCTTTATTACTGACCTCAGGGAATTTGAAGTAAAGCGTGTATTGAATGGTCTCATCCTGTTAAAGAAGACTTGCATGTTTTTTTAAGCTGTGCCATGAACCTGCTTATCATACAGACTACAACAGACTTGGCCCAAAATTAAACCCAAAAGATACAATGTGCATTGGTATAATATCGATACATAAAAATAAATGTGTAACCGTACATAACGTTCATGTTATCAAACACAAATGAGACCCCTATGTAATATCGCATAATAAGTCGGCAGATCGGGATCTACCCTGCTCACTTGAAATAACAAGAAGAAAGAAAAGTGTATACCCTGATATGTCGCTGTATTATACGACTACAGGTCTGAATCTTCGCTGAGTCCTATAAAAGGAAGACCACGTGACTACTTCCAATACATTGAAAATTTCAATAAACATCAACCGAAATTACAATAAAATTCAAAAAAATAAAATTAAAACAAATTATTATTTAAACGATGATCCACGCACCAATTTCTTTTAATAGTCGTCCCTCAATTAGAAGAATATCTAAAAAGTGTAATTTTATGCGCATAAATTGACTCGCATTTAACTTATGCGTCATATATTCATTGCAATATCGGAAAACAGGTTGCTTGTAAAAAAAAGTAGTGAATACCGCATAAAACAGCGAAACATATGTCGTGACATAATTTTACAGTAGATCAGGTTATGGAATGTTTGCTTACAATTATTATTAGAATAAACAGAGGTGACCTTGCTCTGCCAACTCATTATGCAACTGCATATCTGAAATGGCTCTGTTCGTATCCGGGTGCGTCTAATACACGAGCTGATAGGGTAGAGATTTCATTATAATAAGTTTTCTTGCTTTCTGACAACATGTCTTTGGGAGCAAAGGAGAAAATATTTATGAGTTTGTTTAAAGTTCGAATAGTAATATGAGCTAGTCGGCTGATTCAGTGCTGTTATACTTTGAAGGAATGGGAATTGTGAAGGTATGTACAGGTAGATATGTAGAAGAGACTGTCCGAGCGATTTAATTAATTAATTAAATTAATAGAATATTAATAGAATATTTATAAGGGCCCAGTTGACATGCAAGATTTGTATTGCAGTACATGCACCATGCACGCGTAATATGCAGGAATCCGGAATGCATGATGTATGAACACCATTATACCTCTTTCTCGGATAGACAAGACTCTAATAACAATTGTAATGGAGAGTGAAGACCCTGATAACTATTGTAATGGAGAGTGAAGACCCTGATAACAATTGTAATGGAGAGTGAAGACCCTGATAACTATGGTAATGGAGAGTGAAGACCCTGATAACTATTGTAATGGAGAATGAAGACCCTGATAACTATTGTAATGGAGAGTGAAGACCCTGATAACTATTGTAATGGAGAGTCAAGACCCTGATAACTATGGTAATGGAGAGTGAAGACCCTGATAACTATTGTAATGGAGAATGAAGACCCTGATAACTATTGTAATGGAGAATGAAGACCCTGATAACTATGGTAATGGAGAGTGAAGACCATGATAACTATTGTAATGGAGAGTGAAGACCCTGATAACTATGGTAATGGAGAATGAAGACCCTGATAACTATTGTAATGGAGAGTGAAGACCCTGATAACTATTGTAATGGAGAGTCAAGACCCTGATAACTATGGTAATGGAGAGTGAAGACCCTGATAACTATTGTAATGGAGAGTGAAGACCCTGATAACTATTGTAATGGAGAGTGAAGACCCTGATAACTATGGTAATGGAGAGTGAAGACTCTAATAACAATTCTAATGGAGAGTGAAGACCCTGATAACTATTGTAATGGAGAGTGAAGACACTGATAACTATGGTAATGGAGAGTGAAGACCCTGATAACTATTGTAATGGAGAATGAAGACCCTGATAACTATGGTAATGGAGAGTGAAGACCCTGATAACTATGGTAATGGAGAGTGAAGACCCTGATAACTATGGTAATGGAGAGTGAAGACCCTGATAACTATTGTAATGGAGAGTGAAGACCCTGATAACTATGGTAATGGAGAGTGAAGACCCTGATAACTATTGTAATGGAGAATGAAGACCCTGATAACTATGGTAATGGAGAGTGAAGACCCTGATAACTATGGTAATGGAGAGTGAAGACCCTGATAACTATTGTAATGGAGAATGAAGACCCTGATAACTATGGTAATGGAGAGTGAAGACCCTGATAACTATTGTAATGGAGAGTGAAGACCCTGATAACTATTGTAATGGAGAGTGAAGACCCTGATAACTATGGTAATGCAGAGTCAAGACCCTGATAACTATGGTAATGGAGAGTGAAGACCCTGATAACTATTGTAATGGAGAATGAAGACCCTGATAACTATTGTAATGGAGAGTGAAGACCCTGATAACTATTGTAATGGAGAGTGAAGACCCTGATAACTATTGTAATGGAGAGTGAAGACCCTGATAACTATGGTAATGGAGAGTGAAGACCCTGATATATATGGTAATGCAGAGTCAAGACCCTAATAACTATGGCAATGGAGAATCAAGACCCTAATAACAATTGTAATGGAGAGTCAAGACTCTAATAACTATTGTAATGGAGAGTCAAGACCCTGATAATTATGGTAATGGAGAGGCAAGACCCTAATAACTATTGTAATGGAGAGGCAAGACCCTAATAACTATTGTAATGGAGGGACAAGACCCTAATAACAATTGTAATGGAGAGTCAAGACTCTAATAACTATTGTAATGGAAAGTCAAGACCCTAATAACTATGGCAATGGAGAATCAAGACCCTAATAACAATTGTAATGGAGAGTCAAGACTCTAATAACTATTGTAATGGAGAGTCAAGACCCTGATAATTATGGTAATGGAGAGGCAAGACCCTAATAACTATTGTAATGGAGAGGCAAGACCCTAATAACTATTGTAATGGAGGGACAAGACCCTAATAACAATTGTAATGGAGAGTCAAGACTCTAATAACTATTGTAATGGAAAGTCAAGACCCTAATAACTATTGTAATGGAGAGTCAAGACCCTAATAACAATTGTAATGGAGAGTCAAGACCCTAATAACTATTGTAATGGAGAGTCAAGACCCTAATAACAATTGTAATGGAAAGTCAAGACCCTAATAACTATTGTAATGGAGAGTCAAGACCCTAATAACTATTGTAATGGAGAGGCAAGACCCTAATAACTATTGTAATGGAGAGTCAAGACCCTAATAACTATTGTAATGGAGAGTCAAGACCCTAATAACAATTGTAATGGAGAGTCAAGACCCTAATAACTATTGTAATGGAGAGTCAAGACCCTAATAACTATTGTAATGGAGAGTCAAGACCCTAATAACTATTGTAATGGAGAGTCAGGTCGATCTATAATTTTTGCACTCTTCCTTTCATCTGGCAAAAGCAACAGTACAACGTAGCGATGAATTGTGGTCTTATTAGTTTACTCTGTTTTAGACTATGGAGACGAGTTCAAATTATTTTTAAGAACATTAATAAGCACAGTCACCTTTATGGTTGAGAAAGTGATTATACGTAAAATTGCACGAGATTTCAAAACAGTATACTCTTCTACAAATTCGTGCATGTATCCCACTTAAAAATGATATTATTTCATTAGATTTCATACAACATTATTTGAAATGATTATAATATACAAATTGATAACAAAAAAGGGCAAGCAATAACAAACGACAAAGTAGGACTGAAGAAAATTCTCAATAAAATATTGTCTTTCTTGTTGCATATTATTAGAAATGCCGTTAAATCGACATCAATTGACATCGAGTTAAGTATTTAACACGAATGAAATTTTGATATTGTTTTGAAATAAGTATAGACTTTTAAAGATATGTAGCATCATTTTTATATAAGAAATATGTGATATCACTGTTGAGACAGAAAAGAATTTTGTTGTAAAAATAACATTGAGAACATACAAAAGAGTGAAATTCTTATCACTCTCGGTGTCAAGTGTCAAATATATTTTAATCCGGAAAAGGAAAATCAATTCTTTTCATTGTATGTATGCATGCATGTATATTTGTATGTATGTAGGTAGGTAGATAGGTAGGTAGGTATATATGTATGGATACATACACGAATGTGTGCAATGACGTTGCATTATACAAATACTGAAGCTCTCGTTTCTATATTTGTATGTTATACGAGAGAGAGAGAGAGAGAGAGAGAGAGAGAGAGAGAGAGAGAGAGATGATCTATGTTCTTATGTTCTGAGCGGTGAAATCGTGCCGACAAAATTCGTGCGTCAAAAATCACCTTAAAAATAAATTATGTGAAATAACTATCTAATCTTAACTGAATGAGTTTAACAAGTATTAACGTAATCAACGTATAATTTATTCTTACCCCATGGTAATGATATCTGTTATATTTACAGTATCAGAGAAATTTAGCTGTTGAGAGAGAGAGAGAGAGAGATAGAGAGAGATGTATGTAAAAGAAATCAACCTAACACTCCTTAAGAATGCTTGTATCAAATGTAAGTTAGGCATATTTATCTTGTGATAAGTAATTGCTTACTTATAGAAATATCTACTAACGTCGTCGCTTTGGCGCGTCCATGTACTAATAAAGCTGCAGTCTTTAAAGTACCGTTGACCTGGGGCGAGCGGAATACAATCGGACTAGACGAAAATTAAAACAAAATTTGAGATATTTTTAGCTATTAACTTCTGACAGGTCTGACACATGATATGTTTAATAGCTTGTTGTAAGGGTAAAATGTATGCACATTAAAATGACACATAGATCACTGACAAGTGTCAGTGTAAATGCGAATGCTACAAAACAGAATAGAGGACTAGTTGCTAAACTACAATTTCTCGAGTTACAAACGTTGTTCTTATTGTATATTTATCCAAGGAGCCATGCATTAGAAGGGTTTTAAACCCTCGGTCTTCACTCTGAACATACTATTTATGATTTTTACCAATTTTAGTATCAAGTTTGCGTCAGGTACCTATGATTATTATCAGTAGATATTGATTTTAATCAGATTGGTGTGTATGTCTTTATGTATGAATGTTTGTATGAATGTATGACTATATGTTTGTATGCATGACTGTAAGTTTGTGTGCATGCGTGTTTGTATCATGTACGGATGTATATATTATCTAAAATTTAACTATTAGGTTGCGTGGAAAGGGAAGGGGATAATGTTGCCATTTTCGAGAAGCGAAGACCGCGTAGTTTTGCGCAATTAACACGATATCTGCACCCTCGAATATCATTTAAGTGATCGAACCACTAATTAATTTCCCATAGCACCTAATGTTACTATATGAAAACATAAAATGATTTCTGCATTAGATTGGTGTACAAAACACACATGCTTTCATTCATTAGAGTTAGAGACATTCCCTTCAGTCATGAAGAATGGGTGTTCCAAGGATTTTTTTTTAGCTTCCTGCTATTAAACAGGGATACACTCTGGTTCACCAAATAACACAGCCTCGCACCAAGAGTTCATATGCTATTTAATCAGTAGGAAACTAAATACAAAATATCAAAAAAGTAAAATACATTGATTGAAGTTTATGAAATTAAAAATGCACACAAATTCAATCCATTTACCATCCTAAGGGTGCATCTCAAAATATTTAGTACTCAACTTTTTATCCCCCACCAGTAGACGAGTTATTTGATTGTAAAATAATTAGTGGTCCGACACCTTAAGGACTATGTGTAATTTATAAGTTCATAACAAAGCACACTGTTAACATTTGTAAGTTTATAGAAATGCATACTGTTAACATTTGAAAGGACGTGTACATGGTAAAACCGCAACTGTCTTCTTTTAACAGAGAAGCAGGCTGGATATCTTGATTTCGAATAAGTCATAGACGAGTTTTGTTATTAGTATTCCGACAGTATAACGTAGTCTTGAAAACCACCTTCATAACAATATAAAACGTTATTCCTCAGTTTTGTACGTCGCAGGACCTGGGTGTTTCTAGCTACTAGCTATCTATAATATCGATGTAGCGTATTGTATTAGAACATTAGAGCCACACCCAACCCCAATCCGTTTCTGTGTTACTGGGTGGCATCAGTAAAAATGCCTTAATTTCCTGACTAATATTGATAATAATTCAATCCAGCTGATACTTTACCGTGTTAATAAAACACAGGAAATACCTTTGAACGATCCTCTTTCAAAACCGATCTGATTCAAACATTCTTGTAAACTTTAGAGTCCGACTGAAGTTGGTTAATATTACTATTTCCATATAATATTTCCACCTCAGTGGTTTGAATATATTCTTTACTGACTTCCTTGGCATGCGTTAACAAATTTGCTAAATTGTTGCCTTACTTTTGCCCTTCGATAAACTGTATAGTACTATGATTAAAAGGTGAATAATATCCATGCTGAATTCTCTTTGAATTAAACTTTCTTTTGCCCATCCTTAAATTGAACATAAGTACATGTACAAAACCTAAACAGTGCAGTCAGTTTCACGAGTACAATAACAGTGAATTTCAAATATAATAAATAAATAGATAACATTGGTAAATAAACATACCTGTGCTGAGACACTATGATCATAGGTAACAATTACCTTTCATAGTTTATGAAACAAGTTTGTCAGCGCCATATGAACCAAAATATCAGACGAAGTTTTGTGTCATTAACACAGGAATATATCGAGTTCAGTTCTGCGGTGCTTAATTATATATCGTATACAGGCGCATGTCGAAAATCGATCCATGTATTTCAGTTAGGGTATGTTTGCTGAAGATAAACTGAACCAATATGCTGAAATGTTGATGAATAGAGTGGGTTAGTTCCGTCACATACAAAAACAATACGTAGACCGTATTTATTATTTCTTGATGAAGTTTAATTTCTCAGTGGCAGGTAAAGAATTCCATAAGAGTATATTTCGTAACCACTCATTTTCAGATCAAAATTATATGTTTAAGATCATATTTCTAAGTATTTATACTGCTACCATTATTTGCTACCATCAGTGTTAGACAAAATACATATAATTTCTGCTTAACGATATGTAAGGTCTCCAAATCAACTCCCGAGTTGTTTGTCGCACGTGTAGAGAGTGTAACGCCACGAAGCTCATTTACACTTATGCTTTGACCTGTATGTGAGTGTGCCGACGTCACGAGGTTTAAAATGTCGAATGAATGTGCTTATAAAAGAATTCATCGAACACCGTTTTAATGGCTGATTAAAATATAAAGATACCAGAGGCTGGAAACTAATGCAGTTTGTTGGCTATTTGAAAATTACGTGCATGTACAGGTATGTAGTAGCTCATGTAAAAGTGCCATGGTAAAAAAAAAAAAAGAATGGTCGAAAAGAGTTAAATTTGGTGGAATTATGCTAATTCCATTGTTAAATGTTTAGGCATTTAAATATCCCTTTATATCATTAACAATTGTATGAAGTTAAAAATAAAATAAAAATAAAATAATAATAATTTTGTAACAAAATCAGTTCAATTCTGATTTAAAAAGAGACTTGATATGACTCACGATTTCCATCGTTTTCATCATGGGGGAGAGATAACTGCAGGCTCAGTCTTCGTCAAAGAAATAAATTTATGTATTATATATTTCATAATGTGGTACTGAGATATATCAGTGAGCGAAAATTGATATCGCCACAGTGGCGATATCAATTTTGGAACTATTTTCTTTTCCCATTTAGGTAATATATTAGTTTTCTACATGAACAATGCAAATTGTCATTGACTGAACTTAAATGACCTGTTGCTATTCGCTCTTCTGTTTACCCACAGAGTATCGTATACTTGTTACACTCTACCACAAATGGACCACCTTTTTAGGAAATAAACCTCTTGATTACATATAGTAATAAAATTGTTTAAGTAGCGATTTTAACTCTCATCACAATCATAATCATGTCTGTAAACGATGGAAAAATCAGGCATCGATGAGTGTTGATTGGGTGCGTCTGTTCTGTTACCGAACCAGACTGCAAGTTTGCCAAGGTCACACAAAAATTCATGTTTGAATGCAGAAATAAACAAAATAAGGAACCAAAATCCTTACAAATAAACTCACACTTATTAAAATCTTTTGTTTATAGATGTTACACCCTGGAGTCTGTCGGATACGACCGCTCTGAGGTGTTCTTTTACAGAATCCCTCCCTTAACAATGTCCACTGTATCAATCGTCGCAAGAAATTTATTAACGAAATTCTCTTCATTTTTATTATCTTCATTTTTATGAGATAACAGCCATTAATTTGACAAAATACACGATTTGAAGGAGTATATGTACAAGCTAAATTTGTATTAAAAAAAGTCGCTGTCCTAAAACTATTATTAAATTTAGGAACTTTTTATTATTGATGTAGTAATGCAGCCATTAATGGCACTGTCACATAATAGAGAAGAAAATAGAAAATAGAGGTAAATCGACGGATTTTGCCGTAAAGATATATAATGAAAAGAAAATAAAAGTTTTTTTTTGTTTTCTTTTTGAGTAGATATAAGAAAATATTTCACTCCTGAAGTGGAGACATTTTGCATTCTCACTTGTGGCTTCGCCACTCGTCACAATACAGTTTTACAATGTTTCCACTTCGCTCGTGAAATTATTCCTTGTATCTACTCAAAATACAGAGATCCTCTCTGTATACAGTGGTGAATAGGGATATCAATATCAACTTTGGTAACAGTTGGTTGTTGGCAAGGGACTTTAGTTTTAATTTTACAACACTAGTTTCATTTATTTACTTGATGTTTCAAAAAACATAGAGATCCTCTCTGTATAGAGCGGTGCATAGGAATATCAATATCAACATTAGTAACAGTTGGTTGTTGGCAAGGGACTTTAGTTTTGATTTTACAACGAGGGGATGGGGAGGAGATCACTGGTTTCATTTATTTACTTGATGTTTAAAAAAACATAGAGATCTTCTCTGTATAGAGCGGTGAATAGGAATATCAATATCAACATTAGTAACAGTTGGTTGTTGGCAAGGGACTTTAGTTTTAATTTTACAACGAGGGGATTGGGAGGAGATCACTGGTTTCATTTATTTACTTGATGTTCTTTGGATGCGTCTTCTGTTGGAAAGCATCTTTAACGTAGCTATACCATACGTGCATCATTGATCCATTTTGTAGTTACGAGGTAGGTGGGGAAGATATGGAGGAATATTTTGTGCCACTATGTGGGTGGGGGGTGGGGTGGTGTCGATATAATTTTGAGGCAATTTGAATTTAACACAACGTTTGGGGTGGTGTAGACTCTAACAGGAATTTAACAAGATGTTTGGGCCACTATGGAAAAAATATGAGAATTTAACATCACGTTTGGGTCACTATTGAATCTAATGGGAATTTGATATTACGGACGCTACTATGGGGGTCTATCGGAATTTAACATTTGGGGCTGTATGGTCCTGAATGGGAGTTTTAACAGGATAAATAGACAGACAAATGCACTTAATAACAGACAAACACACACTCTTTAGGTATTGGAAAAACAGGAGAAATTCCGATGTTTGCAGGGTCTTTTTAGAACACGAAAAGTACCATGGAAAATTCCTAATTTCATTTTTATAGACCGAATGGAGGGGTTAACGTTATTACATTAAAGGTGTCGCTAGACTTAACGATCAGAAGTTTGAAGAGACCCACTAATGAGAGAGAAAAAGTTGGGTACGGATAATTTTATCATAGAACCCATGAACATAATGAGGAAATTTATACCAAGATTCGCTTGAAGTTTGTAGCAATGTACAAAGAAAAGACAATAGTTTTTTTCTATGCCGTAGAGTCTGTGTTAAATACACCAAGTGAGCATCAAAATACAGTCTGGATAGACACAGAAATCTGTTCAACAGATGTCTGGTGAAAATAGAGATGACTTGGAAAATTGAGTATGAATCTCTCTGTAAATGTTTATGAAAGAGAGAAGAGAGCGACGTTGCCACTAAATTGGTTTGGGTAACTGAGACAGACAAAGTCGAAGTGTCCCAGGGGTACAGCATACACTTTAATATGTTGACCGAATAACTGCTAAGATTGCAGGCACCATTACGTCGGAACAAAGCATCTATTAAAATCCAATTACCAACAATAAGCAAACGCCATGGTCAAAAAGTATATCTGCAAAAAGTGCTTGAATTTTATCAATACGACAGAAAATTATCAGCACAAAATGGCTATGTTACACTGTATACAACTGTACATAAAATGGCTATGTTACACTGTATACAACTCGATAGATACGGTGCCTGAAAAAGGCATACTTTTCAAATTTATAAACTATCACCATCAATTAAAAGTTCTGTTATTTATTGCGATTTTTCAAATGTCATTGTGCCTTATTAGAAGTGTCCGTGCCGCGCACCACAAAACTTGAATAATGATATGCATGAAACAGATATGTCCTGGAAGTAATTGCCACCTCCACTCAAGGTCCCTTTCGAGGGAGAACGGATAAACGTTGCCAAATGCAAGATGTTTCGAATGAAAAACATCAAAACTGGACAACGCAAGCAGCTAAACATATTCCATCAAGGTTTTGCATGCACCTGAAGTAAATTCAGATATGTTACCAAGCAATAACTTACAGGTGTTCTACAGAGTACAAAATGTCAAGGTCAAGGTCATTCATTATGTACTAGACGCCATATATATATATATATATATATATATATATATATATATATATATATATATATATATATATTAGCCATGAGCCAATACCTGCCCGTAAATGCAAATGATGAACAGATTAGATAGGTAGAAGAAAATCGTTAAGATATACAACGAGGCTCATTGTGTACAATAGCACATCCTTGCAGGTCGGCGGCAACGTCACTTTTAGTCAATGATAGTGATTTCGGTGACACATTAAAAGTAGATTTGGAGTTTCTAAAACATCTGCATGATCATTTCGAGGACTACCCGTTAGCACCTGAAAGACCTGTTCCAGTTCCACATGAGTGCTGAATAAAACGTTTCATTTAAGTTTGTGGAAAGGATCCGGTTTTTAATTTAAATCCAATGATTAATTCATTGTTCTTTTCTAGATAGAATGTACGTGTTTCTTTGCACTGTATATACACTAAAAAAACTATATTTTCAAAATTAAAGACGATAAAAATTGTTTTTAATACAGATTTCTTCATTTGAATGACATGTTGTTATGCATCATTTCTTGTGTGTAACGTTCCTTCATTAACAGGTATTGGAGCATTGATAAGTCCAAAAATGTTAACTTTTATCTCAGGCGTTGTTTAAGACTTGTCGACGATCTGATAGTTCCATGGAAATTAGATCTACTCCAATAAAAATAGTATTTCAGTACCGTCTGGATGTCGAGAGTTGCGTGTCAGTACAATTCTAAAATCGTAAAACAATATACATCCAGATAGTTTAGTTTTGTCATGAGACTTCTTTTTGTTTTTATCTACGTCCTCTTTCAATGTTCTGATTTTATCAAACAACGAATATTATAAACAACCATTTCTGTGTTCAATTCAGTTTTGAATGTCTCTATGTTTTCGTTCATGTCGGTTTTAATTGAAATAATACTACAACTTAATGCAACACTCTCTTTGGTTTTCTTACGTTGTTTTTATTGAACAATAATACAACCTAATGCAAGAATCTCTTTGGTTTACTTACGTTCTTTTAATGCATTTGTAGCTGTTGTACACGTTTGCTCCAAATCAGTCAAATATTTCCTCATTTGTTTAATTCTTTTGTCTATTTGTCAGTGCTACCTTGAACAAAAACGATATTAGCGACCACTTCTCGATCAACATACTATTTTGTACATGTTATAGACTGCTCAGCCTCAGCATTTAATTTGTTGTAAAACTTGGTGAATGTAACATCTTTTATCACTCAGATCTCTAATGGATAAATCAAAAGTTGTAATTGTAGATCTAATTGTACTTTCATTCACATTCATTTTGTATTTGATGTTTTTTATTTTGTTGGTTCTCTCTGTTAAATCAATCTTTTCAAGCAACTCTGCTAGTTTATTTGTGTTAGTTGTCATCTTCACGTTCAGGTCAATAATATATGTGCCAAAATCATTCGTTGGATTTTTAATTTCTTGATCTTTCTGAAGGATTTTTCCAACTGATATTGTGAAGTGCCGTAGTTTTGCAGAGATATTTCGTTTTCTCCATGTCACTCTCGAAACATCTAAGTGCTTATATTCTGTTCGTTCGGTTGTATATATTGTTTAACGTTAGGTAATTCAACTGCCCTTTCTCTTACTTGTGTAGCAACAGACAAAGTTTTGAATTATGTGTGAATAATTCCTTAGCATCTGAAATCTTGTTTCTGTTCTAATCAAACTGTTCAATAGTTCTGAGATTTTGTTAGCCCTTTCAATACCACTCTGTTCAATATAAGTTAATATATTGTCAACTTATTCCGCACTCCCCCTCACGATCCCCTCCCCCTACGTCGTGATATCTTTCAAATTGTTTTCCTCCAGAGTCTTACATATTTGAGTTTTTAAACATATTGTATTAGCCGCATCAAATTTGTGTACTGGTTCTGCAATATTGGTGATACGGTTATTGCTGAGGTTTATGTCACTGTTAATTGTTTCACCTTGTGCATACTTTGTTTTATCTCAATGTTTAAAGACATGAATTCTCTTAGACTTCTAGACGA
Organism: Margaritifera margaritifera; assembly: GCA_029931535.1. Lineage (NCBI taxonomy): Eukaryota > Metazoa > Mollusca > Bivalvia > Unionida > Margaritiferidae > Margaritifera > Margaritifera margaritifera. The sequence goes on from JAQPZY010001219.1 coordinate 334,346, forward strand.
TATATCTCAAGTGATTCTATATGTGATCAACTCTATTTACTTTACATGGAAAACAACTATAGTTGCTTGGGGTTACCTACGGTTGGTGAGGTTTGCTAGCTACGCGACAAATATACGTTATAGTCATACTGTGAGAATCTATTAATTTTCCAGCATCATCTCTTATCTATAACCATTTGTAACTGTTCGTAATGTCCATTAACATTGAATGAAACAAAAATCATCTTGAAAATAGGGGCTAAATCTCTAGTAAAGTAGAATATTAGCTATTAAAATATGTTTTGGTGTTATTGATTACATCGAGGAAAAAGTATATATTTTATGGTTACATCGGGGAAAAAGTATACATTTTGTGGTTTCAAAACCCCGTAAACTGTGATTCAGTAGATGCTTATGTAGTTAGTTGACTATTGAATCCTAACAAATAAGCATAGTAGTTGTCTATTGAATCCTAACAGGTTAGCATAGTAGTTGTCTATTGAATCCTAACAAGTTAGCCTTGTAGTTGGCTATTTAATCCTTATAAGAATCCTAACAAATTAGCATTGTAGTTGTCTATGTATACCGTGTTATTGTTACTTGGAGTGATCCTAACTTTCAAGCTATGCGTAAAACATTTAACATCAATTCCTTTTTCGTTGTCACTTTTTGCAGTCATTACCTCTTTAACTGTTTTCATGTACATTAGGACAGCCCCATGTTTCATTCTTGACAATGATGTAGCAGAATAAATTGTTTTTAAGTTTATCGCAAATATTGCAATACCCCAAAACACAATCTTTTCCTTGTAATGAAATGGATTGTTTCCATTTCTGTGTTAGAATGTTTGGTTAAACAGATTTACGACAGGTGATTGCTTAAAACAGTAAACCTTAAGGAAGGCTTAAATGTAATTTTTGATTTAATAATTAATTAATTAATTAATTAATTAGCTGGACATACTAGATTTGTCATAGTCTGAATGTCGTAATAAATGTTTAGCTCCTTTATGAACTAGAGTTTGCGTTTGGGTTTAAAATGCAGCAATTTGTTTGAATGAAATTTTTCATGCGGTATTTAGTTTGACCAATCAGATATCTCACGTCCATACCGAAATTTAAAGACATGTGGGTGAAGTTTGATGAAATTGAGATATAACTTCATTCGACTGATCAATATGCATAAACACTGAAGTAAGTTACTAATGTAGAAGTAAGATCCAGGGACATATCTAAATACTCAAACGAGGCCGTTATCAAGTGCATTTAGGCGCATGCATACATACATATGTAGATACATTCATGTAGATTTAGATATGAAACATACACAATTTACAACTAGAGATCATAATTTGCAACTATGACGTTGATATAAAGGACAATGATAGGATTAACCCTATCTAAGGTCCCCTCGTGCACACACACACACACACACACACACACACACACACACACATTTCCCTTCTCCTATCCCACGCTAAGTGCACATCAGAACCAGCCGTGGATCTGCCAGATAAGTTCTGGAGACAAAGCTTGTTTCTGTGTCATCTTTATGTGTTCAGAAAACTCAGATTTTGAAAACTTAGGTCTCCAACTATTCTGCAATAATTCACAGAACAAAAATTTAAATTAAACTAGTCAGTATTACAAAATGTCTAGTTTCAGTCTTCTAGTCTTTTCACTATTTCAAAATTTATACTTTGTCAAAACTACACATATCTAATTAATTAATGGTATTAACATACGCTTGTATTTATGATAACTTGTTTCACTTTCAGTATTAAATCAGCTGCATTTTTTTTTCTAAATGACAGAGATCGAACAAAAATGTAGTTTTGCAACTATTTCAGCTATTCACAATCCTTTTTTGAAGCTGACAATTTGCTTGTCTTTTTTGATCTTCTGTCTTCATTCGTATTGAATAAATAAATAAAAAACACACTTGTGTTTTGAACATGAAAGTTTGTTTAAAAGAAGAAAGTAGAACATTAAAACCATTTCATGGCTATCTTCTTGAATAGTGAACGCACAGGCATTCAATCCCCGGCGTGTATATCGAAACCAGTGGGGAATATAGACGAAAGGAAATGACGAATCAACAAGACGTAATTCAAACATTAACATTTTATTTACAGTTGATTTAAGTCATTATTATTGCTTTACTTACAATTGCTACCCACCATCAGACTGTTTTTATCGTCCATCTCTATCTTTCTCTCTATGTTGGTCGGTTTGTTTATCAGTTTTATCAATATAGGTCCAGAGACATCGTCGCATGCCACAGGCGACAATCCTCTATGCTCGTTCTTCACGCATTTTCACTCGTAGCTTGAGATGACGGTCCAGAGAGAGAGAGAGAGAGAGAGAGAGAGAGAGAGAGAGCAGAAGGGATTTCGTTTTAAATTGTGGTCCATGTTTAATTCATTTATAAAACAGTAATTATTAGTAATTTCTCTGGTTATTTTGTTGTTGCAGTGGAAATTCATAACCGGTTTAGAAAGTGTGGAAGCAATTGTCTACTGTTAAAACCATAATTATTTTTAATGTATCTGGTGTATAAATTTATAATAAGCCTTCACATATATGTTCAGTTATATATATATATATATATATATATATATATATATATATATATATATATATATATATATATATATATATATTAATCATTTTTCGGAATCATAGCACCTGCCTCTTCTGCTTCTGTATGAATTTCGTTAGCCGTTATCATTTGAACATTAAAGTCTCCTAGTTCTTAAATTAAGAACACAAAATCAAAGTTGCATGATACAGTGCATGTTATTATTGGACCATAACCAACTGGAACACACATTTCACTTTCAATATGTTCAATATCCAGTTGTTTGGTTTACATGCAAGAGAGACTTCATTGATCTATCCCATGCAATAGCCCCTGAAACGCTTCGTGATGATAGCTTCCGTCGGTACATTCTCTTCTTGACGGCGTCCGATATATGTTTCTTGTGCTGGGGAACTTAATGTAACATAATCTATGGTGCTTATCGACGGCAGCAATAAGGTCTTTACTAACACTGAGCATCTGCCAACACTTACTCTCATGTTGTGTGGGTTACAATCTGAGATATGTGTGGCATCTCCTTGTGGTAGACTTTCTGGCAGATAACACACTTGTTGTCACAGTCTACTGAGGCGTTGGCATTGGCAGTTTTTCTAGTCTCCACTGGATAAATGTCCACCTCATCTCTACTCGAGCTGATTTGATTTTGAAACCTTATTTTACCCTGCATTTCCAAAAAACGCCCAACATGTTATTTTGCTGCAATAAGGTCTATAGTAATTAATGTGCCACGAGCCTTGCTATCTTTTTCGATAGATATGACTCAGACTTCATCACTTCACTGCCTTTCCCACCCAATGAAATGTCTGCATACCTATGCTACCTACCATACATAACATTGCGTTACTTTTATATTGACAATTGTGGCATTTGATTATGTTTTTGGCTTTTTTGCATGTGGCAAGATATGCATGTTTGCCTCCGTTATGTTCTCTTCTGTTCCTGTATTCTATTTTGCGAAGATAATTCATCTCAGCAAGAAGCACACACAACCTCTCTCTCTCTCTCTCTCTCTCTCTCTCTCTCTCTCTCACACACACACACACACACACACGGACATACATTTTATATCAATATATGATACTTTACCTATTCCCCTGAAAATCTAAATAATTACAAAACTAAATCTAGTCTCGGAACTAACCACCTAAATAAATGACTAATTGCTTTCCAGCTATCAAAAGATTTTCTTAAACCTTTGACCTAACTAATTGATGACATTCAGCGCTCAGCAATTACATATCATGAACGTTGTTCACTAACTTATGTTCGGGGTACATTTTAGCACAATCTGAACATCATTACAAGAATAACAACATTTTTCTACACCTAATCTTCTGGCATAATCTTGTACCTGTCTAAAATTAGATTCCATTGAAATGTTGAATGCATGCTTTCTTCAGAATCTAGAACAGCGATGCTGTTAAGTATGATGTGCTTAAATATAGCCACATCTGCATGCGGTATTATTCACACTTGTCTATTGCAAAATGAGCTGAAGTTGAATACATTTCTTGAGATAGATCTATACTACCATAATAAGATTCTTCTAAGAAAATCAACCAATTCATACACGTTTGTGATGAATGCTTCATTCCTTTTTCCAAGTTTTGATAGAAGACTCCCATCTTTCATAGAAATCTCCATAAAATAATTTCTGGTGTCGATACAGAGTACTTTCTTGGTGCTGAATCAAAGATGGAGTTTGCGATATTATCGTAGTGAAAGAAGTATAATAAATGATCTAATTTTTTATACAGTGGTGAAAAAGGACTCCTTAAAATGCATTTGTGGAATTGAAGGAGTTGAATTATAAAGAAAATAAGAAACCTTGACATAATTGCGTACCGTAATGAAGAACGTATTACCATGCTATCCATGCATACGGTCTGATAGGTTTACATTTTGGAATGTCAAACATAGAGCTTTCAGTGCTTACATATAGCAAAGCAAGTGATGCATGAATCGTGCGTCAATCTTACTTGATTTTGGCTCTAAAAAACGGTAATTGTTACATTTACTTGCGAAAATCTTGATGCATTTCATTTTCCTATTGCTAAAGATATGGGCGAATTTATATATTTAGATCCAAAATAACTCATACCGGTTTGAGATCTAAAGTCGTCCTATCTGAGTGAAACTGACATTTAAAGACCTACTTTAAGTGTGGCACATCAATGTATTAAAGACATACCCCTCTATACAGTTTACTGAACATCAGACATAATTTAAAACGAATAAGCTTATCTATATCTGTACTGGCAATACACACTTATATGTGAAAAATGAACAATTGTAAACTAATTCGTTGATGGTGAGATTGTCTCACTGTTGTTTGTCTATATATAAAGTATGACCAATGTAGGGCAACCACGAGGTAAATATTGCAAGATAGGCAGAAGTAAGAAGCATTGTTGCTCATAGAATTGATGATGCAGGTGTTCCTTGACATCATGATTGTAACCGCTGTGGAAAACAGATTGTGGTGCTGGAGCGGGAAAGTAAACGAGAGAATTAGCTTGTATCAACGATCTCGAAACAATGTCAACAGGTCACACACGTCTTTGGTATCAACGAAAGAATCTGCAAACACATGAGTCAGACAAAGTTATATGGAAATGAAGATAATCTATTGCTAATGACAATGAACCCCTCAATTATGACGGTTCTATGTCACATCTTGTGTATAGAAACTAGTTCAGGTGATGAATTAAATCTGTATCTTCCCTGCCTTAAAACTGGGTGAGAACATATTTGGTTAATGATGAACTGCACTATTCAAGAGTGGTCACCTTCTATATGTTGGAAATTAAGACTCTTAAGAATCAGTTTTAAACTCACAGTATGTAGCAAACATTTTACCGATAGCCTGGGTCCTTAGTGTGATTTTCGGAAGAAGCAAATGAGATACTAATCTTGATGTATAATAATAATATATATAAAAATTAACACCCCACCCCACCCCACCCCAACAACAAGAAAATGATGAGATTACACGAACCATACTTAAAAGACTACAACTGAAACCATTAATAAGACGTCATGTCTATCAGTTTAAGCCAAGATGGTGTTTTAAAGATATTGCAAAGACAGTGATGCCTGGGGATGTGATCATACTATTTATGAAGATGGATGAAATTAAACGAGAGAGGAATTAGTTCTTTGTTTCGGATTATCTTGGGTCATGTTACTTTCTTGTCTCCAGTAAAGAAAGTAACTATGGCGGTAAGGAGGAATGCTACACAAACCTGACAAACAGCAAAAAAATACAATTTGTAAATCTAAAGTCGGATCAAACTTTATTGCAGCTATTGTTGGTTGCTAATCTCGACAAAAGTTAACTTATATGAATATCAATTGGTATCTTGATTCATCTCGACCGATTTGACCTGAACAGTCCCTGAACAGTATGGTAAAGGGAAGAAGATGACAGATTTCAGAAGTTGACTATGTAAAGCATTATTTTTGACACATGCTGACCAATAGAAAGGGCTTTATATATTTAGTGCTTTGCACATGCTGACAATGTAAAAGACTGTATCTCTTTGATCTAGACAATCAATAATCATTTTGAATAGCATGTGGACGCTGTCGCAATAATATCTAGGATCTATGAAGACAGCAACTTGTACAGGTTTTGATAATTTCTTCGGTGTAAAAAAGCTGGGTAACTTGATGGTAAGAGTAAAAGAGTAAGCAAAAACAAATCTTGTGGAATTCAGGTCAAGTTCAAAAGTCAGCCAAGTTTTGTTCAGAGCTTAGTAACATATTGAAATCCACGAGAAGCACACGCCCTTTTAAGTTGGTCTGCGACGTCGTCCTTGATGAGAGAAAGGCAACATAGCTTGTCTTTAATTACTCATAATGTTTGCTTTGAAATTATATATGTTGCCCACTTTCTTTACGAAATTCCATGGAGAGTAAATGTGCGCCAACGGACCTTGGGCTAGGAGCCCTGTCAAAGCTTTGTGTCCATATACTACAGTACAGTGGCCCGAGAGGTCACTGTGAGTTTATTTTGCATTAAGTCGTATAACTGTCAAAGTTACATCTAATACTTAAAATTGTATACGCGTAGATATTATGTTTAAAAAGCTTCAAGCTGCTCTTGATTGCATAGACTTGTATCAAATTTATGGAAAGTAAGCTGGCGTGTCAAACTTTTGATTTTATGATGTAGCACTTGTACAAAAGCATATGAATGTAAAGCTTGTTAGGTGAAGAACTGACAGTGTGGCAAATATGAACTCATGTATCTCACCAATAATTTCATCTTTCACAGAAAAATTATCTTTTTCGCTTAATTAGATCAATGATGCACTATTTCTATTTCAGGCGCGACACTTGTCGCAAAACGCAAAACGCAAAACTTTATTGTATGTTGATGTATAATGTATACGTTTGACATCCACGCCTTTTTGAAATTTATTTCGTGAGTAGAAAGGGATGGAACTGATATTGAAAATCTTCAGAATAGGCAATTGTTGCAACATATAAAACAGTTATTGCAATGAATGCTTGCTTGCTACCCACAGGCATAAAATTAAACACACACACACACACACATATGGGATGAATATAGTCTAATGAGTTATTTGATTCTTTGATACACTTTGAAGTAAAATCACAAAACTAGCTAAAGTGACAGGTTTTAGATGATGGTAGAAAAGTTGAAAAAGATGGTAATTTCATACACTTATACTATACATCACTTTTCATCACGAAAGAATATGTAGCACGAGCGTAATTTTTGAACGCCCAGGTAATCGTTATCATATTGCTCATGATAGCACACATTAGTGCGAACAAATAATTTATCAGATTTGTAATTATTAATTTTAAAACTAATAAAGTTGCTTCCCAGTTTTGAGAATTATATACTTTAACAAACATCTAATGAAAAATTCGTGTTATTTGTGTTATGACATTTTCTTTTATGAAAGGGCACCATAAATATAAAAGAGACAAGTATGTGCAATTTGATCATCTTAATGGTCTGGCCTAAATTTCACTAAACATCTCTATTTTCTTCCTTAGACTGAAATTTTTGTATCTGTCTTAGTGCTTGACTAGAAGCAATGAATGCTTCACTGAATATTCAAGAGTCACCAGTAATTAGAATACAGTCATACTATCCTGGAACTATTTAGAAGAAAAAAAATCTGGGGAAAATTTTTGAAGATTTCCTTAATGTTAGAAATTTCTCAAATTTGTTAGTTTAATGTTCAATTATAACACCAGAAATATACTTTTCAACCTCCGGACTGTATTTGCCACTGTCAAAAAGTTCAATATTCTTAGAATTATTATAAGCAAGATAATGTAGACTCTGTTTGAGGACACATTTAATGAAACCTGGGATTGAACTTTAAATTAGAAAATACAAAAGCCAATTCTTTTATCAAAGTATCCGTTTTATGTCACTCCAAGTGCTTACTTAAACCTCAAACATGCAAATCAATGAATACATAAGATTAAAGCTCTTACAGCGCTTTCAGCTTGCAATCAGCAAATCTAATTTTTATGTTATGCACTTTTTAACTTAGCATGTTTTATTCCCCTTTACTTCTGGCTCACTATATCAGAAATGGCAATTAATTTCAGATTATTTATGGAAGATATATTACTGTTTTGACTGATATGATGATCCTTTTGGTATATCGAGTATGTACTTTCTAGGCTGTAACCCCGCGGTGTAAGATTCAACGTTCTTTAAATCCAACAGAAATAGGATTACACAATTACAATTAAGTGACATAACTGTTAGCTCTCTCTGAACCTTGAGGAGGAATAGCACTTTTGCAACGGCCCCTTGCTGACTGGCTAGATAAAGGTGGACTTCTACGGGGGCTTCGACTTGGTGGTTGACGTAGGCGGAGATCAGTCATCGTTTTCGAACGTTGAGTAGTTAGATTTCCACAAGTGACTACTCCTTTTTGACTTACACGGGGATCAAAATGCAGTGTGTAAATTTCTCTTTCATCGTTGTCAGAGTAATAGCGGATTTCACCGTAGCCACTTGTTCCCATGCTATCGCTAAGCTCAAACTCAAATTCCATATAATTCCTTTCTACAAATGGCTGGAAGACGACACATAAGCCCAAACTTTCCGAAGTAGAAGGACTTCGTATCGTCCCACTTAAATGAGCTCGAACTATCTGTTCTTTACGGAGAGTAATCACCCGAACATCTTCAGCTAAACATACAAACTCTTTCTGTTTTAAAGTATAGTGAACTTTTAATCTGTTTTCAATTTGGACGATTTCAGTTCTTATGCGTTTCTTGTGCTGATTAAGAAAGGTCATAACTCGGCAAGGTTTTGCCTCGTGTATAGCGATAAGAAATTGATCTCGAACAGCTTCCAGATTCAAGGTACGGCCATCAAGTGGCTGTGTAGTTTGTATGAAGCCGCACCTGGAAAGCAAATGATTAATTAATTGATATTAAAGCACAGCTGAAACAGTGTCTATATATCTGTAAATCTGTAAATCTTTAGGCCTTGCAAGTAGGTATACGAAAAGTCCCATGCTAAAGTATGATGTATACAAACTAATACTTATATCATACGAAGCCTGGTAAACAATTGTCAACGTTTATTGGAACTTTACTCCGTAAATTGCACAGGATTTTTTAAATTTCCCATGAGAAAAATTATATACATTTCAACAGAAATTAAGCATTTTGATGACTTTAAATGATTATGCCTTTAAACACCCGTGCTGAATATTATGAATTAGTAGCCAGTTCTCCATTTTGTATACCACTGAAAGAATGTCGTGTCTTTTATGTTCAGGTGTGGAAAAATTCTCTTTTCTGACAATGTCTTTTGAAAATTAAAACACTGTGTCCAATCAGACAAAGACACAGTCGTCTGTAATGTACTTCCTAAGGTAAATTGAAAATCAGTTCAACTAATTTGTGGTCTAAATGTCTCTAAACACTTTCCAACAATCATCAACTGACGACCAAAACATGTTTTCATTTCTAACCTTAATGGTAAAAGTAAATTAATTCATTAGTACCTCCAAAACACAAATAACCCCTTAGGCTATCAATGGGTACATTTTTACCATATCTGTACCCTTTCTAGATGAACTGAAAACGACTGCATGCTATTGTGCTAAAAGAAACAAACTATTATTCACTCATATTTACTTCAATCACTGATACAAATGCACGGATGTTTTGATTATAAAAAAAAGCAAGTTGGTATAATATATATATATATATATATATATATATATATATATATATATATATATATATATATATATATAATTATCATAAAGGTTAGAGAATTTTAGTTCGTACAATATGGAGATTCGAACCCGGATCCGCGGGTTACGGCACCCATCGCTTTGCCTGTAAACACCAATGCCTATATAGGCAAGGCGATGTGTGCCGTAACCCGTAGAGTACGAATTAAAACTCTCCAACCTGTATGATATTATTTTTTATTCGTATTTTAAAATTCTTTTAATGTTATCAAGCATTCTCCTGTAGAATCCATGGATAGCACATTCCGCTTTGTTTGGTGTATATTTGCAATTCTCTATAATAACTTCTATATACCTTGATTTCTGTGGCAGGAATCAAGATGGACTGTGTACTTAGATGAAAATTTATTACTGGGTCGACAATACAGCATGTCTGATACGCACGATTGTCTATACGACCAACTTTGTAGCATCATTTTTTGGTGATGTGTGCATGGTCGAGATGGTATAGCGGTTTGTGCTTACAGGCAAAGCGACGGGTGCCGTAACCCTCAGATCCGGGTTCGAATCTCCGTAGAGTACGAATTAAAATTCACTAACCTGTCTGATAATATTATTTTTTCGTATTTAAAAATTATGTTAATGTTATCAAGGTTCTCCTGTAGAATCAAGGAATAGCAGTTTCCGTCGTTTTGTTTGGTGTATATTTGTAATTCTCTCTCTCTCTCTCTCTCTCTCTCTCTATATATATATATATATATATATATATATATATATATATATATATATATATATATATATATATATATAGTCGAGGTCAACTTGCGCAGTTGAATTAACGAGAAGCCGTTATGGTTTGGAGAGATAATCTACAAATCTACAAATGCTCCAAATGTTAGCGACTAACTGAAATAAGATTGAATGTACGTGTATGTCATATGTATAAAATGGCATAAGGCTTTGCTAGATAATATAATCGATTATCACAACACCTGCCGTGTTCGATTCATCGTTAACGTAAGTAATACCCAGAGTATAGGCACATATTTACCAATTAAGGAAGCGATGATAGGAAACTTAACAACAGTTAATATCGTCAGATAATGCTTATTAGTAATAATGCGAATCTGATGGGATTATTTATACAGTATACAATAAACCTGATGATTGTATGTAAGGTTTCATGCAAAAATTAGAATACAAATGATTCTACTAAGTGTTGAACTACCAAAATAATTATGGAAAACAGCATCTACTCACACTTTAAAACCTTGAAATTTTCGAATCGAATTTTAAATAATGTATTTACTTGTTTATATTCCTTAAATCACAGGAATATGTTCCGTTGCCGTTGTCTTTTACGTTTTCCTCGGATATAATGGTCTGACCATCTTCCGTTCTTACTAACAAAGTTTTGTATTTCTCTGATGAAATTTCTCCTTCCATACGAAGCTGTAACGTGGCATGCTTCTGCAACTCCTTTGTTTCTGGCACGCGGACAGAAACAACATCTGAAGACATGTTTTTTATAATTGCGTCTGGGTATACATTCTTTAGGATTTCCAGTCTTTCTTTAGTTACCGGAACTACCTAGAAATGTTATGAAGATATAATAGCCAAAACCATTTATATAGTGTATCGAAATGATTTTGGTTTAAATGTCTCTTTGAAAAGTAGATAATCTGATAATGTTCGAAAACAAATTCATTTAAGGTCTCCATTTAGAGAAAGACAGGCATGTGAATGTAGTCTATTAAAATCAGGAAAACTGAAACATGCAATAAATATTCACAGATCATATAGTAAGTACTTGGGGAATTTGAGAATGCTTTCAAATGTGAAATAAGCTGAATCCTTGCTGACACTTAAATTTCAAATGTACTTCTCAACAAGGAAAAGGTTGATGAGAAGAAGCACAGCAAACTCAATACTGTGCACTTGACAACAGTTAGCTACTATATCTATTATTCAGAGTTTACCGACCGTTACGTAACAGTAGGGTATGGTATGTTGACTCAATTACTACAAAAGACAGATAGCAAAATGTATTCGTATATCATTGATGACCGCGCACTGGACATTGCACTCTAACAGTCAAACTTGGAGTCGATGGTTCAAATAAAAGTTACGACTATTGTATAACATGATAAAAACGCATTGTGTTCGCTTACAATAAATACTTAATTGAAATTCTAGAAGAGAAATAAAATCTTTACACATGAAGTAAAATTTAGCTTCTGTCATAAAACTTTTTAAGATATAATTTATCTAGGATATAGGCGGTTTTTACCATGAGACGAGAGGGTCGAAGCAATTCATTTGTAGGATGGTGGGAAAAGTAACCGTGTTGTCGCAGCAGAAATGGGCGTCGCCTTTTGTGCCAGTGTAACAGGCATATTTCGATTTTTTCATTTTGTTTTATTTCCCTGTAAGCAAATTCTCTCTCTGATCTAAAAAGCTAATCTTGAAGTTACATCTGTTATCATTTAGGATCGGGGGTCATTAAATATTACAAAACTTCTTGGTAAATGCATGCGAAACTTTGATTCAGGTGTTCCTGTCGTGAAGTTTACACATCGGATTATAAATGTTGACTTCTTAGTGATTCACTATTACCCTCCACCGGAGAGATCGACTAGGGGATGTGATGCCAAGAGTTTCTTCGGCCAGTTATTGGCCCAAATTTACATTTTCAGTGACTGCGATGGTATTTGCTATTGCCGCAGACTGTAATTTTCGGATTGGATCCCCATTGACATTATGAATTATATTCACTCTTTCCCCGAAAAGAAGGTTTTAATAAAAGTATAAATCAGCATGGGGATGACTTAATGGAATTCCTAAAGGACCCAAAGTTCCGTATTCTCGACAGACGCTTAAATTACGAGGAGGAAAATTTCACTTTGGTATCTAGTAAAGGAAAAGCCTGTGTTAACTACCTGTGTATGTCCCATAAAGTGTATCAAAAGTGCAAATTTGAAAAGGTATTAACTGTACAGTCTATTGTAGATAATTGCATGGTGCACGGGCTGCTCTTAGATAGATCAAGTTTACCTGACCATTCTGTCCTTGTGGTCGAATTCGACGCCAGATATTGTTTGCAAATAGTGCACTAAACTTCGGAACGCACATACAGTAAAGTACCGCATTTTAGACTAAATAAAATCCCACAAGAGTTTATGGACAATAATTTAGTCAGAAGTACTATCCTTGACATACTTACAAACATATAGAGAAACGCAAGTTGAAATTAAATTTATATATAACAAATTATGCGATGCAATAATTTCTTAAATGAATTTAAAAGTTTCAAAATATGATTCAAACAAAACGAACAAATAAATGTTTTAAACACACTAAGCCGTACTAGAATTATGAATTGCACAATCTGCGGCGTAATATGCGTGTGAAGGAACATGCTTTTCTAAAGTGTAAGAATGGTCGACACATTAGAACGGTTTTACACACATAACACATGCGTACGCATAACCCCAACGAGTTATGGAGGAAGATATAGCGTCTACGTCCGGAAAGATAAAGGTTATACAAATACAAGCTGTAGAAATTATGGTAACACCGTTTACGACAGTAAGTCAGTGTTTAATGGGTGGAAACAGGACTTTCGAAATCTTTATAACTGTGGAGACAATGACGATTTTGATGACACACATTACCTCTATGTTAAAGTACATAAACAACTCACGGAAAATACTATGGCTGATCCGTTATATGTACCAAATAAACAGTTAAATACTAACATTACGACAGTGGAGAACATTAGTATGGTAATGCATGCACGGACCGGCTACGCATGCGGCTGATACAGGATACCGTTTTGAACTATTCCACCAATTATCGCCGTATTACAGCAATAATTACAACAAGTGACACCATCATAATACTGTGCGCATGCGTGTATTCTGTCAAGTTGACTTTACTGAGCTCCGGAATTATGTTACTTTTTGGGTAAAATTTATGGAATTTGAAATAACTCTACCTTCTGGCGTCTGTATATGTTCATTGTGAACACGTTTATATATGGGAGGCCCTAAAAAAATATTTAAGAATGAAAAAGGAAAAAGGATGAGAATTCACCGCCAGATTCAAATTTGTTCCCTGCAGGGAAGAATATACAAATAATGAGCAATGTTACCGCTCAAACATCCGGACCAACAGGTACGTCTCCAGTACCAAGTTCAAGCGCAAACACATGTTATTCTTTACCTCTTCATCCACCCGATTACTTGCATAGCATGAATAGTGTTATCCAATATGGCTCCCAAGAGTCAAATCCAATTTCTCCAGCCTTCGCCAATGTTTCAAGGTTTCACTACAGATCCCGTTACTACGCCATACATTGCAGAACTCAAAAAGAAACTGGACACAGTACTCATCAAGTTGGCCAAAATATAATCGCCTAAAAGGTAAGTGTGGTGGATGTTAAGAACGAAGTTAAAATACTCTCCAGAAATTACTTCCAAATGGAAAATACGTTAAAATTTATAAGTGACAAGCAGAGTGAAATCTCCAAAATGAACCAAGAGAATGCCAGTCTGAGAGAAAGAATACTTCATTTCCAAAGCAGAAGTACACGGGTCAATCTAATATTCAGTGGTATGACTGAAACAGAAATTGAGAACTAGAGACAAAATGGGCCTCAACTACCCCGCCGTGTACCCCCAGTCAGATCGACTACCCCAGAACCGAACACCAGCAATAATGGATTTTTTTAAACCCGGAACAGATTCGCACCGTTAGCCGACTCGGACACGCGTTATTCCGAAGTGTAACACAGCGAGTGTGATATGAGCGATTCATGTAACACGCATAACTCAGGAACTGTACATTACCTACAGAACCACATACAGCTACACAAAACTGAAACCGATGAAACAAACCTGATTCCTTCTTACGAAGAAACTGTGCTAAAATCCTCGCACGTGAATGACAACGAGAGATCGAGCACGAAAACGACGGGTGAAGTAGGAGCGGCACTGAATGAATCTATACGTGTTGTTTATGGTTGCCCGTATAAATATTGTGAGCAAATAACTCAGTTTGATGATCCATGTAAAAAAAAGTAACATCAGCTTCTCTTTTTTAAATGACGGTGGTTAAAAAGTAAGTGAAATTATCCTGTATTTAATAATTTCATAAGCAAACTTGATATCATATGTCTTGTTGGAACCAAACTGTCAGAATTGGATGTAATTTGTTTTGAAAATCACGAGATTAAGGGATTTAAAATTGGACACAATACAAAACGTACCTCGCGTGGCATACCCCTACTTGTGAGAAAATCAATTATAAAATATATCAAACTGTTATAGAACAGTTCTGAGTATATATTTTGGTTTAAAGGTTCGAAAGAATTGTTCCAAACGAAAGATTATTTCATATTTGGAATTGTTTATATACCTCCTGAAGGCTCAGAATATTTTTCAATAGATGCTTTTGATGAAATCGAGGATGAGCTACTGATCAGACTTCATGCAACTCAGCATGTGTTCTTGTTAGGCGATTGGAACAGCTGAATTTCAGATATTGATGATATTATTAAATTATCAACCAATACTGACAACACTGATAACCTTGATCAAAACGCTTATGATTACTTAAAAGACGTACAGTGTCTCAGTAATAATTATATCCCAATGAAAAGACATACCTGTGATAAAAAGAGGCCAAATAACTATGGCAATCACATGTTAGAACTTTGTAGAAATTGCAGTATGTATAAAGCCAACTCAAAAAATGGAGGAATAGGGAAATGTACAAGTAAAGGTGTTAAGTGGACAAGTAAAGGTCTAATTGTAATAGACTATTTCGTTACCGCTGTAGAGGGTTTTAATTCTATCACACAATTTTGAATTCATGATTTTTGTCCAGTGCTCTCTGACATTCATAATGTAGTGGCTTTGATTGTACATACTGAGGTGAATACGTGCTTACCTGAAGCAAAATCTATGAAAAAAACGATTGGGGAGATCTGATAAGAAAAATATGTTCATAGCAAGCATTAGTAGGGACTCATTTGAAGACTTCGATCACAAAATACATGACTTGAAAGAATCTACGAAGATCGAAAAACAGAAAGTAAAAGAAAAGTGATTAACATCGCTATAAACGGGAAAATACTCAAGGTAGCAATGAACACGCCTCTGTATGTGAATTCTTGTATCTTCCACAATGGAAATAAATCAGGGCTATTTACTTGCAATCAAGGAGTTAGACAAGATGAAAATCTTTCTCTTGTATTATTTTCCCTGTATCTAATGACATCGAGAATCACATTTTGAGCTCGAATTGTAATGGCATGACAGTTGATTTACTGGATGGAGATATTGTAAAATATTTAGAACTATTTGTTTTACTCTATGCAGACGATACCATTGTATTTTCAGATAATCCAAGAGATATGCAAAATAATCTTGACGTATTCTTTAATTACAGCAAAAATATATGAACTTATCATTAACACAAGCAAAACAAAATTTGATTTTTGGTAATTGTAGGAATAGACAAAATGTGAAGTTCAAATTAAGAGATTCGGAACTTTAAATGGTCAGAAATTAGAAATATTTAGGATTGATCCTTGCGAAAAGTGGTAGGGAATTATGCATCTAATTAGTCAAGCCAGTAAAGCTTCTTAAGAAAAGGATACTAAATCTTAATATGCCTTAATATGTTAACTGTCAGCTTAAACCTTTTGATATGACAATAGTTCCAGTTCTTATATACGCAGCTGAGAGCTGCGGTTTTGAAAAAAATAGATATGATGGATCAAGTTGATTTAGACTTTTTATAATTTGTACTTAAAGTTAATACCCCCCCCCCCCCACGTATATTCTTTATGCTGAGCTTGGTAGAACCCCTCTACATTTACAAATTAAAAGGAGAATGGCTGGCTATTGGATAAATCTCATTAATGGTAAATCAACCAAACTATCATGTATCGGAGGCTATTACAGAATTATAATAATAGTCAAGGCAGAAGTAAATGGATAGAGAGAATTCATAACATCTTATCGGAAACTGGGTTTCAATTTATTTGGGGTGAACAAAATATTCCCAAAAAATCCTGGTTAGATACAATTTTAAAGGAAAGACTTTTGATCAGTTTATACAGACATGGGAATCATACATTACTAACTCAGCAAAAGCCGAGAGATATATAATTATCAAAAAGCAATTAAACTTAGAACATTATTTATCAAAATACTCATAAAAATATATGGCAAATATAATAACACTTCGAAAATGTAATCATTATTTACTATAGAGAAGAAGGGAAGATGTAAAAATTTGCCTAGGCATACAAAAAGTGTTCAAATTTTTGCGTGCAAAACTGCGTGGGTGACGAATTTCATCAACTCCTAGAATGCAGCTATTTCAGAGAACAAAGAAAGCAACTACTACCAGTTACTTATATATCGGACCAAATGTACCAAAGTTTAAAGAACTATTGAGTTCTGAGAAAGTTGGCGTTTTAAGAAAACTCTCTAAATTGATTGATAGTATTTTATCAAAATTTCGTTAATTAATAATCATCTTTACTCGATGTGCATTTTGTTCTTTCCATTTTTTTTCAGGAAGAGAAAATTACCATAGGTTCAGCATTGGAAAAGTAATGAGTTTACTATAGATTAATTTGTGTTCCGTTTACCGTAATTTATATAATTTCTTTCCAATGGTATCAACACAAACATGCTCGTATTCCACTGGAGTAATGATTGTGGTATTGCTGTCAATCTGTGTTAAATCGACTCTACTGTGAAAAGCATTATATTGGCTATGGCTGATGTACACGCATGCAAAGTGAGATTCTAATATTTTACCTCATATGTTGCGTATTGCAACCTGAGTGTAATAAAGATTGTATCATTTGTCATTGTCATTGTCTACTTAAAGAAAATCAAGTACATGCCCAATACTGAAGGATACTAACTCAGGACCACGTATTCCTTTTGAACTATCGAGGCACAGGCTTGTTTTTATGCATCAGTAAATCACACAGTGCTTTTATCAACAAACGCTTGTCAGTATTCTTGCCGACGAACAGAATGGTTTTTGAGCAACTCGATCTAGTGAAAGATTATTTTTTAATACCTTAAACAGCATAACAAGGAACAATAATTCTGTGTTTGCCACAGTTATTGATCTGAAGAAAGCTTTTGACTTTACAGACCGTGTCATGACGCTATACAAACTTTTGTTGAACTATATTGATTATAAAATATACAACTATATCAACTCCATACACTCAAATTCAATTCATAACTTGATAAAGCTACGTAATGGTTCGATTGAAATCTATCTCAGACAATCTTCTCTGTTTTATCAATGATCTTGTGCAAGAGATCAATGACCTCGTCATTGGCATACAAATTGGTGACCTTAAGATATCACCGCTTCTATTTACTGATGACATGTCCTGGTCTCCGATTCAGAAGATCGCGTTCAACTGATGCTAAATACTATGCCACAAGTGGTGTCGACGCTGGAGAGTGCTCATTGACACACGCAAAGCAAAGTGTGTGCATTTAAGATGAAATCAAGCATAGAAATGTGACAAAGAATTACAAATTAGAGATAATATGTTATAAACTGTTTTGAACAATACAACTACTTGGGTGTCACTGCAAACAATGAAGCATTAGCAAAGCGTTTGTAAAGTTGGTTGGGCACATGGAAGTTTGATACATAAAATACACCACCTAAAAGGATTGGGTTTCTGTTCTTAAAGAAACTTTACACCTCCTGTGTCGTGCCGATACTTCATCATCATCATCTTTATTTCCTTCTGTAGAAGATTACATGATATAAAAATTAAGTGTTATAATAAATCACTTGATTAAATTCAGGAACCTTTGATAAGGTTAAGAAAGACAGTATATGCAAATAATGAAAGATGTAGGCAAACTATATAACCTGATCTCATGTGGACAAAGCCAAAAATGGGCCGGAAAAAACGACAGAAATGATTTTGTGCTTACAATAATGTAAATAAACATGAAGTATGATCATCATGACACAACTCATCAATGCTTCAAAGTGCTTACATCATATTCCTCATTACATTTTTCATGATCTGCCTAAGTTGTTGCTGTCATCCCTCCGTCTGCGTAAGACAATGGATATGCAGTAGCGGTTATTGATGACTTGTTAGTTTGTGCTGCATTTCCTCTGGTGACTAAAACGTCCTATCCTAAAACGACAGGGCCTGCCGCAAGTGACACAACTGTGTTCTGTGATAGGCAGACCCTGGCTGGCGAACTGCTTCCTGTGTTGACGCTTGCCGTGTAGTTGGTCCAGCCACTTTTCGCCATGATGTTGTACTCCAACCCGGAGCTTGTGGAGCCAGTTGTCTCTACTGCTTGCCAGTGACTCCCATTTGTCGATGCCGATGTCATATCACGCTTGTAGACATCTTTGAAGCGGAGTTTTGGACGTCCTGCTGGTCTCTTAGTATTGGAGAATTCGTTGCGAAGCATGTCCTTTGGGATGCGTCCATCTTGTATCCCGTGCACGTGTCCGAGCAGTGCAGCCGCCTCTGCTTAAGGAGTCCCAGGATGTTGGTAGATTGGCCTGTGCAAGAACGTCATGTAACACCAAGGATGCGATGCAGACAGCTGAGTGGAAGCTGTTGCGTTTCCTCTCTTGGCGACTGTAGTTAGTCTATGTTTCGCTGCCATACTGCAGGATATTGAGGACGCAGGTCTGGTAGATCAAGATGTTGGCCGTCTTTCCATTGCGGGTCACTGTTAATCCTAGGTAGCAGAACTTGTTGACTACCTCCAGAGAATGATCTCGAGGGTGATGGCTGGTTGCTGTGCAACGCCTTGTTCCATGACAACCGTTTTCTTGATTCTGATGGGTAAAAAGAGCATGGAACATGCATCAGAGACACAGTCTAAAAGGTTCTGGTGCCACCTTTCTACGTGGACAACTAGTGTTGCATCGTCTGCGAACGGAAGTTTTCTGATCAGGATGTACCTTCCATTTCCGCGTCGAAGGCATAGTTAAGGAGAACGGAAAAGAAGACGTGGAAGAATGTTGGAGCCAGGACGCAGCTCTGTTTCACTCCACGCTTGATCTCGAAGCTGTACCGTGCCGCACATGTTATCGTGAAAGGAACGGATGTGGCTGAGGAGTTTCGGTGAGGGGGAGCCGATCCCCCGCAGTGTCTTGAGACGTTCCACCCTACTGACCGTAGCTGGGGTATGTCTGTTTCGTCGGGCTAGAGATAGAGGTCGTGTTCCACCCAGTGAGACATCTACTTGCTCCTGTTGGTGATCACCTCACCATCTAGTGTCTTTAAGAGGCAACTTTATTTCATGCGTCTGACGCGGACTGCATTTTCCTGGCATGGATCGGCCAATTACTGATTTGCCCATTGCTTAGATGTCTTCATCACCACACTCTTTGCTGATTTGAAAGCCAGAAGTGTTTCTGGTATTGGATTTATGTTGTGTTCTCGGTAGGTCGCATTCTTAAATTCTATCACTAACACCATTGTATCTGAATGGTTCTCGAACCAGTCTTTGTTTTGAGTCATGTTTTTACCAAATGTGGCGGTAAGCTGACTCATAGATAACTGGGCTCAGGTCGCTCCAGACTTGTTGGGTATTCACTTTAAAACCTTCTCCTTATACAACTTTCAGGTTTTTAGCGTTGTCTTTCATGCTTGGCAAGCTGTGATAGGTGCGAGTGTGGAGTACACTGGCTAGGTCTTGTCTCCTGGTAATAATCAGGTAGAGTTGTTGCCAATGACCGGATCTTGGGTGCTGCCATGACACCTGTGCCGATGTTTGCCATTAAAGAATGTGTTTGTGATGCAAATCTGCTTCTGACCGTACGTTTCGAGTATCCTTTGGACGTTCTCGTAAATCATACCGACACCGTGGTGTCGGATACATGTTGGCTCTGATCTGTGGTCTGATCTGACTCTTGCTTTGAAATCGCCGACCAGGACCAGCTTTTTGCTCTGTGATACGCGCTCGAGGACGTCATGTAAAACGTGATAAGAGAGATCTCTGTCTTCAGTGGATGTGTATAAACTTGGAGCATAGGCGCTGATGACTGTAACGAAGCCTTCAGCGGATAACGTGGAGTGAGATGACGCGCTCAGATATTGCTACCAGTGTCTCGGTCTTCTGTGTTTCAATGTGTTGCTGACTGCAAACTCACGTCATGTTTACGGTGTTCGTAAGCGCTTTTTCCCTTCCAGCGGACATTATCCTTTGCTTGCAGGTCATCAATCATTTTAGGTAAAATAGTCCTGACGTTCCAGCTTCAAGCCGGAAATATTTGCTTTTCTTTTTGCTGGGTACACTCTTGCCGTCTGCTTGTCGAGAAGAAACTCTAAGCTTTATGCACCCGATGAGGTAGGCAGACCGAAGCGGGTCAGTACCTTACTGGCTGGGGGCTGCCCAGCTTTGTGGCAGGCGAGGACTGACCAGTAGGATGCAATGATCTTTCCCACCGTCGTAGGCAGCCTGTGGCGCCCGTGCTCTTCGCCCATTGAGCTGGACTTATAACCCATCAGCGGCTGCCTCCCGTATTCTGCCGTTAATGGTGAGAACAAGGACGAAGTGTCCGCTCCATGGTTTACAGCATAGTCTGGGAAAATTATGGTGGCTCAAACATGCCCAGCATCTGAGTACCCTCTCTATCTCGCAAGCTGAGGCCAGAGGAAAGGCAGGTGCAGATACGTCTCCAGCAGGCTTGGTTGCAGGAGTTGCCGCAAGGTGTATACAGTGTTCACCAGCCCCCTAATGGGACTTCACTCCAGTTTTTCTGTAAGGGTGACCTCCCTTAAAATTTGCATCTCCCGAACTTAACCCACAAGACAGTGGGTGCTATTTGACCCATAGCTGGGACTTGATTGAAGGACGCCAGGGCGTTCCACACGCTGTTGGGCCTGCACATTGCGTCTCTGGGGGCCATGTTCCTCCGAGATCAACAGTAGTTTAGCCTGGGACCTCAAGGACGCAGTTTCCGTTGTTGCCACGAGGAGGTATTGCGGGAGTTTTGACTGTCCAGTACTGGAACAGGATGAATAAACTAAATGACAATAGACTGACCAAACGGAGTTTGTTATATTTGACTACTACAAGCGTGTAAATAATTGGAGCAGTCAACTTATACAAATAATGACTAGAATGGATCTATTGCAACAATTTGAAATTAAAGCCGCTATTGACCTCGTGAAAAGACCAAAGAAAGGTCCCAGGTCCCAGGGTTATTACTCAGATATTTGGTCTTGTGATGTTGTAAATATATCAAAACTTACTTATATGTTGTTCAAACAGGATTTGAAATGTAAAGATTATATGACTATGGACCTTCATAAAAATGAAAGATCCCTTCTCGTTCAACTTAGATGCAGTATTTTACCGCTAAGAATAGAGACGGATAGATACATATGTGAAACGCCCGAACAGAGACTTTGTAGGTTCTACACCCTGTATGTAATTGAAGATGAAACACATTTTGATAAGCTGTTCACATTATAATGATAGAAGATTAACTGTATTTTTCTTTCTACAGGAGAAAAGTTAAAAATTCTCATTCACCAGTATCCAAAGAAAGATGCCAAATATCTTGTTAAGGCTTACTTAAGGAGTAAAGAGACTCAATATACAGATCTTAATTTTATATTACATATATGCAACAAATAACTGATATATGTATCAACATAAATATGAAAACATAATCAAAGCATTATTTATTTTGGAATACTAACGTATTCATATTTTCAGCATATTAAGGAAATAGTGTAGTACATCAAGAAAACAACAGTCAAAGTTCATTACGGTGAATAAAAAAAATGAACACATTCTCATTATTAAGTTGAAAAAACAACTCACGAACTATTTTACTTTGAAAAAAGGCGGCAAATAGGCATGCAATATGAATAACGACTATTCTTTTTTTTTTAATAAACGCCAATGCAATTTATTCTTGCAAGTGATGCATATCCTTATTATTTGGAGTGTGTCATACCTGTAATATAAAAATGACCGCTGTCATTTTGCCCTGACAGGAAATACATATACCTCACTCACATATGCCATTTCATATTCAAATATCTGACAATGTATTAATACATAGCCTTACCAAAACGTGTATTTATAGGGTACATAGCATTGCATTTATTTTACTGACATACTTATAATGTAATAATGTAATAATGTATAATTTATTTAACTAATAATCTGTGTTTCGTCTTTATGTAATATTTGTTTTACAGACATACTTATAATGTAATAATGTAACAATGTATAATTTATTTAACTAATAATCTGTGTTTCGTCTTTATGTAATATTTGTTTTACAGACATACTTATAATGTATTTAACTAGGCCTCTGTGTTTCATCTTTATGTAATATTTGTTACAATCCGCTCATAAATCTGAAATCATGTTATGAACATACCATGTAATTATATATACATTTTGTATTGGACAGTAACTTATAGGAACAATGGACATGGTACTTTCGCATATATATTATTGTTATAAATGTTTTGTTACAATGCACATGCCACGGTACAAAATAAATATTTGCTTACTTACATAATGATAATAATAGTAATAATAATGCATCTAATAATAATAATAATAACGACAATGTTATTCGGTGCATGTCTTTTTGTCCCCCCAAAAAAGAAGAGAATTTAATGGTAAACATGAATAATGCATACAGAGGTCACCTGTCTACAAAGGCAAGTTGTCCTTTTCCCATCTCTGGGTGGCTGCTATTGTAATGTTAGACTCTCTCTCCCCCTCTCTCTCTCTCTCTCTCTCTCTCTCTCTCTCTCTCTCTCTCTCTATATATATATATATATATATATATATATATATATATATATATATATATCATGATATATAATGTCACAAAAGTTGGAGTACGCTGCGGGGGAAAGAAAACAGCAACGTTTCCTTAAATTTTGCACTTAAGAGAAGGTCTTCATCAGGTGACAGTAAATAACGTATACAGACACACACCCACACAGTGCGTCGGTTTCTCTTCTGACATTTTTATCAGTCTCGCCCTCCTGTAGTGACATCATGTGGCTATTATTATTATTAGTAGTAGTATTATTATTAATATGTCTTTCCATCACTATCCCTTGCAACGTTATTGCATTTATACCTCTATTTCTCGTAAAGGAAGTTATATCCGTGCTGTAAAGCTACAAGTGACAAATTATGCACCGCTGTCAAGGGCGCCCTGTGATACCCGATCTCCCCGCAGTGACGAAGTTAAAACTAGGTCACGCCAAGCAGCCTAACGCTATAGTTCTGCTAGCTTGCATGCATATTTGTTCGCCTTATTCACACACACACACACACACACACACACACACACACACACACACACACATATATATATATATATAGATATATATATATATATATATATATATATATATATATATATATATATATATATATATATATATTAGCTCCTTTTCTACTCATGTAGTTACTTTTTTTATATTATTCTGTTCTTTTTCTTTAGTTTAGACCTCTTCATTATTCCGGATAGTTTTCTTTCTCTGTGCCAAATAGTAAATGCGTATTGTTCTAAGCGTGTCAGTCTTTGTGTGCGTGCATGTTTGTGTGTGTGTTATTTATTCTCCCCAGAGGAAGACAATGCTCTAGGTCGAAATGTAGGGAACCTTTGTTGTTCTATTTTCCCGCGCCGTTCTCCAACTATATATAACGTGCATAGCGATAAAGATGAATTAATATTTATGGTACTATATTTACCTCGATGGAAATATTTGTGTCGTTCTCTACCGATCCTTCCGGGAAGTGAATTGTAGTTTGGGGGTTTGATTCATGTACATACGTACGAGAGAAATCCTTCTTTAATTCTGTTACCGTCGTTTTCGGAGAAGACACAATGTAGAAATAGTCAATTCTCCTGCTTTTGAAGGTGACAGTATTATCCTTGCAAAATTAAAGAGACACAGGAATATGTACTCATTATGTTACAAAAAGCATCTTTTCTAAATTAGGCTTTTAAATTAAAATCTCTACGGTTGTTAATGATATTCATTTCTCCGTACTCATCATTCTGAAGGTAAGAATCCATTTAATCTTGCTCTTTTGATCTTTAGAAGATTTCCTCCTTTTTATTTTCATTGTAAGCGCTCAAATACTTTCAAAATAATAGAAACATATGCATTATTAACATTATAAACAACGAGAGAGAGAGAGAGAGACAGAGAGAGAGACAGAGAGAGAGAGACAGAGAGAGAGACAGAGAGAGAGAGAGAATAATTCAAAAGGAACAAAAGGAAGTGAATATAGTTCAAGAATTTAGCAATTTGTTTTCCCGTAGGCAAGATGTCATCACTACCACCCCGTCCACTTGAGCTTTGAATATAGAACGGATTTCAAGGATACTGTCAAACCATATATTATTTTTGTTTCAAGCCTACAAACGGCCAGGATATAATTAAGCCGAGCTTGTATAACGTAGCAAATTAATACATTTTCATTAAATTAATCATAGTATGAATGATTTCGGTTATAGGTGATAGTTCAGAGTGTCGATAGATTTATCTAGATTGATTTTCTATTTGGTTCTTATATAATAAAAATATATCAAGTGCAGAGACTGATAAATCATTAAGTACATAACAAGGTAATATATTCGTGAGGTCAAGATATTGAATGTGAATGAAGAGTAATTACTCTAGTAGAGAAAAAGTGAATGCTAGCAAAGAATCAATAACACGATCATACGAATAGTTGGAAGGGAGATAAATTACTTTCAGTTCTGCTGGAATTTGTACCCATTGCCCATCCTGTTTGATCACGGCATAGAAGTCTAAATGTTGGTTTATATCATTTCCACCAAATTTTACAGTGACCTTGCAATCATGCTGGAAATCAAAGTTTCCTTTAATTTTAAACATTTCAGATCTGTCACTTGTTCCCAAATGCACACTGCGATCTTTGATTTTTTCTGGCATCTTCTCCATTTCCTCGTTCTTTTCTTCGTTTGAGATTGGTATTGCTGCTAGAGGGCCGTTATAGATGTATGGTAACTCCACATATATCTCGGGAACTTCGTACAGCTTTTTTATATACAACCTGATATAGAAACATGAAACTATTGATTTAGTTTGCAATAGTATTCCTCATAAACAAAAGAAGTCACATTTCTTTTTCTATATTTAGTTAAAAGTAACACTACTTTATACTTCGCTATTTCCATCCACTGTTAAACTTTCACTTTCCGACGAACTCTGAATTGCTTCTTACTCACGGACATTGAGAGTCGGCATTATGGACCACATGCATCATACTTACAGGCGTCTGTGTTTTGCAATTTGGCTCGTGTAAATATTAAATACGCTTCTTACTCCTAAAGTCGTCTACCGATGATCCTAGAGTTTGCTGTCTGTCTATTTACAATCACAATAACTCTACCAGTTTTTTCCAAGTAAACTCGAAAAATGCATCGGTTCAGCTATCAAGTTTAATACGTAACTTGTGCGTACACCACACTGCCTGCTCAGATTACATCAACAAACCGGAAAGATTACCTCATTTCCGGATTTCGATGGGTTCTAGCTTTGTCGATATATAATATCCCTGTAATAAAAAGTGAATAATTATCTCAACGGAAGTTGCTCTGCTACCTTTTTCATTTTGCCATGTGGATTTTTTTTGACGTCGCCATTTAGTTTCACGTCTCGTATTGACACCATTTGACCATTTGCAAAGAGGTTTAACTCAGAAGGACTTCATGTGTATCAGACTCAGACTTCCTGTGGTGTTATTTTGTACAGGATCATAAAGATCGTATTTATCAGAACAATCGTATGTAGGAAAGAAAAACTGACAAATAACAATGCAAAATTGGTGTGAAACCTGCCTAAGCACTTTTGGAAACTACCGATTCCTTTCACAAGGGCATAAAGCTACAAGGGACGATTACACAAACGAGACAAGATATAAAACACAAAAACGCAAACACGTAATTACTTTACAGAATCTACATGATGTTTGGCTGTCGATATTTACAGAAACGGTTCAATTACGATAAATTAATCTAATTGATGACGTAATCAAGTAGATTAGCAATGAAACATTTGCGCCATTTGCAGGGTTGCTGACCACTGTCCAATTAAAATGTTATCTGGAATATTGGTTTTTGCTGAACTGGCGATTACTTAAAACTAGTAAAAGTGTTCTTCTTAAGTAGTATTAGAAAACTGGATTGCGACTGATTAAAAAATAAAATATAATAAAATAAAATAAATTATCTTCATTTGTAACATTTAAATTTTTTTTTCAGAAGAATTGAAGTTGAGATCATGGGTTTATAAAAGCGAATTAATGGCAGGAAAGTGTGATTTTGGTAACTTGGAAATTTCTTGTTGTCTATGCACACGAAATTGCCCGTTTGGATTCTTCTTGATTTAAGACACTAGATTTGAGTGTTCGCATCAGGCAAATCAAATAAGTTTCTTTGGATTTCGTATTTTCTGTTGTTCAGTTTGAGTTATGGGCGATTCAAACCAATATTACATCAGTGTGGCTGGCGGGAAGAGATGTTCCGTCGCTGGGTTTCTTTCGGTGTTTTTTGTTTGGCCATCTGATCTGTGGAGATTCATTGTAATATTTAATTTCTTTGTTTCTCCAACATATTGAATACTGCATACCTTTCACGTAATGAGGTCGATTACATTTCTGTGTTGCACGTTATCATCTGGCTCTGAATGTTTATCTATTCACCTGTAACTGTGCTTGAAAATGACTTTGTTTCTTTTATGTGTTGTCACTTTTTTCATCTTTGTATCGAAAAGTCTTTGACGTCCCATCTGTTTGAGAGTGGTCAATGTTTTTGAATTATGCAACCTACTTGAGGGCGAACTGGGTGGAAAGTGAGGATGAATGATATTCGTTCCTCGTTTTCTTTTCCCTTTTATTTTAGGAGGTCAGCACTGTTTCTTCGTTTTTCTGTTCGTATCGCTTCCGCTATTAGATCTCTGTTGTCGCCTCGCTTTACCAAAATGTTGGTTTAGCCCTCTGCGCCTCTCATCGAAAGTGATGTTATCAGACCATATTCTCCTGATTCTAAGTGCTCGACTGTAGGGGATGTTTTGGATCTAATTCAGTTCGCCGTGAGATTTGTTTTTTGTAATAGAAAGTTTGATTTTTGCGGGCAAAAGTGTCACGAAGATGAGTAGAAACTACTTGTTGCATTTCTTTAGGTTTCATTTTATTTTGTAGATAATGAAGATTTCTTCAAAATCTGGTACCGTTGTTATAACAAAAGGCATGTAATTGATCAATACATTGTATGAAAAATTCGCATAAAAAGTGACATTTTGTAAAAAAAACACCATCGTAAGAAAGTATAAATGCAACAAATTATAGAAATGGACAAATAATATATGCCTGTTCTAGGATATGAACGCCAGAAGAGTTTCATATCGGTATGATGCAGTGTTGACCGTGTTCAATTAAAATATTTAAAAAAAAGAGATAGTATGATTTGTTAAAGAAAAAAAGGATGCAAAATTAAAATATGATCGGAAATTATGAATTCTACATTGTCTTGGAAAACGTATTTATTTAGAACCATACATTTTCCACGCTCTACCTAATAATGGAATATATATATATATATATATATATATATATATATATATATATATATATATATATATATATATATATATATATATATATATATATGGACCATATAAAGAGCTGGCTATTATTCAACACAATTTACAGACAGAATACTAGTCAGCTTGCTAATGATCTATGTAGTAACAAGCGATATGCTTCTTTTCAAACAACATTTAAACTGCTTAGGCTCTCAATATATTATTCTGGAGAGATTATTTATCACCGTCTAAACACCGTATTACTTTGTTAACAATTAGAAATAGGAAAGAACAGAAACACAAAATGCAGTTTTGCACCCTTGCAAAGCTTCTCGAGCGTTACCGATTAATAAAGGCGTGAAAGATTTCGATCTGGAAAAAGATTGGCTTTTTCTTTATTTTTGCTGTTTACAAAAACATTATTTCCTTATGTATGTCGATTTTTTCTAACTAATTTATTCGCGTCTGTGTTTTGTAGAAAGCTGTGCATTTTACTTATCATGCGTGGAAAGGAACAATTGAGCAGTAGATAAGTAATAGGATTCATCAAAGTATTTCCCAATGATAAACATATAATGAAAGCAGTATTTCCAAAAATAAATGGCATAAATATAAATGTTCTTTCATATAAAGTAAAATATTCAATAGCTAAATCTATTGTTGTAACAACGGTATTATGGCAGGGTATACATGCAGTAAAATGCAACAACAAATGAAGACTCTTTTAAATTAGATTATATGAATACTATACTCACGATAACTGTCTTTCTATTTCTCCTATAAAATCACTATCTACTCTGCAAATAGAATTAAACATTTGCTAAATTCGTATTTCCTCGTGGGCCACGTAAACTGTTATTCATAATAAACGTAATTATATTCTAACCGTGTCATAATTACTTAATTTGCTTTCTAATCTTTAAAATTTTCAGACTTATCACAACTCAAGAATATGCTAAATCTTATTTTCAGTAGTGTACTATTCTAGAGTAGGTTTTCTCAAACAACGTCTTTTGTATTTTCGTGCGTGACAATTTTAAATCATTTAGGAATGGACTTTTGTTTTTCCAAACCAACAATAGCACTCAACAGACACATTTTACAAACATTATTCTATGAGCAATGAGAAACAAGCAAACAGTCCCCCCCCCCCCCCAAAAAAAAAAAAAAACGACAACCAACAACAACAACAAAAACAACAACAACATATTTTCAAGTATTCCCAGTATATACTACAGTGTTTATATCAGTACTGTCATTTGATTTATATTCACTACATAATCTTATAGGTCTATATCGTAATTGCATATATCAAATGTGCGTATTTTGAAAACCTCACAGATTTTTGGTTTTTATTTGCATGCTTTAGACATGAATCACTATTTTGCTTTTGATTCAGTTTTATGCACGTATAATGCAGCAAAGTATTATGAATCGAAATATATTCGTTTACTCAGTGTACATGTATTTTTCCCTAAAAAAAACCTGACAACTAAAACTGCTGTCAAAAAGCGAACATTTCTTTCGAAACTCTTGTTTTAATTCAATATTCTTCACAAACCTATACAAATAATCTTGCTTAAATAAAACTCGCACTCACTTCTATCATCTTGTAAGAGAGAAAAAAAATAATACGTTTTCTCAAAGAATCCACCACCGAACTCCACCCGCGGCCAAAAAAAAAAAAAAAGCTTTCTGACAGTAAACGGTACAATTGTCTGAATATATTTTTTTGTCTAGCCTCTTATTTTGTCCTAATATGAATACTAATCATACTGAGAATAATTGCAAAAACGACCATCCAAAATGATGGAAAATAATTCATTTTCTTTACCGACTAAAATCCAGATTGGTTCTAAAATCGATAGTTGTGTGCAACCTTGAATATCATAAAAACAGGAATTTGCAGATCCTGAGGGGAATTCTACCCATCAGCTGTTGGGTATTAAAATATGTTATTTTAATTTAACAATAAATACAAATTTTTTTTATCTTACAAGGAACTTATGTTTGAGAACTAGAACGCACGAAAGTGTCTTACGTGTTGCTGTGAGTCGCATTCATCAAGTTCCCGCTACTTCTGTCATCTTCCTCCCTAATAATAAAGCATGTCAGCTACGGTAAATTTTGCTTAAAAACCACATCGTAAGAAAGTATCGACGCAAACTATCATAGAAAAGGACAAATAATATATCGATTTTGGGGAGATGAGCTCCAGAAGGGTTTCATATTTGTCTGATAAACTGTTGCCTTTGTTCAATTAAAAAATAAAAGAGTAGCAAGCTTTGTAAAAGAAAATAAATTAAAAATAGGAAAGTATGACTTGCTATAATCGGCTACCTGATTTCCATTTCCACATTGAATTTAAATTTCGAGAAAGAGCTGTTTTTAGGAAAACCGTTCTACTGAGAAATATACATTTTTTCATGTTGTAACCGGAGGTTTTAATAAGTACAATGTAATCAGGAGACACGATACATGTCTAGGTTAGAAAATTCTAAGTAGCATTATAGCTAAACATATATGTTTCATACGGTGCCTTTATAAGATTGTATATGTAATAAACAATCTTCAAGGAAAATAAATGTGGCAATTAGATGGCCCACCTTACCAAGAGGGCACTTTAATTTACAAGGAGCAACTATTTGATATACATACGAATCTGTCTCACAGTTTACGTCCTCTTCTTCTGATGACGCGACTCTAAAATAAAATAAAATTGAAAACAATCGGTAAGGTTTGTGATTATCCACCAAAATGCCAAGTCATGATATGAAGACAAGGTAACAGATCATAAGACCCTTTAATGTGAAGAAAATACATTTAAAAAATTTAAAAAAAAAAATTTTAAAATAAAAAATTAATAATAATTCTGTATGAACATGCCTGATACTATAATATGGAAATAAAATTTCACCATTTTTCAATTAAAAAAAATAATTTGCGAAAAGCAGTATTTTTTGAAAGAAATGCATAGGTGAAGCAAAATCAACACTATTGATTCTTATGCCATATTTTAGATTCCAAACAAATATCCACGTGTCACGTTTTTTTCTTTTATGTGGCAAGCGATGTTTACTCCTCGAAAATGCTGACAGTACTAATTTCAGGTTCGACGTGCCAGAATAATGTTAATAAAACACGTGTATCTCTCTTGAAAAGGCCCAGATTGTCATTTATATTGTAAGCCAATGCAGAGTGGAGAGGGTAGACTTCCTAATTCACATGCCTTTATTTGTAGGGAAATGATAATTATGTCTGATAAAATATTGTCTGCTCAAGCGTCAAATTTCAAAAGGAATAAAAGATCTTAGTTCGATCAAGGGGAGAGTACTGTGTTTTCATTGTTTCTAAATTGTGTTGATCTTTCTTCCTTTGTGTTTTAAAGTAAATATCATGATCAGCTATGATGGCGGCCAGTATATTTGGTGGAGGAAGAACCAGGGAAGATCCCGGGAAGAACCACCGACACACGGGAAGCTTTGTCACATACCCACGTTGGCTGAGCCGAGAGGTGAGATGTGTGAGTGATCTGTAAAGACTAGCGCCTTAGACCACTCGGCAACCCGGGAACCCACCTTTTTTGACTTTGTGTCATTATCTTTCACAGGAATGTCATTGCGATTATTAAAAGTGTATCAGCAATTCTGTTTTCAATATTTAATAAGAGACAGAAGTCATTTTACGTCAGTCTCTCCCAGAGTTCATAGTGTCTCGATACACTAAGATAAAATGTGGCGTCATTTTCACTACGCCATAATGTATTGATCGCGTCATTTCGTGCAGCGCAGTAAGCGTTGATTTTACAAAAGCAAGCTCCCTTTATTATAGCGTCCTATGTGCATTTTAAGATTGGAAGGAATACAGATCGTCTTTCGTAACACTACAAGTATTTACATGTTTCCTTATGTCGAGTCAGCAGAGTTTTTATTAATGCCTAATTTTGGGAAAATGCTGCCATTATCCGTGTTTGGAAGCCTTGAATATGATATGTTTGCAAAAATACAACTAAACTAGTATGAGGTATCGAGTGTGTAATGAATCTGGATATGTGTTCACACAAATCTCGCGCTACATATGGTAGTTTTTTCACATTAACAAATTCAGGCTGAGCTGCAACAGACGCTCTCTGTGATAAATATAACCCCTGGAAGATCATTCGGGGACTTCTTTCCATGAGTTGTTAGTATTAAAATATGTTATTCATACTAAGAATCATAAAGTGTCTTTATTTTAAAAGGAACGCAGGTTTGACAACTAGAATGCACGAAGATGTCTTACATGTCGCTGTGAGTAGAATTCGTCATGTTCCCGCTACTTCTGTCTTCTTCCTCCCTAATAATAAAGCATGTCAGCTACGGTAAATTTTGATTAGAAACAACATATTAAGAAAGTATAGATGCAACATATTATAGAAAGGAACACATACTATATCTGTTTCAGTGGGATGAACTTCGGAAGAGTTTCATATTTTTATGATAAATGGTTGTCTTGGTAAAAGAAAATTAAAAATATGAGAAAAAATGGGAAATTATAATAAGAAATTATGACTTTGTCTATATCGGGAAAACCTTTCTACTTTGAAACATACATGTTTTACGTTGTAATTAGTGGTGGAGTAAGTCCACCGAAATCGGGAAACTATGTAAACTATTTACCCAAAAGCTGAAAGCTTATTGGATATAACACGTGACATCAGGTCTAAAATTTTGCTTTCGTATCTGTATAAATCCGGTTGGTCGCGTCCTTTAATATGTCGGTAGATATAAGCGGTGTTAAGGAGTCTAGACACACAACCCATCGTCCTCTTCATCACCGCCTATATCTACCGAAGTATTAGATTTTTCCCGCGTCGCGAGGTCGGCAGAGGGTGGGGGAACTGCCATTTTTGTGGTTAACTGTTAGTGCTGTCCGTCAGCAGTGATACTCGTTCCGATAATAGACCGATCAACTTTTCCTTTTTTGTTTCTCCTTCACTGACTGTCTGACTAATACTGACTGACTAATACTGATGGATTAATACTGGCAAAATAGGTAAGACCGAAAGGGAGATAATAGGATCGATAGTAAGATACTAGTTTTGATATTAATAACATACGAATAATTGAAGAAATGATATAGTTTATTGACCCGAAACCGCGTACAAATAAAAATCGGAAATTTATTGAGTTTCTAGATTATTGTTATATATGTCCGCCACCTTCTGAGTAACAAAAGTCTCAATGTCCCGGTCATCATTAGCAGTCTGGAGCAGCCCATCCAAAAATTCATCAACTTGGGGACCATCCATCAGCGTTTTGGCAGCTTTGGCAGCCTCTCTCTCTTTTGGTGAAGGAAGTGGAGCAATGTAGTTATCACAGTAGTCCAAAAAGTCTCCTGATGATTGTGCCCGTTCATCAAAACCATGTCGTTGAGCATTATCAAAGTGTATAGGTTTCTGTCTGGTATCTTCTAGCAGTTTTCTTGCTTCTTCCATTTATTCTCCAATTGCTTTAAATTTCTTAACTGGAATGTTGTCTCTGTTACTGGTGTCCACTTCAGCCAAATGCGTGATGTCAATCTTTCTCTTAGGACGAACTTCCTACATCAATAGAATATTCTCAATAATGTTGCCATGTTTCATCAGCAGTGTATCATCTTCTTGCAGTTGTCGTTCTATGCACAAACCTTGGAGTGCACTTAAACAATTCTGAAAGTATTCTGGGCTTGCAGAAGCAGTACCTTTCTCTTTCTTCAGAGCCGCCAATATGTCGCTGGTTGCCAAGTTCAAATATGCGTACATTCTGTT
This sequence comes from Margaritifera margaritifera, assembly GCA_029931535.1. NCBI lineage: Eukaryota > Metazoa > Mollusca > Bivalvia > Unionida > Margaritiferidae > Margaritifera > Margaritifera margaritifera. Next base: position 368,574 of record JAQPZY010001219.1, read on the forward strand.
AATCAATAGTTTCTTTTCATTTGTCAGCAATTTCCAGAACTTTTGTTCGAGGATATAAGGCAAGGTGTCCGAGGGAGTGTTTGATGTTTACACTTACTGTATCTCCCGCCATCACATCCTTCCATTTATCCGCCATCTTCGGATCGGCAATCGTCAACTCGTTCGCTCTTATTACCATTTTATCCTGGCAGTTATCAAATGGAAATCCTGGCTTTCCACAGTGACATAACCACAAAGTTCTTTCAGAATGTTTTCCAACTGTCTGATGCTCACTGGAAGTCTAGAGTGTTTTCCCACTGTCTGATGCTCACTGGAAGTATAATGTTTTCCCACTGTCTGATGCTCCCTGGAAGTATAGAGTGTTTTCCCACTATCTGATGCTCCCTGGAAGTATAGACTGTTTTCCCAGTGTATGATGCTTCCTGAAAGTATAGGGTGTATTCCCACTGTCTGATGATCCCTGGAAGTATAGAGTGTTTTCCAACTGTCTAATGCTTCCTAGAAGTATAGGATGTATTCCCACTGTCTGATGCTCCCTGGAAGTATAGAGTGTTTTCCCACTGTCTACTGCTTCCTGGAAGTATAGGGTGTATTCCCATGTCTGATGCTTCCTGAAAGTGTAGGGTGTATTCCCACTGTCTGATGCTCCCTTGAAATATAGGGTGTATTCCCACTGTCTAATGCTCCTTGGAAGTATATAGTGTTTTCCCACTGTCTAATGCTCCTTGGAATTATAGAGCTTTTTCCCATGGTCTGATGCTTCCTGGAAGTGTGTAGTGTTTTCCAGTGGCACTTTGCATGCATGAATAAGATACATATTCACTAAAAGTTCAACTGGGTTCGTCCCTCCTCACACCAATTGTAGAATACAAGACGCATTGACTCCACACTGGGACGCTTTGCATGCATCGAACTTTGTTTGATTGCGCTAAATATATCCAGCCAGGTCACACTGTGTTCTTCATACTGATTGTACACCAGTTCACATGCTGAACAATAGAAGTGTTTGTACTGAGGATGAAAGCTAATAGATTCAATGTTCTGCAAGTCAACCTCGTAATCGTCATTTTCATCCTGAGCGTTTATATTTGTATCCATGAAGTACAGTTTGTCTTCTACTTTGTATTTTTTCATCAGATTTGGTAAAGTCTTAATAAATCTACCACTATTTACATTAGGCAACTGTGATGGGCCAGGCTGATTCTCGTCATCATTATTTTTCACTAGTATCACATCTTCCGCAAACTTTGTAAGCTTGGCAGGTTCAAGTGTACCAAATTCCCACTCGTCAGCATCGTCCACATCTCCAATTGTACTGCTAGCATTGTTGTTCTTGATACCAAAAATGTTCAATATTTTCCCCTTACGTTCTTGATTTTCCTGAAAAATTTCAGTTGTGCTCTTTATCATTTTCTCATCTGACGGGATTCTGAGCCTGCAAGAGTTAATTCAACATTTTCACCTTATCCTTCATGTAGATCACGTTCATCAAAGTGCACACTTTTAGGTACGCCATATTATTTGAGCCCATGAATACCCTAGGTGCCATCATGAAATGACCGGGAATAGCCTTAACGTTCTCCTCTTTCTTTGTCACCACTTTGGTCTTGCATCGACCTCCGCAAGCATGCATAAACTGATGTGATTGATGTTTCCTTCATGAAGCGAACAAATGATTTCATGTATGTGACAACCGATGTACTGACAGTTTTCGTCGCCTTCGGCATGGAACCAGAACATGGTTGGATTCAAGTTTATTATCCTTTTGAAATGGTTGCAGGTATTTTTGCTTTCCTCTGATAAGTCGTTAAAAACTGAATGTGAGTACTCCACTTAACGATGGCAATGCTGATTTAGCCAAGCTCTGATGGTTTATAATTTTCAGGTTAGCATATTCTGAATAGGGTGTACCGTCTTTCTTTTCATAAAAACCTGCCCGTTCTCTTGTTTTTTGAACACAATTGGTAGGTAAATGTTTGGTTTAAAGACCTGTGTAGTTTTTAGACTAGCAGAATCAGCATGTAAGATAACACCGTAGCAAATATCATTAGCAGTTGGGTGTTTCCAGTTATCTTCCCAAAAGCTAAGAGAGATCAAATCTACAGGGAATTACTTATGAGCTAGATTTATTTTAGGCTCCAGCAATCCAAGCGACCTATAAATAGAACGTGTTTATCTTTGTAAACCACGCAGCTCGGTGATGATTGGGCTTTATATATGCTTTTGTTTGCAAACAATTAAACATGTTTCTATACATATGTTCAGTTTATATTTGTTGTTCTTTTCGCCCAAATGAGTCTGTTTCTAAAGCCTCCTTTTATCGTAAACAAATCGCAAACCAACACGGTGTAGCGCATTCAGAGGTGCCGAGCTCAAATAGTCACAAGTCTTCGTTCTATTCCGATGCGGGTTATTTCCAATTCGGTCTCATGTATGTATGCTAATAACTTACTCACATGCACTTCAAACAATATTCTTTCAACTGCTGGTTTCATGGCGAAATTTCACTTTCAATAACTGTCATTTTATTTTCGGACTGAACGAATAGTGCAAAGGGGTGCGATGAAACACTTGGTTGAACTGTACCGTGTGAAAATTTGTAAGGGTTGTGGGAATTTGCATTATGGACAAAAAGCTCATGTTTTAAATATAATGTATTGGAAAAATTCAGGAAAAATGTAGAATTTGAATAATTTCAAAGAAGAGTTACATTTCATAATTTATTTCAAACGACAAAATTCAATTCGCATTTGACAAATTAAATTTTTTCGTTTTTAAATTTTCAAAGGATGCTACATTGTGTGTCGCGTGGAGAGATTTGGGAAAATATATGTTAAGAATCAACTGGAAATACGTTTAATGTTTCTTATTACTGTATATTTACTTCGCTCATTCAAAAATGTTTGCTTTGGTCATGTAGCTCGAGCGTCAATGGTACTTTGAATGAGAGAAGTCGCATCTGATTGGTTCCTCGAGTTTGATGGAACAGCAATTACAAATGGCGACAGGAGGTAGGGTTGTGTTATTTCACGTGGCTTTATAAGTTGCTAATCATCGGATTTGATACTGAAATTTGCCGTACTGATCGCCCAGCGACCTCTGCAACCGACCCTAACTCAATAGCCGCGAAAAATACAGGTAAGTGTCTAAAATGTACACTCATGTGATGTGGACAGATAAGTCCGCAACAATTGTTCGATTTTAAGAATGGGTGCGATCAGACCCCCAAACCACATAACATACCAAAATAGGTGCTGGGGCTGATTTATCAGACTACTATATGGCCTACCATACCAAATCGGTCCTTTAATTAACAAAAATTAAAATATTCAATATACATACGAATCTGTCTCATAGTTGACATCCTCTTCTTCTGATGACGCGACTCTAAAAGAAAATAAGATTGAAAACAATCGGTAAGGTTTGTGATTTTATGAAAAGAATCCACCAAAATGCCAGATTCTACACTTAAGCGTTGATCACGATATGAGGAAAAGGTAAGTTTAACTCGTGTATCTCTCTTTAAATGCCCAGATTTTCCTTTATGTTGTCGGATAATGCAAAATAGGTCAAGTAGACTTCCTCACACACACGCCTTTATTTGTAGGGAAATGTTAATTATGTCTGATCAAGTATTGATTGCTCAAGCGTCGAACTTTCAAAGGAATAAAAGATCTTAGTTCGATGGAGGGGAGAGTACTGTGTTTAGATTGCTTCTGAATTATGTTGGTCTTTCTTCCTTTGTGTTTTAAAGTAAATATCAGCTGAATGAAAATTTTACAATTCATCAAATTCGCACAGATTGAAGCTCATAGACACCTCTTATCGAATACACAAAGAAAATGGTATGTTAGTTGGTGAATGTTTTCAGTATGACAACATAAATTTTCCGCAACAGAAAGCCTGTGCGGCCTAGGCAGGTAGTAAATGGCTGAAGATTTCCAAAGATTTCCTATACCTTTTGTTGACTTTGTGTCATTATCTTATACAGGAATGTCATTGCGATTATTAAAATTGTATCAGCATTTTTGTCTTCAATATATAATAACAGACAGAAGTCACAACTACGTCAGAGTTCACAGCGCTTCGATACACCAAGGTTAAAAGCGACGCCATATTCACGACGCCTTAATGTAATGATTGCGTTATAAACTAGGATGAGGTATCGTGTTTGTAATGAATCTGGATATGTGTTTACACAAATCTCGTGCTACATATGGCCGTTATTTCACATTAACAAATTCAGGCTGGGGTGCAGCATACGCGCTATGTCATTCACCAAATCAACATTACTCAACTGAAAACAAAATATTCGTGGTTTTTATTGATTGCCCACTTGACTTTTTTTTTATTCACATGGAGGTTTTCACGAGCAAAATCAATAAGACATATAAATAGATTAAATGTCGAATAAGAAAACGAAAATTGTTTCTCTCCGTAAACGGCTACATGTTATACATGTGCTAAAATATAGTTCCTGACAAAGATATAAACGAAAAGAATAATCAATGTAGCAATTTCAATAAAAAAAATAACTCTTCAGTATAGTGCGGATAAAGCTATGAGGTGTTATGGAAAATCTGCAAGAATAAAACAATAAGATCAGAGAATTAGATGACCTACCATATCGTATGTGTAATTTAGTTTAAGAGGAGCACATATTGAATATACATACGGTTCAATATAAGATATTTCTTCATCTGGTTCTGGCGGAAGGGTTCTAAAAAGAGAATTAATAACACTGAAAAGTAATCCATAAGTTGTGTTATTTTATAAAAACAAAACCATAGAATGACAGTTTCTGCACATCAACATTTGGTCACAAAAGATCATTTGACATGAAGAAGAAGAAGAAGATAATGATGGTGATGATGATGATGATGACGACGACGACATCGACGATGATGATGAAATACTTTTGGCTAACTGTACATGTAAGACGAATAAAAACAGGACTTTGCTCATATTTATTACACTCATTTCTATTACACTTTTCAAATTTTTCCTCAAATAGTCGCCATAAACAATATGTTCGAAGATAAAATGAATTAATTCTTAGAAATCAAGCAAAATCAAATGTATTGATGCCGTAGTTGTGTGTGGCAAGCGATGTTTCTTTTGTTGTTTGTTTAAGGCGCCGAGTACTGTTTTGGGTAACTATACCTTAAAGTAGAATAAAAAAGACAGTTTGCTCATGTCTGGTACACTTTTCAATTTTTTTCCATCAAATAGTCGCCTGAAGCAATGTGGTTAAAGACAACATGAGGTTATTCTTATAAATCAAGCAAAGTTAAAACCATTGATGCTCATAACTAAGTTTAGATTTTCAAACGAATATCCAAGAGCCGCAGTTGTGTGTGTATGTGGCAAGCGATGTGTTGCTTTTTTAAAAAAAATTTTAAGGCGCCAAGATATTGTGTTCATGTTTGATTTGATTTGACGCGCCTGTTTAATGTTCTTGTAAATCGTTGATCGGTTTTTAAAAGGCACATATTTTCATATGTTGAATGACAATACAGAGAATATAGTGCACACTTCCAGATTTACAAACCTTTATTTATTCGAAAATGTCCACTAAATCATATCTAATGTTGTTCCATCAAACGTCAAATCTCTGGATGAAAAAAAACAAGTCTGATTTCCAGGGGAATTGGTTCTGTTGACTTTTCTCCGAATGTGTCTAAACATATTGGCCTTTTTTCCTTTTTCGTTGAAAGCAAAGTCCAATATCCCAAACGACTTGATTGGGTATATACTTATAATAATGTATTCTTTATATTTAAAAATTCGTTTTTTCCCTCCAAAAATCTGCCAAAATAGAGGTTTATATAATTTATCACTACAGTGTATAATCAGTGATTCATACATACGCATATGTAAGTCCTTTGTAAGTCCTTACGCATATGTAAATCCTTTGTTCTATCACTCCAGATGAATAATTTATGTCAAAAGTTATGCGACAATTAAGATGAGATTTAATTCTAATTAAAAATGCCACAGAATCAAATAAAAATTATCATTATAACATGACAATGATCATGATCATGTTACTGATTATAATATGTACTTGTTATTGGTATTGTTGTTGTGGTAGTAGCAGTACTTGTTATTGGTATTGTTGTTGTGGTAGTAGCAGTACTTGTTATTGGTATTGTTGTTGTGGTAGTAGCAGTACTTGTTATTGGTATTGTTGTTGTGGTAGTAGCAGTACTTGTTATTGGTATTGTTGTTGTGGTAGTAGCAGTACTTGTTATTGGTATTGTTGTTGTGGTAGTAGCAGTACTTGTTATTGGTATTGTTGTTGTGGTAGTAGCAGTACTTGTTATTGGTATTGTTGTTGTGGTAGTAGCAGTACTTGTTATTGGTATTGTTGTTGTGGTAGTAGCAGTACTTGTTATTGGTATTGTTGTTGTGGTAGTAGCAGTACTTGTTATTGGTATTGTTGTTGTGGTAGTAGCAGTACTTGTTATTGGTATTGTTGTTGTGGTAGTAGCAGTACTTGTTATTGGTATTGTTGTTGTGGTAGTAGCAGTACTTGTTATTGGTATTGTTGTTGTGGTAGTAGCAGTACTTGTTATTGGTATTGTTGTTGTGGTAGTAGCAGTACTTGTTATTGGTATTGTTGTTGTGGTAGTAGCAGTACTTGTTATTGGTATTGTTGTTGTGGTAGTAGCAGTACTTGTTATTGGTATTGTTGTTGTGGTAGTAGCAGTACTTGTTATTGGTATTGTTGTTGTGGTAGTAGCAGTACTTGTTATTGTTGCTTCTGTTGTTGCCATTATAATATAATCTATAGTTATCAAAATCATAATATAATGGTACTTATTTCGTCCATTATTATCTCCCTTGAACTAATAGGGTATAATGATACTTTAATGGCCTTAGTTCACAAATACCCCCCCCCCCCCCATACCTTTGGGGCTGACCAAAATCAGCAAGATATTCAGAAGAAATAGTGCCTTGTTTGCATGTTATGTTTGCCAGTGACTTATGTGGTAAAGTTACTTATTGTAATAATTATGAAAGAGTAGACCTGAAACTTTATGAAATTATATAGAAAGTTGCATTTGCTTGTTGTTTAATGAAAACAGTAGGATGTAAAATGTCCCTGATTTCTGGGTCATGCAGACACTTTTTGGTTACTTCCTCTACATCAGTTTGTTTACATTAATGATGCAAAAAATGGAGCTGGTCAACCTAGGATGAAACCTTGCAGGAGTATATATATATGCAAAGATATGCGTTGCCTAATTTGCAAATATATGCCCGAGAGCAAATCGTACAGAAGTTCGACGACAAGAGTTAGCTACACTATCAATCAGAAGTTAGGATGCCGAAACAAAAATGTAATCTATCTATCTATCTTCTAACATGCAAGATCTGTGACACTCAATATGTTGGCGAAACCGTTGATTTCAGAAAACGAATTAATAACCACAAGAGCTACATATCAAGGCGAAACTCGATAACCACTACAACTCCACTGGGCATTCAGTCGAGTCCCTCGAGATGCTACTGATTGATTATAACCTGGAGTGGACCGATATCGAATGCACATGTAGGGAACGATACTGGATACTTCAATTGAAAACTCATGGGGAGTTCGGCCTCAATCAAAAAGTCTAACCTTCCCATTGCAATCTTATCATAACTGCAGCCAAACATCAGCTTATCAGACTTAGGCATTTTTTTGCGATAGCATTTACCCAAGTAAATATACCGTAACTCTCTACATGTATTTTTGGTTTTCTTCTTCGTCGTCTTCGTCTTCTTGCTATTATTATCATCATTTGTATTATTATTATTATTATTTGAACTCTTGTCCATTATCCCACTATACCATGCTCTTGACATACTTCCTTAGTACCTCCGAGCATAATTTTACCGGAATATAATTTCCTTTGCACATTTTGATTATGGCGTTGATTTATCGCCTCACATGGTGTCAATCATTTGTTCAAAGCCTGGAATTAGGTAAAAACAATCTGGTTCTCTGCATGTTGCGCACGATAAACACTTTAAATTTTGTTACACAACTTTGTTGGGCTGATGACATCATAACATAGATATGTAGCTTACCCGTTTTAGACCGTGTCTTTATTTTGTCTTCTTTCTTTCTTCTATTGTTTATCCTTTGTTTGTGCGTGATTTAAACATGTAGGAGTCAAAAATTATTCTTGGCTTTTGTGTTTGGTGTTTGTTTTGTGGATGGAAATTGTTTCTTCCCCTGACAAAAAAAATTGTTTAGCTCGAAACGTTGGGAAACTTATATATATATATATATATATATATATATATATATATATATATATATATATATATATATATATATATATATTAGTTAGGGAAATAACTATGGACATCAAGGAACTACATTTATGTCCCTCCTGTGCAATATAGTTTTTAATAATCTAATATGCACTTTCGGGCATCACTTATAGTATATACAAGTGAGTTAAATTACTAAATGGTACAATATGTAAATATAATACCCAGTCGCATAATATAAATGAAAGAAGATGATTGGTTACACTATGGTTGGTGTATTATAGACAAGTATTCTTCGACAGCAGTTTCACTTGAATGAAGAATAGGTGTAAATAAACGTTAAATCTAATTTTACTGTATCATTTAATTATTTAATTATAATTTTTTATTTTCCAGTAATACTAGTGCTTAAATACTTTGCGTTCCTTCTTTCTTCTCTATCCTTACTGATTTCACATATCGATTTAAGGCAGTGAGTGGAGCCGGTGTAAGAACAGCTACTGGATACTGAAATGCTTTGTATTGTTTTCTCAAAAATGGGTTTTTAAAAAAAAACACCCCAAAAACCACATTTAAAAGAATATTTTGCTACACTAATGAAGAAGCTGGATTATCAAATATCCGAGTTTTGTTGATCGCTAGGAATGTGCCAGTAAGAAAACGGGGATAGGAATGTGCCAGTAAGAAAACGGGGAGGGTTTGGTCTTTCTGCATCAAATGTAGCTCATTTTACGTTGAGTCCTTCCTTAAATTCGTGGCTGGGAGAAACTAGGAAATCCACGAAAATTGATACCCCATGTGAACACATAGTATATGAATAAGCAAAAGCTTGTGTGTGAATGATTGTGTTGAGAGAAAAATGAAATTCTACACAATGATCATTTGCTTCATCATTTCTGAATTTTGTGCTGCCACCGTTTTTGTTATGCATTACGTGAATAGCAAGCACTGATGTGATGGAGAGGAACATCCGTCCTCAATTTCTTTTATGTAGCTATCTCTTAAATAGGAAAACCAGTAGATTGTCTTTGTTTATCTAAGGACCATGAATGGTTTTCTGTGGTCAAACATTTGCCTGAAATATATGGTCTTCCCGATTGATCCGACAAACGTGCAAGTTCTTATAAATGGAGAAGGAAGTATTAGTTCGTATGAACTTGTTTTCTCTTCTATTGCAATTATTCTACTAAACGGCAATACAAATATTTCAGCCAAACTATTGTAAAATACATTTCACACAAGATCACACATGTCACAATTTTAAATATTGATACAGTTTATGCTTTTGATCCAATATAAAGCTTGTGACCCTCGCCAAGGATAATACAAAATTGGTATAGTATCGACCAGAGTAATTCCTTCCTAATTTTCTCTTGCATTGGTTAATAAGAGGATATCATGAAAAAATATATGATCACCTTGCAATCGATTCATCATGGTCAGTCATAACCTGTCAATAATATGTTAATAATAATTAATAAGTGTTAATAATTAATGGTAATAATAAGTTAGTTGATTGCATTAGTTAAAAAGAAAATATCAGGACAAAATATATTATTTCCTTGCATCGATTCATCATAGTCAGATATAACATGTCAATACAACAAAGTAGCATTTATGAGGTTAGGTCCATGTCTTCCGCATATGTAGAAGAAACTAATATGTACAAGTGTGGCTCTGTAGTCACAATACTGTATATGCATGTGAACAACGAGCACGCAACTATATCCTATTACAATCGCAAGCAGAACGAACAAGTTAGATCCTAAACTGATGGCGCATGACACTACGGCAGGTTTGAGTCTATGTTGTTCGCAGATTGGTGCGTATTATACAAAAGCTGAAGACAGTGTCAGACAGTGTCATTATGGCAAAGCCATAATCAAAATACTGTGTAATTATGTCAAAACCATCATCAAAGTACGGTCTAATTATGTCAAAGCCATCATCAAAATACGGTACAATTATGTAAAGGCCATCATCAAAAGAAAAGCATTTGAAACGAGACCTTTGATCAAATTATGATTTCTGTGCGAATGATGGGTAAATTGAACATTCATACTTACTCTATCTCAAACCCACTGGGCCTGAAACAAAAATAACATGACAGTCATACCAAAATTACTCCACAGTATAAGGCGAGTCTTCTTCTAGCATGAAAAGTTTGTCAAGTCAAACAAGAAATAATGATGGAAATATTCTGTTTTAGTCATATAATCAAGCTGGATGCCTGACATCTACTAGATACACCTATGTCAATATTCACATATTAGATTATGTATTCAGGACAATTTTAAATATAATAAAGAAAACAAAAACAAATAATGAACATTGTCTAAGATTACATTTATCGAAAACTCGCTCTGTGGCGTTAATAGCGCACTGGTGCACATTCATTGTGAAAGAAATTATTGAGGGTATCTTTGGTTATATATCTGGATGACCACATTAGAATCCTATAATTTATTCGGATGAATCGAGACTGTATCTCGAGTCTTAATGGCCATATAACGCTTGAGGCTATTTGAAAGTTTAATAGTTCATGAATAAATAACGTAACATTATTTACCAAAACGGAATATTCCTTTCTTAAGTTAAATAACACACTCACCATAAACTAATATTATATCTTTCAATTAAAATGGATATAATACATTCACAATAACAAAGTACACATGATATATGTCAATAGATTCTTTATTATTTACCTCAGGGAGATTTAAAGTAAAGCGTACTATCAATGGTTTCGCCCTATTAATGAAGATATGCACGATTTTCGAGCTGATACACCAGCTTGTTTACCATACAGAATACAACAGACTTATCCGCAAACCAAAAACAAAATAGAAACACCGTGTATTGATATCATGGAAGCTCAATAAATGGAAATCGATGTTAACTCGTATACAATGTGCACCTTACTGCAAACAACCGAGACCCGTATTTAATGTCGCATAATGCGCCGGTAGATCTTGGTCTACACTGTTCACCTGAAATGGCAAGGAGAAAGAAAAGCCTATACCCTGATATGTCGCTACATCATGTAACTACAGGTCTGAGTCTGCGCTGTTTCCAGTAGAATGCTCATTATACATGGGCCAATATAATGAAGATGGTAGTACTATTTCTATACATGTAAAATTAAAATAAATAACAATCAATATGACAGTGAAATTTAAATAAATAAAATTATTAGATAATTTTATTGAAAAGATGATGCACGCACCGATTTAGTGTAATCCTACTTCCGCTATGAGAATATCTGAAAAGATAAATTTGGTACTCATAAACTGAATAGCATTTAACTTTTGTCATATATTAATTGTAATATTGGATACGGCATATTGAATGAAAGTGGCGCTAAATATTACAAATTAAGATCAAATCCTAAGAGTAAGAACGTCATAAATACTGTTGAAAGACTCCGATCTTTAAATCTTTAACCAATTGCATGTATTTCGTACATTCAGAATGTTGAATATAGAGGATCTCAAATGGGTAATGATTTAATATTGAATGTATGAAACGAGTTTACTAATTTCCAGCTTTTGCGAGCCTTGGTTGAGTCTGCCTTTCACAGTTAGGAGGTACACAGATCGCTATTGCATAATGGCCACTGTTGTACAACGGACGCGCTCTGTCTTTCACAAGATCAAGAGTCTGTCAGAGATAATGATATTCGCGGCTATTACTGACTGATAAAATAAGCTGTATGATGAGACATTTTACGAGATCAATCATGCTCTCATTGTGAAAATAAAGTCACCTTAAGATATTTGATAAAATGTTGAATAAGGGCAGAGCCAACTGTTCCTTTCCAAAATGAACTACACGTAATATATATTTCGAACATTAATCTGAAAAAGGATGTGTGCAAACAGAATTATCAGACACATTTGTAAACTTTTCAAGTATGCCATCCCCGCTCCTGATTTTTTCATTCTTTTTTTTTACTGACGAAGAAATTATTTGGCTATAAAAGTCAATATAGTTTTTCAGTGTCCATTTGAAAGGAAAGTTAACATGTGATTGGAAGTATTTAAAAAATAGATGCATGCTATAGGAACTAAGTAAACTGGAAAACATGAACAAATTCCAGATTTCGTGTTTATTAAACTTGAAAATAGTGCTTCTTATACTTTGGAGCAGTCATTCATCCATTTATCCCTCTATCCTTTCATTCATATATATATATATATATATATATATATATATATATATCTGATCATTTGGATTTATAGGTAGCAATGTATGTATGTATGTATGTATGTATGTATGTATGTATGTATGTATGTATGTATGTATGTATGTATGTATGTATGTATGTATTGTTCTTTCTTTCTCTACCAGAGTCAAAATTGATCTATTTCCTCAAACGGATATATTAAACCCCAGCCCACACATATCAGGAAACTTACATAACTTTTTCTGTTTGTGACATTCTTCCCTCGTCAGCCCTAAAAGTGAAACTGACAAATTGGCAAAGTGCTAATGAAAACAGCTTTTTAGAGACTTAAGGAAATATATTATCACGAACCTTTCAAAATAATGACAAAATACGCACATGTACATGCCCATTCAAACTTTAGCTGCCCCGATGATGGTGTCAGTCCAATCCTGGTCATTCAACACCGTCCTCGCGAAAAATGTCCGTGTGTTCGTGTGTGTGTTTGTGTGTTCTCTATGTGTGTGTGTCTTGTGGGAGTAGAGGGAAATAAGAAGCCGTCATTTTTACTAGTGTGCAACGCATAGTTGATTGTGAAACCTCATATATGTTGTTACATAAGTCTACGGTAGATCAGGGTCTGGGCTGTTCACTGAATATCATTATTAGAATAAACAGAGTTGACCCTGATCTGCCGACTTATTATGCAACTGCAGATCGGCTCTGTTTGTACTTGCGTGTGTCTAATCCACGAACAATAAGTTTGCCTGCTTTATTGGCAACATGTAATTGGCAACAAAGAAAAAAAAGTATGATTTTGTTTAAAGTCAAAATAATAATATGACATAGTTGGCTGATTTAGTGCTGTTATACTTTGAAGGAATGAGAAATGTGAAGGTATGTACAGGTAGACAGGTATACCATACTGTCAGGGCGATTGAACCTTTTTAAAAGAATATTTATAAAGGCTTAGTCGACACTTAAATTTTATGTTGTAGTACATGCACCTTGCATGTGTAATATGGAGTAAGTTTCTCGTTCACATCCGGAAAGTATGATGCATAAACACCATTATACCTATTTTTTGGATAGATGGAAAATATTTTCCTATCTATCCCCTTCAGCTAGCTAAAGCAACAGTACAGTGTAGCGATGAATTATGGTCTTATTAGCTTACTCTGTTTTAGACTATGGAGACAAGTTCAAATTATATTAAGGAACATTAATAAGCATACTCCACCATAATGTTGAGAAAGTAATTATACATGACAATGGTACGAGTGTTATGACCGTATAATCTTGTACACATATGTGCACGTGTGACTCTTAAAAAAATATATGAATTTGTTTAGATTTCTTACAAATATATTTTAAGTGTTCATAATATACCAAATATTAAGAGAAAGACACAGCATGCAATTACCCATGACAATAATTGTAAGGCACTGAAGAAACTTCTTAATATAATATTGTCTTTATTGTTTCATGTTGTTGGAAATGCCGCATAATGGACGTTTGCTGATGGATACTATCTTACATTGAGGTCGAACAAATAATTAACTACGATTGAAGTTTTGGTATTACTTTGAAATAATCATAGACTTATAAAGATCTGTAGCAACATTTTTATTTAATAAATATGTGATATCACTTTTGAGATAGAAATAGAATTATAAAACATTAAATGTATCTTAATTCAAAAAAATAAATGTTGAAAAGTAGGTAGGAATTTATATATGTATGTTGGTAGGTATACATATAAGAATGCATGCAAAGACGTTTATATCACATACATACTGAAGATCTCGATTCTATATTTGAATGTTATGAGAGAGAGAGAGAGAGAGAGAGAGAGAGAGAGAGATAGAGAGAGAGTACATTATTTCTGTTCTGATCGGTGAAGTCGTGTTGACAATTTCTCATGCATCAGATCATCTGCAAAAAATGGTGTCAATTAACTGTTTAATCTTAATAAAATGCATTTGACAAATAGCAACATATAATTTATTCTCACCCAATGAAATGTTATATTTACAACTTCACGGAAATTTATCTGTTTTCAGAGAGAGAGAGAGAGAGAGAGAGAGAGAGAGAGAGAGAGAGAGAGAGAGAGAGAGAGAGAGAGAGAGAGAGAGAGAGTGGCGATGCACGTAAAGAAATCAGCATAAAATTTCAATTTGAATATTTTTCCAATTAATCATTCCACCGGAATTTATAGTCCGTACAAATCTTTATTTTGTTTTTAATTTCGTTTTGAAACGAGATTCTCTGATGTACGAATTGAGCAAAACGAATAAAATAAAATGTTAACAAATTAAAAAAAATTCGAATGAATAGAAAATTAATTTTTAAAACATAAATGGTACTGGGAGATTTGAGTGTGGTAAAAAAAGAATGGGAATGTACATTCTTCCTTGTAAGAAAGAGTCATAGAGAAAAACCACCTTATCATTGATATTTAAATGCATATATTTATGTGATGAATTAACAAAAAGATATAGAAGGTACATACATTTGATATCTGATCCCTATTATTAAAATGGCAACACAACACAACAGGTTAAGAATAAGTTTTTTTAAATGTGCGCAAGTAACATAATATCTCAACTCACCAATATCCTTTAAGTAGTACGTGCATTTGGTAAGTTCATATAAAAATCACACTGTTAACATTTAAGAGGACCTGTACATGGATAAACCGAAGCTGTCTTCCTTTTACAGAGAAAACAGGCTGCATATCTTGCTTTCGAATAACTTATGGACACGTTGTGTTATTGGCTTTGCAATCGTAGTTTTGTAAATCTCCTTCGTAATAAAATAAAACATTATTCCTCAGCTTGGTACGTCGCGAGTCCTGCTTGTTACTAGCTAGCTATATTTTCAGAAATGGTTCTATTTCCAGACTAATGTTGACAATAATTCAGTCTAGTGACACTTCTCCTTGCTAATAAGAAACTGAAAATAGGAAGTACATGTCACAAAATCTTTTAACTGAGTCAATATACTGAAAAAATGGAGGGACACAGAGAGAGAGAGAGAGAGTTAGTCCTGATACATGCAAAAACAATATGCAGACTGTACTTACTAGTTCTTGAAGAAGCCTTATTTCTCTGTGGAAAAAAGAATTCCAAAAGAGAGTATTTTGTAAACAGTCGAAACGGCTCCAAATTACATGCTTAGGATCAAAATGTTTAAGTATTAATATAGATACTTCTATAATTAGTGTGGACCTTCTGCTTAACGATATGCCAAGGTCTCCAAATCAACGCACGAGTGTAATGTAAAGAAGTTTATTTACAGCTCCACTTTGAACTGTATTTGAGTGTGCCGAGGCCACGAGATTTAAATCTCGAATGAATGAGCTTTTCAGAATCGTTCATCCAAACGCCATTTGAACGGCACGTTAAAATGAAAAGATATCAGAAGCGGGACAATAATGCAGTCCGTTGACTGTTTGAGCTTTTGTTTTGTGTGCATGTACCGTGCGTAGTCGCTCAAATAAACGTGACGTTATATAAAAACTGAATGAATGACAATGTCAATAGTTCAGTTTAGTTGAATTAGGCCAATTCCATCGTTAAAAGTTTAGGTATTTAAATATCCGTTTATGACAATAAAAACTAATAATTTTGCAGTAAAATAAATTCCATTCCCGACTTAAGGAGAGGCTTAATACTACTAACGATTTTCCATCGTCTTGATCATAAGACGACCGTCTAAAGTACTATCCCTGGATTCTACAGGAGAATGTTTGATAACATTAACATAATTTTTAAATACGAATAAATAATATTATTATACATGTTAGAGATTTTTAATTCGTATCCTACGGAGATTCGAACCCGGATCAACGGGTTACGGCACCCATAGCCTTGCCTCTAAGCACCAACCCCTATACCATCTCGACCATGCACACTGTTATGTATGCTGAATGAATTTGTATTGTCATCTTCGTCACTAGCAGCTGATACAAATTGGAGATTTGTATTAAAAAACTTTCCAGGCGTAAACATGCTTTAATGGTTGTCCGGCTTAAATGACACGTGTAAGTCATTCATATTGAACTTGAAATGAGGGTGAAACGTATCTGAAGAAAAGAAACATATCAATCAGGTCTACAAAATACATATTACAAACAAGAAAGATACCCATAAATGTAACGAACAAATGGTGTCATTATAAAAATATGAAAACGTACGTCGATGTTAGTCAATGACCCGATTTCAGAGTATTGCATGTACGCACGGTACTGAATGTTGCGAATTCACGAGATTAGTACCTTGCTCAGTTCACAAGAAGTGATCTTAGTTCTATATCCCAGAGACGTATAGCTAGTCTCAGACAAAATTCAAGTACATGTCTTGGAGAGCTCATACATTTTACAGACGGCATTCTTGAACGTTTGATGGTTGGTCCGATTTAAATACCGCATTCACAGTCTTTTCATTCAAATTTATGACGTACCAAATCAATACATATTTATTTATTCTATTTTATTTTATTTTAATGTGACTCTTTAGATTCTAGTCTATTTCGGACTCACAATTTGTATATGGGCCACCATCAGCAGCAAACAAGTTTAATTTCTTGTTCCAAATGATTAAGAACGTTTCATTCCGTTGTCACACATGTGTTTCGGGGATCTTTTTTCATCGCAAGGAACAATGTCCTCAAATTCTTATGCATGTTCGGATACTTTTTCTTGCATATTTCATAGGAAATCTTCTGAAGATCATCTTGCAATTTTTATAGGGAATCGGATTCTCTTCAAAACAAATGTTGTGCTTTTGCTGCAAGTCGTAAGGCGCTATTAAAGCTATTAGACAGTCTGAAGATCTCGCACTAAAATATATCAACTCATTTCACAATGAATATCAAATATGATCGAGTTTAATTAAAGAGATCTGATTCAAATGACAAATCGGCATGGATCAACGTATCAATACACAATGCGGTCCCATTTTAATAAAGTATTAGGAGTGCACGCTTTTCATGCTCTCTGTTGATTGCGGCCTTGGAATTTACTGTTTCAGTGGGTCTTGGTTTCTGCCACTAAGTAGAGAATGGTAATCGTTGTCTTTTGAATTGTCACTGATGAGCGCAATACTTACATTCCCTGACAGGAGTTTATAGGTTCATTTAACTACGAACCATCTTAAGTCTACTTGATTATGAACGAGAGTTTCCGGAGCTGAACAGAACCCTATTGACGAATGGGCGAAAGGACCGAGTTACGTATGACACATTATCGAATGACGTAAATTAATTGTGGTCCAGACTCAAACTGAGACTCTACGTCGGACTCCCCTTTTCGGTGGCGGATAGTCCAATTCCTGGTTTCTTTAACTTCTATCTGATGATGAATTTGTCCTTCCCTTTGAAGCAGACATACTTGTACACAGATATAATTAGCTCCGCCTACATAGGGCGTGTTTGGGGGCAGCGTTGACGAGAGAACGTCTAGGTCTTGACGGCCAGTTCCGTTACCTGAATATACAAATGCTCTGGTATACATTTTGACTGTACTTAGTGACGTCAGTTTTCGTCATCAAAATTGTATTTGTGTCCCTTGGCGCTACTGTCAACGGTAGGTATGACAATGAACAGTACATCAGCCATGCATAAATAGAGACAACAAGTTGCACGTGCACAGCCAGACAGAACATTGATTAACAATAGGGGTAAAACATCACTAATTCTTTCAAGAAACTGAGTGGATATTCAGACAAGTATTTGGCGGAGAGAGGGAGACAGACAGAGACATACAGACATACAGACAGAGACAGAGACAGACAGACAGACACAGAGACAGAGAGAGAGAGAAAGAGAGAGCGAGCGCGGGGGAGAGAGATATATACGCGGATTTATAACTCTGTTATTTCGAAGGAAGTAAATTGTTTTAGTGGGATATCGAACGCAACTATTGCTAAATGCTCTCGATTCCACCTTCGGTGCCCTTGGTCACAAAATGTTCTCAATTGAACAATTATTGAAGATTATTTATCACCCTTGATTTCGTGTCATCATATTTGGTCAAACAGTGCGTCGACATTGAAACATCCAATTTTAGCTCTACGATTTGTCATATATGGAGCTATTGATAGATTGCATGGAATCTTTTCTTGTGTCATAGAGTCGGTGAATAGAAAATAAAATCTATTTGAAAACTTTAAGGACAAATATTTATAAACCCTGTGCAGAGAAAAGTTCTGAAGATGCAAGGTAAACTTAAAGTGCAAATTTGAGACTCATTTTCATTACCCCATTTACAATACTTATAAATCCCATTCGCCTTCTCCTCCGCTATATCATGATGAGAAAAAACAAAGCAATATTTGCAAGACAAATAAGAATGACCACCTTCTCCTTTCCTCGCATTTTTTTCTTTATTGTCGGTGTTACTGTCATCTTCGTCACTAGCAGCTGATACAAATTGGAGATTTGTATTAAAAAACTTTCCAGGCGTAAACATGCTTTAATGGTTGTCCGGCTTAAATGACACGTGTAAGTCATTCATATTGAACTTGAAATGAGGGTGAAACGTATCTGAAGAAAAGAAACATATCAATCAGGTCTACAAAATACATATTACAAACAAGAAAGATACCCATAAATGTAACGAACAAATGGTGTCATTATAAAAATATGAAAACGTACGTCGATGTTAGTCAATGACCCGATTTCAGAGTATTGCATGTACGCACGGTACTGAATGTTGCGAATTCACGAGATTAGTACCTTGCTCAGTTCACAAGAAGTGATCTTAGTTCTATATCCCAGAGACGTATAGCTAGTCTCAGACAAAATTCAAGTACATGTCTTGGAGAGCTCATACATTTTACAGACGGCATTCTTGAACGTTTGATGGTTGGTCCGATTTAAATACCGCATTCACAGTCTTTTCATTCAAATTTATGACGTACCAAATCAATACATATTTATTTATTCTATTTTATTTTATTTTAATGTGACTCTTTAGATTCTAGTCTATTTCGGACTCACAATTTGTATATGGGCCACCATCAGCAGCAAACAAGTTTAATTTCTTGTTCCAAATGATTAAGAACGTTTCATTCCGTTGTCACACATGTGTTTCGGGGATCTTTTTTCATCGCAAGGAACAATGTCCTCAAATTCTTATGCATGTTCGGATACTTTTTCTTGCATATTTCATAGGAAATCTTCTGAAGATCATCTTGCAATTTTTATAGGGAATCGGATTCTCTTCAAAACAAATGTTGTGCTTTTGCTGCAAGTCGTAAGGCGCTATTAAAGCTATTAGACAGTCTGAAGATCTCGCACTAAAATATATCAACTCATTTCACAATGAATATCAAATATGATCGAGTTTAATTAAAGAGATCTGATTCAAATGACAAATCGGCATGGATCAACGTATCAATACACAATGCGGTCCCATTTTAATAAAGTATTAGGAGTGCACGCTTTTCATGCTCTCTGTTGATTGCGGCCTTGGAATTTACTGTTTCAGTGGGTCTTGGTTTCTGCCACTAAGTAGAGAATGGTAATCGTTGTCTTTTGAATTGTCACTGATGAGCGCAATACTTACATTCCCTGACAGGAGTTTATAGGTTCATTTAACTACGAACCATCTTAAGTCTACTTGATTATGAACGAGAGTTTCCGGAGCTGAACAGAACCCTATTGACGAATGGGCGAAAGGACCGAGTTACGTATGACACATTATCGAATGACGTAAATTAATTGTGGTCCAGACTCAAACTGAGACTCTACGTCGGACTCCCCTTTTCGGTGGCGGATAGTCCAATTCCTGGTTTCTTTAACTTCTATCTGATGATGAATTTGTCCTTCCCTTTGAAGCAGACATACTTGTACACAGATATAATTAGCTCCGCCTACATAGGGCGTGTTTGGGGGCAGCGTTGACGAGAGAACGTCTAGGTCTTGACGGCCAGTTCCGTTACCTGAATATACAAATGCTCTGGTATACATTTTGACTGTACTTAGTGACGTCAGTTTTCGTCATCAAAATTGTATTTGTGTCCCTTGGCGCTACTGTCAACGGTAGGTATGACAATGAACAGTACATCAGCCATGCATAAATAGAGACAACAAGTTGCACGTGCACAGCCAGACAGAACATTGATTAACAATAGGGGTAAAACATCACTAATTCTTTCAAGAAACTGAGTGGATATTCAGACAAGTATTTGGCGGAGAGAGGGAGACAGACAGAGACATACAGACATACAGACAGAGACAGAGACAGACAGACAGACACAGAGACAGAGAGAGAGAGAAAGAGAGAGCGAGCGCGGGGGAGAGAGATATATACGCGGATTTATAACTCTGTTATTTCGAAGGAAGTAAATTGTTTTAGTGGGATATCGAACGCAACTATTGCTAAATGCTCTCGATTCCACCTTCGGTGCCCTTGGTCACAAAATGTTCTCAATTGAACAATTATTGAAGATTATTTATCACCCTTGATTTCGTGTCATCATATTTGGTCAAACAGTGCGTCGACATTGAAACATCCAATTTTAGCTCTACGATTTGTCATATATGGAGCTATTGATAGATTGCATGGAATCTTTTCTTGTGTCATAGAGTCGGTGAATAGAAAATAAAATCTATTTGAAAACTTTAAGGACAAATATTTATAAACCCTGTGCAGAGAAAAGTTCTGAAGATGCAAGGTAAACTTAAAGTGCAAATTTGAGACTCATTTTCATTACCCCATTTACAATACTTATAAATCCCATTCGCCTTCTCCTCCGCTATATCATGATGAGAAAAAACAAAGCAATATTTGCAAGACAAATAAGAATGACCACCTTCTCCTTTCCTCGCATTTTTTTCTTTATTGTCGGTGTTACTGTCATCTTCGTCACTAGCAGCTGATACAAATTGGAGATTTGTATTAAAAAACTTTCCAGGCGTAAACATGCTTTAATGGTTGTCCGGCTTAAATGACACGTGTAAGTCATTCATATTGAACATGAAATGAGGGTGAAACGTATCTGAAGAAAAGAAACATATCAATCAGGTCTACAAAATACATATTACAAACAAGAAAGATACCCATAAATGTAACGAACAAATGGTGTCATTATAAAAATATGAAAACGTACGTCGATGTTAGTCAATGACCCGATTTCAGAGTATTGCATGTACGCACGGTACTGAATGTTGCGAATTCACGAGATTAGTACCTTGCTCAGTTCACTATATCCCAGAGACGTATAGCTAGTCTCAGACAAAATTCAAGTACATGTCTTGGAGAGCTCATACATTTTACAGACGGCATTCTTGAACGTTTGATGGTTGGTCCGATTTAAATACCGCATTCACAGTCTTTTCATTCAAATTTATGACGTACCAAATCAATACATATTTATTTATTCTATTTTATTTTATTTTAATGTGACTCTTTAGATTCTAGTCTATTTCGGACTCACAATTTGTATATGGGCCACCATCAGCAGCAAACAAGTTTAATTTCTTGTTCCAAATGATTAAGAACGTTTCATTCCGTTGTCACACATGTGTTTCGGGGATCTTTTTTCATCGCAAGGAACAATGTCCTCAAATTCTTATGCATGTTCGGATACTTTTTCTTGCATATTTCATAGGAAATCTTCTGAAGATCATCTTGCAATTTTTATAGGGAATCGGATTCTCTTCAAAACAAATGTTGTGCTTTTGCTGCAAGTCGTAAGGCGCTATTAAAGCTATTAGACAGTCTGAAGATCTCGCACTAAAATATATCAACTCATTTCACAATGAATATCAAATATGATCGAGTTTAATTAAAGAGATCTGATTCAAATGACAAATCGGCATGGATCAACGTATCAATACACAATGCGGTCCCATTTTAATAAAGTATTAGGAGTGCACGCTTTTCATGCTCTCTGTTGATTGCGGCCTTGGAATTTACTGTTTCAGTGGGTCTTGGTTTCTGCCACTAAGTAGAGAATGGTAATCGTTGTCTTTTGAATTGTCACTGATGAGCGCAATACTTACATTCCCTGACAGGAGTTTATAGGTTCATTTAACTACGAACCATCTTAAGTCTACTTGATTATGAACGAGAGTTTCCGGAGCTGAACAGAACCCTATTGACGAATGGGCGAAAGGACCGAGTTACGTATGACACATTATCGAATGACGTAAATTAATTGTGGTCCAGACTCAAACTGAGACTCTACGTCGGACTCCCCTTTTCGGTGGCGGATAGTCCAATTCCTGGTTTCTTTAACTTCTATCTGATGATGAATTTGTCCTTCCCTTTGAAGCAGACATACTTGTACACAGATATAATTAGCTCCGCCTACATAGGGCGTGTTTGGGGGCAGCGTTGACGAGAGAACGTCTAGGTCTTGACGGCCAGTTCCGTTACCTGAATATACAAATGCTCTGGTATACATTTTGACTGTACTTAGTGACGTCAGTTTTCGTCATCAAAATTGTATTTGTGTCCCTTGGCGCTACTGTCAACGGTAGGTATGACAATGAACAGTACATCAGCCATGCATAAATAGAGACAACAAGTTGCACGTGCACAGCCAGACAGAACATTGATTAACAATAGGGGTAAAACATCACTAATTCTTTCAAGAAACTGAGTGGATATTCAGACAAGTATTTGGCGGAGAGAGGGAGACAGACAGAGACATACAGACATACAGACAGAGACAGAGACAGACAGACACAGAGACAGAGAGAGAGAGAAAGAGAGAGCGAGCGCGGGGGAGAGAGATATATACGCGGATTTATAACTCTGTTATTTCGAAGGAAGTAAATTGTTTTAGTGGGATATCGAACGCAACTATTGCTAAATGCTCTCGATTCCACCTTCGGTGCCCTTGGTCACAAAATGTTCTCAATTGAACAATTATTGAAGATTATTTATCACCCTTGATTTCGTGTCATCATATTTGGTCAAACAGTGCGTCGACATTGAAACATCCAATTTTAGCTCTACGATTTGTCATATATGGAGCTATTGATAGATTGCATGGAATCTTTTCTTGTGTCATAGAGTCGGTGAATAGAAAATAAAATCTATTTGAAAACTTTAAGGACAAATATTTATAAACCCTGTGCAGAGAAAAGTTCTGAAGATGCAAGGTAAACTTAAAGTGCAAATTTGAGACTCATTTTCATTACCCCATTTACAATACTTATAAATCCCATTCGCCTTCTCCTCCGCTATATCATGATGAGAAAAAACAAAGCAATATTTGCAAGACAAATAAGAATGACCACCTTCTCCTTTCCTCGCATTTTTTTCTTTATTGTCGGTGTTACTGTCATCTTCGTCACTAGCAGCTGATACAAATTGGAGATTTGTATTAAAAAACTTTCCAGGCGTAAACATGCTTTAATGGTTGTCCGGCTTAAATGACACGTGTAAGTCATTCATATTGAACATGAAATGAGGGTGAAACGTATCTGAAGAAAAGAAACATATCAATCAGGTCTACAAAATACATATTACAAACAAGAAAGATACCCATAAATGTAACGAACAAATGGTGTCATTATAAAAATATGAAAACGTACGTCGATGTTAGTCAATGACCCGATTTCAGAGTATTGCATGTACGCACGGTACTGAATGTTGCGAATTCACGAGATTAGTACCTTGCTCAGTTCACAAGAAGTGATCTTAGTTCTATATCCCAGAGACGTATAGCTAGTCTCAGACAAAATTCAAGTACATGTCTTGGAGAGCTCATACATTTTACAGACGGCATTCTTGAACGTTTGATGGTTGGTCCGATTTAAATACCGCATTCACAGTCTTTTCATTCAAATTTATGACGTACCAAATCAATACATATTTATTTATTCTATTTTATTTTATTTTAATGTGACTCTTTAGATTCTAGTCTATTTCGGACTCACAATTTGTATATGGGCCACCATCAGCAGCAAACAAGTTTAATTTCTTGTTCCAAATGATTAAGAACGTTTCATTCCGTTGTCACACATGTGTTTCGGGGATCTTTTTTCATCGCAAGGAACAATGTCCTCAAATTCTTATGCATGTTCGGATACTTTTTCTTGCATATTTCATAGGAAATCTTCTGAAGATCATCTTGCAATTTTTATAGGGAATCGGATTCTCTTCAAAACAAATGTTGTGCTTTTGCTGCAAGTCGTAAGGCGCTATTAAAGCTATTAGACAGTCTGAAGATCTCGCACTAAAATATATCAACTCATTTCACAATGAATATCAAATATGATCGAGTTTAATTAAAGAGATCTGATTCAAATGACAAATCGGCATGGATCAACGTATCAATACACAATGCGGTCCCATTTTAATAAAGTATTAGGAGTGCACGCTTTTCATGCTCTCTGTTGATTGCGGCCTTGGAATTTACTGTTTCAGTGGGTCTTGGTTTCTGCCACTAAGTAGAGAATGGTAATCGTTGTCTTTTGAATTGTCACTGATGAGCGCAATACTTACATTCCCTGACAGGAGTTTATAGGTTCATTTAACTACGAACCATCTTAAGTCTACTTGATTATGAACGAGAGTTTCCGGAGCTGAACAGAACCCTATTGACGAATGGGCGAAAGGACCGAGTTACGTATGACACATTATCGAATGACGTAAATTAATTGTGGTCCAGACTCAAACTGAGACTCTACGTCGGACTCCCCTTTTCGGTGGCGGATAGTCCAATTCCTGGTTTCTTTAACTTCTATCTGATGATGAATTTGTCCTTCCCTTTGAAGCAGACATACTTGTACACAGATATAATTAGCTCCGCCTACATAGGGCGTGTTTGGGGGCAGCGTTGACGAGAGAACGTCTAGGTCTTGACGGCCAGTTCCGTTACCTGAATATACAAATGCTCTGGTATACATTTTGACTGTACTTAGTGACGTCAGTTTTCGTCATCAAAATTGTATTTGTGTCCCTTGGCGCTACTGTCAACGGTAGGTATGACAATGAACAGTACATCAGCCATGCATAAATAGAGACAACAAGTTGCACGTGCACAGCCAGACAGAACATTGATTAACAATAGGGGTAAAACATCACTAATTCTTTCAAGAAACTGAGTGGATATTCAGACAAGTATTTGGCGGAGAGAGGGAGACAGACAGAGACATACAGACATACAGACAGAGACAGAGACAGACAGACAGACACAGAGACAGAGAGAGAGAGAAAGAGAGAGCGAGCGCGGGGGAGAGAGATATATACGCGGATTTATAACTCTGTTATTTCGAAGGAAGTAAATTGTTTTAGTGGGATATCGAACGCAACTATTGCTAAATGCTCTCGATTCCACCTTCGGTGCCCTTGGTCACAAAATGTTCTCAATTGAACAATTATTGAAGATTATTTATCACCCTTGATTTCGTGTCATCATATTTGGTCAAACAGTGCGTCGACATTGAAACATCCAATTTTAGCTCTACGATTTGTCATATATGGAGCTATTGATAGATTGCATGGAATCTTTTCTTGTGTCATAGAGTCGGTGAATAGAAAATAAAATCTATTTGAAAACTTTAAGGACAAATATTTATAAACCCTGTGCAGAGAAAAGTTCTGAAGATGCAAGGTAAACTTAAAGTGCAAATTTGAGACTCATTTTCATTACCCCATTTACAATACTTATAAATCCCATTCGCCTTCTCCTCCGCTATATCATGATGAGAAAAAACAAAGCAATATTTGCAAGACAAATAAGAATGACCACCTTCTCCTTTCCTCGCATTTTTTTCTTTATTGTCGGTGTTACTGTCATCTTCGTCACTAGCAGCTGATACAAATTGGAGATTTGTATTAAAAAACTTTCCAGGCGTAAACATGCTTTAATGGTTGTCCGGCTTAAATGACACGTGTAAGTCATTCATATTGAACATGAAATGAGGGTGAAACGTATCTGAAGAAAAGAAACATATCAATCAGGTCTACAAAATACATATTACAAACAAGAAAGATACCCATAAATGTAACGAACAAATGGTGTCATTATAAAAATATGAAAACGTACGTCGATGTTAGTCAATGACCCGATTTCAGAGTATTGCATGTACGCACGGTACTGAAATGTTGGAAATTCTCAAGATTGGTACCTTGCTCAGTTCACAAGAAGTGATCTTAGTTCTATATCCCAGAGACGTATAGCTAGTCTCAGACAAAATTCAAGTACATGTCTTGGAGAGCTCATACATTTTACAGACGGCATTCTTGAACGTTTGATGGTTGGTCCGATTTAAATACCGCATTCACAGTCTTTTCATTCAAATTTATGACGTACCAAATCAATACATATTTATTTATTCTATTTTATTTTATTTTAATGTGACTCTTTAGATTCTAGTCTATTTCGGACTCACAATTTGTATATGGGCCACCATCAGCAGCAAACAAGTTTAATTTCTTGTTCCAAATGATTAAGAACGTTTCATTCCGTTGTCACACATGTGTTTCGGGGATCTTTTTTCATCGCAAGGAACAATGTCCTCAAATTCTTATGCATGTTCGGATACTTTTTCTTGCATATTTCATAGGAAATCTTCTGAAGATCATCTTGCAATTTTTATAGGGAATCGGATTCTCTTCAAAACAAATGTTGTGCTTTTGCTGCAAGTCGTAAGGCGCTATTAAAGCTATTAGACAGTCTGAAGATCTCGCACTAAAATATATCAACTCATTTCACAATGAATATCAAATATGATCGAGTTTAATTAAAGAGATCTGATTCAAATGACAAATCGGCATGGATCAACGTATCAATACACAATGCGGTCCCATTTTAATAAAGTATTAGGAGTGCACGCTTTTCATGCTCTCTGTTGATTGCGGCCTTGGAATTTACTGTTTCAGTGGGTCTTGGTTTCTGCCACTAAGTAGAGAATGGTAATCGTTGTCTTTTGAATTGTCACTGATGAGCGCAATACTTACATTCCCTGACAGGAGTTTATAGGTTCATTTAACTACGAACCATCTTAAGTCTACTTGATTATGAACGAGAGTTTCCGGAGCTGAACAGAACCCTATTGACGAATGGGCGAAAGGACCGAGTTACGTATGACACATTATCGAATGACGTAAATTAATTGTGGTCCAGACTCAAACTGAGACTCTACGTCGGACTCCCCTTTTCGGTGGCGGATAGTCCAATTCCTGGTTTCTTTAACTTCTATCTGATGATGAATTTGTCCTTCCCTTTGAAGCAGACATACTTGTACACAGATATAATTAGCTCCGCCTACATAGGGCGTGTTTGGGGGCAGCGTTGACGAGAGAACGTCTAGGTCTTGACGGCCAGTTCCGTTACCTGAATATACAAATGCTCTGGTATACATTTTGACTGTACTTAGTGACGTCAGTTTTCGTCATCAAAATTGTATTTGTGTCCCTTGGCGCTACTGTCAACGGTAGGTATGACAATGAACAGTACATCAGCCATGCATAAATAGAGACAACAAGTTGCACGTGCACAGCCAGACAGAACATTGATTAACAATAGGGGTAAAACATCACTAATTCTTTCAAGAAACTGAGTGGATATTCAGACAAGTATTTGGCGGAGAGAGGGAGACAGACAGAGACATACAGACATACAGACAGAGACAGACAGACAGACACAGAGACAGAGAGAGAGAGAAAGAGAGAGCGAGCGCGGGGGAGAGAGATATATACGCGGATTTATAACTCTGTTATTTCGAAGGAAGTAAATTGTTTTAGTGGGATATCGAACGCAACTATTGCTAAATGCTCTCGATTCCACCTTCGGTGCCCTTGGTCACAAAATGTTCTCAATTGAACAATTATTGAAGATTATTTATCACCCTTGATTTCGTGTCATCATATTTGGTCAAACAGTGCGTCGACATTGAAACATCCAATTTTAGCTCTACGATTTGTCATATATGGAGCTATTGATAGATTGCATGGAATCTTTTCTTGTGTCATAGAGTCGGTGAATAGAAAATAAAATCTATTTGAAAACTTTAAGGACAAATATTTATAAACCCTGTGCAGAGAAAAGTTCTGAAGATGCAAGGTAAACTTAAAGTGCAAATTTGAGACTCATTTTCATTACCCCATTTACAATACTTATAAATCCCATTCGCCTTCTCCTCCGCTATATCATGATGAGAAAAAACAAAGCAATATTTGCAAGACAAATAAGAATGACCACCTTCTCCTTTCCTCGCATTTTTTTCTTTATTGTCGGTGTTACTGTCATCTTCGTCACTAGCAGCTGATACAAATTGGAGATTTGTATTAAAAAACTTTCCAGGCGTAAACATGCTTTAATGGTTGTCCGGCTTAAATGACACGTGTAAGTCATTCATATTGAACATGAAATGAGGGTGAAACGTATCTGAAGAAAAGAAACATATCAATCAGGTCTACAAAATACATATTACAAACAAGAAAGATACCCATAAATGTAACGAACAAATGGTGTCATTATAAAAATATGAAAACGTACGTCGATGTTAGTCAATGACCCGATTTCAGAGTATTGCATGTACGCACGGTACTGAATGTTGCGAATTCACGAGATTGGTACCTTGCTCAGTTCACAAGAAGTGATCTTAGTCCTATATCCCAGAGACGTATAGCTAGTCTCAGACAAAATTCAAGTACATGTCTTGGAGAGCTCATACATTTTACAGACGGCATTCTTGAACGTTTGATGGTTGGTCCGATTTAAATACCGCATTCACAGTCTTTTCATTCAAATTTATGACGTACCAAATCAATACATATTTATTTATTCTATTTTATTTTATTTTAATGTGACTCTTTAGATTCTAGTCTATTTCGGACTCACAATTTGTATATGGGCCACCATCAGCAGCAAACAAGTTTAATTTCTTGTTCCAAATGATTAAGAACGTTTCATTCCGTTGTCACACATGTGTTTCGGGGATCTTTTTTCATCGCAAGGAACAATGTCCTCAAATTCTTATGCATGTTCGGATACTTTTTCTTGCATATTTCATAGGAAATCTTCTGAAGATCATCTTGCAATTTTTATAGGGAATCGGATTCTCTTCAAAACAAATGTTGTGCTTTTGCTGCAAGTCGTAAGGCGCTATTAAAGCTATTAGACAGTCTGAAGATCTCGCACTAAAATATATCAACTCATTTCACAATGAATATCAAATATGATCGAGTTTAATTAAAGAGATCTGATTCAAATGACAAATCGGCATGGATCAACGTATCAATACACAATGCGGTCCCATTTTAATAAAGTATTAGGAGTGCACGCTTTTCATGCTCTCTGTTGATTGCGGCCTTGGAATTTACTGTTTCAGTGGGTCTTGGTTTCTGCCACTAAGTAGAGAATGGTAATCGTTGTCTTTTGAATTGTCACTGATGAGCGCAATACTTACATTCCCTGACAGGAGTTTATAGGTTCATTTAACTACGAACCATCTTAAGTCTACTTGATTATGAACGAGAGTTTCCGGAGCTGAACAGAACCCTATTGACGAATGGGCGAAAGGACCGAGTTACGTATGACACATTATCGAATGACGTAAATTAATTGTGGTCCAGACTCAAACTGAGACTCTACGTCGGACTCCCCTTTTCGGTGGCGGATAGTCCAATTCCTGGTTTCTTTAACTTCTATCTGATGATGAATTTGTCCTTCCCTTTGAAGCAGACATACTTGTACACAGATATAATTAGCTCCGCCTACATAGGGCGTGTTTGGGGGCAGCGTTGACGAGAGAACGTCTAGGTCTTGACGGCCAGTTCCGTTACCTGAATATACAAATGCTCTGGTATACATTTTGACTGTACTTAGTGACGTCAGTTTTCGTCATCAAAATTGTATTTGTGTCCCTTGGCGCTACTGTCAACGGTAGGTATGACAATGAACAGTACATCAGCCATGCATAAATAGAGACAACAAGTTGCACGTGCACAGCCAGACAGAACATTGATTAACAATAGGGGTAAAACATCACTAATTCTTTCAAGAAACTGAGTGGATATTCAGACAAGTATTTGGCGGAGAGAGGGAGACAGACAGAGACATACAGACATACAGACAGAGACAGACAGACAGACACAGAGACAGAGAGAGAGAGAAAGAGAGAGCGAGCGCGGGGGAGAGAGATATATACGCGGATTTATAACTCTGTTATTTCGAAGGAAGTAAATTGTTTTAGTGGGATATCGAACGCAACTATTGCTAAATGCTCTCGATTCCACCTTCGGTGCCCTTGGTCACAAAATGTTCTCAATTGAACAATTATTGAAGATTATTTATCACCCTTGATTTCGTGTCATCATATTTGGTCAAACAGTGCGTCGACATTGAAACATCCAATTTTAGCTCTACGATTTGTCATATATGGAGCTATTGATAGATTGCATGGAATCTTTTCTTGTGTCATAGAGTCGGTGAATAGAAAATAAAATCTATTTGAAAACTTTAAGGACAAATATTTATAAACCCTGTGCAGAGAAAAGTTCTGAAGATGCAAGGTAAACTTAAAGTGCAAATTTGAGACTCATTTTCATTACCCCATTTACAATACTTATAAATCCCATTCGCCTTCTCCTCCGCTATATCATGATGAGAAAAAACAAAGCAATATTTGCAAGACAAATAAGAATGACCACCTTCTCCTTTCCTCGCATTTTTTTCTTTATTGTCGGTGTTACTGTCATCTTCGTCACTAGCAGCTGATACAAATTGGAGATTTGTATTAAAAAACTTTCCAGGCGTAAACATGCTTTAATGGTTGTCCGGCTTAAATGACACGTGTAAGTCATTCATATTGAACATGAAATGAGGGTGAAACGTATCTGAAGAAAAGAAACATATCAATCAGGTCTACAAAATACATATTACAAACAAGAAAGATACCCATAAATGTAACGAACAAATGGTGTCATTATAAAAATATGAAAACGTACGTCGATGTTAGTCAATGACCCGATTTCAGAGTATTGCATGTACGCACGGTACTGAATGTTGCGAATTCACGAGATTAGTACCTTGCTCAGTTCACAAGAAGTGATCTTAGTCCTATATCCCAGAGACGTATAGCTAGTCTCAGACAAAATTCAAGTACATGTCTTGGAGAGCTCATACATTTTACAGACGGCATTCTTGAACGTTTGATGGTTGGTCCGATTTAAATACCGCATTCACAGTCTTTTCATTCAAATTTATGACGTACCAAATCAATACATATTTATTTATTCTATTTTATTTTATTTTAATGTGACTCTTTAGATTCTAGTCTATTTCGGACTCACAATTTGTATATGGGCCACCATCAGCAGCAAACAAGTTTAATTTCTTGTTCCAAATGATTAAGAACGTTTCATTCCGTTGTCACACATGTGTTTCGGGGATCTTTTTTCATCGCAAGGAACAATGTCCTCAAATTCTTATGCATGTTCGGATACTTTTTCTTGCATATTTTATAGGAAATCTTCTGAAGATCATCTTGCAATTTTTATAGGGAATCGGATTCTCTTCAAAACAAATGTTGTGCTTTTGCTGCAAGTCGTAAGGCGCTATTAAAGCTATTAGACAGTCTGAAGATCTCGCACTAAAATATATCAACTCATTTCACAATGAATATCAAATATGATCGAGTTTAATTAAAGAGATCTGATTCAAATGACAAATCGGCATGGATCAACGTATCAATACACAATGCGGTCCCATTTTAATAAAGTATTAGGAGTGCACGCTTTTCATGCTCTCTGTTGATTGAGGCCTTGGAATTTACTCTTTCAGTGGGTCTTGGTTTCTGCCACTAAGTAGAGAATGGTAATCGTTGTCTTTTGAATTGTCACTGATGAGCGCAATACTTACATTCCCTGACAGGAGTTTATAGGTTCATTTAACTACGAACCATCTTAAGTCTACTTGATTATGAACGAGAGTTTCCGGAGCTGAACAGAACCCTATTGACGAATGGGCGAAAGGACCGAGTTACGTATGACACATTATCGAATGACGTAAATTAATTGTGGTCCAGACTCAAACTGAGACTCTACGTCGGACTCCCCTTTTCGGTGGCGGATAGTCCAATTCCTGGTTTCTTTAACTTCTATCTGATGATGAATTTGTCCTTCCCTTTGAAGCAGACATACTTGTACACAGATATAATTAGCTCCGCCTACATAGGGCGTGTTTGGGGGCAGCGTTGACGAGAGAACGTCTAGGTCTTGACGGCCAGTTCCGTTACCTGAATATACAAATGCTCTGGTATACATTTTGACTGTACTTAGTGACGTCAGTTTTCGTCATCAAAATTGTATTTGTGTCCCTTGGCGCTACTGTCAACGGTAGGTATGACAATGAACAGTACATCAGCCATGCATAAATAGAGACAACAAGTTGCACGTGCACAGCCAGACAGAACATTGATTAACAATAGGGGTAAAACATCACTAATTCTTTCAAGAAACTGAGTGGATATTCAGACAAGTATTTGGCGGAGAGAGGGAGACAGACAGAGACATACAGACATACAGACAGAGACAGACAGACAGACACAGAGACAGAGAGAGAGAGAAAGAGAGAGCGAGCGCGGGGGAGAGAGATATATACGCGGATTTATAACTCTGTTATTTCGAAGGAAGTAAATTGTTTTAGTGGGATATCGAACGCAACTATTGCTAAATGCTCTCGATTCCACCTTCGGTGCCCTTGGTCACAAAATGTTCTCAATTGAACAATTATTGAAGATTATTTATCACCCTTGATTTCGTGTCATCATATTTGGTCAAACAGTGCGTCGACATTGAAACATCCAATTTTAGCTCTACGATTTGTCATATATGGAGCTATTGATAGATTGCATGGAATCTTTTCTTGTGTCATAGAGTCGGTGAATAGAAAATAAAATCTATTTGAAAACTTTAAGGACAAATATTTATAAACCCTGTGCAGAGAAAAGTTCTGAAGATGCAAGGTAAACTTAAAGTGCAAATTTGAGACTCATTTTCATTACCCCATTTACAATACTTATAAATCCCATTCGCCTTCTCCTCCGCTATATCATGATGAGAAAAAACAAAGCAATATTTGCAAGACAAATAAGAATGACCACCTTCTCCTTTCCTCGCATTTTTTTCTTTATTGTCGGTGTTACTGTCATCTTCGTCACTAGCAGCTGATACAAATTGGAGATTTGTATTAAAAAACTTTCCAGGCGTAAACATGCTTTAATGGTTGTCCGGCTTAAATGACACGTGTAAGTCATTCATATTGAACATGAAATGAGGGTGAAACGTATCTGAAGAAAAGAAACATATCAATCAGGTCTACAAAATACATATTACAAACAAGAAAGATACCCATAAATGTAACGAACAAATGGTGTCATTATAAAAATATGAAAACGTACGTCGATGTTAGTCAATGACCCGATTTCAGAGTATTGCATGTACGCACGGTACTGAAATGTTGGAAATTCTCAAGATTGGTACCTTGCTCAGTTCACAAGAAGTGATCTTAGTTCTATATCCCAGAGACGTATAGCTAGTCTCAGACAAAATTCAAGTACATGTCTTGGAGAGCTCATACATTTTACAGACGGCATTCTTGAACGTTTGATGGTTGGTCCGATTTAAATACCGCATTCACAGTCTTTTCATTCAAATTTATGACGTACCAAATCAATACATATTTATTTATTCTATTTTATTTTATTTTAATGTGACTCTTTAGATTCTAGTCTATTTCGGACTCACAATTTGTATATGGGCCACCATCAGCAGCAAACAAGTTTAATTTCTTGTTCCAAATGATTAAGAACGTTTCATTCCGTTGTCACACATGTGTTTCGGGGATCTTTTTTCATCGCAAGGAACAATGTCCTCAAATTCTTATGCATGTTCGGATACTTTTTCTTGCATATTTCATAGGAAATCTTCTGAAGATCATCTTGCAATTTTTATAGGGAATCGGATTCTCTTCAAAACAAATGTTGTGCTTTTGCTGCAAGTCGTAAGGCGCTATTAAAGCTATTAGACAGTCTGAAGATCTCGCACTAAAATATATCAACTCATTTCACAATGAATATCAAATATGATCGAGTTTAATTAAAGAGATCTGATTCAAATGACAAATCGGCATGGATCAACGTATCAATACACAATGCGGTCCCATTTTAATAAAGTATTAGGAGTGCACGCTTTTCATGCTCTCTGTTGATTGCGGCCTTGGAATTTACTGTTTCAGTGGGTCTTGGTTTCTGCCACTAAGTAGAGAATGGTAATCGTTGTCTTTTGAATTGTCACTGATGAGCGCAATACTTACATTCCCTGACAGGAGTTTATAGGTTCATTTAACTACGAACCATCTTAAGTCTACTTGATTATGAACGAGAGTTTCCGGAGCTGAACAGAACCCTATTGACGAATGGGCGAAAGGACCGAGTTACGTATGACACATTATCGAATGACGTAAATTAATTGTGGTCCAGACTCAAACTGAGACTCTACGTCGGACTCCCCTTTTCGGTGGCGGATAGTCCAATTCCTGGTTTCTTTAACTTCTATCTGATGATGAATTTGTCCTTCCCTTTGAAGCAGACATACTTGTACACAGATATAATTAGCTCCGCCTACATAGGGCGTGTTTGGGGGCAGCGTTGACGAGAGAACGTCTAGGTCTTGACGGCCAGTTCCGTTACCTGAATATACAAATGCTCTGGTATACATTTTGACTGTACTTAGTGACGTCAGTTTTCGTCATCAAAATTGTATTTGTGTCCCTTGGCGCTACTGTCAACGGTAGGTATGACAATGAACAGTACATCAGCCATGCATAAATAGAGACAACAAGTTGCACGTGCACAGCCAGACAGAACATTGATTAACAATAGGGGTAAAACATCACTAATTCTTTCAAGAAACTGAGTGGATATTCAGACAAGTATTTGGCGGAGAGAGGGAGACAGACAGAGACATACAGACATACAGACAGAGACAGACAGACAGACACAGAGACAGAGAGAGAGAGAAAGAGAGAGCGAGCGCGGGGGAGAGAGATATATACGCGGATTTATAACTCTGTTATTTCGAAGGAAGTAAATTGTTTTAGTGGGATATCGAACGCAACTATTGCTAAATGCTCTCGATTCCACCTTCGGTGCCCTTGGTCACAAAATGTTCTCAATTGAACAATTATTGAAGATTATTTATCACCCTTGATTTCGTGTCATCATATTTGGTCAAACAGTGCGTCGACATTGAAACATCCAATTTTAGCTCTACGATTTGTCATATATGGAGCTATTGATAGATTGCATGGAATCTTTTCTTGTGTCATAGAGTCGGTGAATAGAAAATAAAATCTATTTGAAAACTTTAAGGACAAATATTTATAAACCCTGTGCAGAGAAAAGTTCTGAAGATGCAAGGTAAACTTAAAGTGCAAATTTGAGACTCATTTTCATTACCCCATTTACAATACTTATAAATCCCATTCGCCTTCTCCTCCGCTATATCATGATGAGAAAAAACAAAGCAATATTTGCAAGACAAATAAGAATGACCACCTTCTCCTTTCCTCGCATTTTTTTCTTTATTGTCGGTGTTACTGTCATCTTCGTCACTAGCAGCTGATACAAATTGGAGATTTGTATTAAAAAACTTTCCAGGCGTAAACATGCTTTAATGGTTGTCCGGCTTAAATGACACGTGTAAGTCATTCATATTGAACATGAAATGAGGGTGAAACGTATCTGAAGAAAAGAAACATATCAATCAGGTCTACAAAATACATATTACAAACAAGAAAGATACCCATAAATGTAACGAACAAATGGTGTCATTATAAAAATATGAAAACGTACGTCGATGTTAGTCAATGACCCGATTTCAGAGTATTGCATGTACGCACGGTACTGAATGTTGCGAATTCACGAGATTAGTACCTTGCTCAGTTCACAAGAAGTGATCTTAGTCCTATATCCCAGAGACGTATAGCTAGTCTCAGACAAAATTCAAGTACATGTCTTGGAGAGCTCATACATTTTACAGACGGCATTCTTGAACGTTTGATGGTTGGTCCGATTTAAATACCGCATTCACAGTCTTTTCATTCAAATTTATGACGTACCAAATCAATACATATTTATTTATTCTATTTTATTTTATTTTAATGTGACTCTTTAGATTCTAGTCTATTTCGGACTCACAATTTGTATATGGGCCACCATCAGCAGCAAACAAGTTTAATTTCTTGTTCCAAATGATTAAGAACGTTTCATTCCGTTGTCACACATGTGTTTCGGGGATCTTTTTTCATCGCAAGGAACAATGTCCTCAAATTCTTATGCATGTTCGGATACTTTTTCTTGCATATTTTATAGGAAATCTTCTGAAGATCATCTTGCAATTTTTATAGGGAATCGGATTCTCTTCAAAACAAATGTTGTGCTTTTGCTGCAAGTCGTAAGGCGCTATTAAAGCTATTAGACAGTCTGAAGATCTCGCACTAAAATATATCAACTCATTTCACAATGAATATCAAATATGATCGAGTTTAATTAAAGAGATCTGATTCAAATGACAAATCGGCATGGATCAACGTATCAATACACAATGCGGTCCCATTTTAATAAAGTATTAGGAGTGCACGCTTTTCATGCTCTCTGTTGACAGCGGCCTTGGAATTTACTGTTTCAGTGGGTCTTGGTTTCTGCCACTAAGTAGAGAATGGTAATCGTTGTCTTTTGAATTGTCACTGATGAGCGCAATACTTACATTCCCTGACAGGAGTTTATAGGTTCATTTAACTACGAACCATCTTAAGTCTACTTGATTATGAACGAGAGTTTCCGGAGCTGAACAGAACCCTATTGACGAATGGGCGAAAGGACCGAGTTACGTATGACACATTATCGAATGACGTAAATTAATTGTGGTCCAGACTCAAACTGAGACTCTACGTCGGACTCCCCTTTTCGGTGGCGGATAGTCCAATTCCTGGTTTCTTTAACTTCTATCTGATGATGAATTTGTCCTTCCCTTTGAAGCAGACATACTTGTACACAGATATAATTAGCTCCGCCTACATAGGGCGTGTTTGGGGGCAGCGTTGACGAGAGAACGTCTAGGTCTTGACGGCCAGTTCCGTTACCTGAATATACAAATGCTCTGGTATACATTTTGACTGTACTTAGTGACGTCAGTTTTCGTCATCAAAATTGTATTTGTGTCCCTTGGCGCTACTGTCAACGGTAGGTATGACAATGAACAGTACATCAGCCATGCATAAATAGAGACAACAAGTTGCACGTGCACAGCCAGACAGAACATTGATTAACAATAGGGGTAAAACATCACTAATTCTTTCAAGAAACTGAGTGGATATTCAGACAAGTATTTGGCGGAGAGAGGGAGACAGACAGAGACATACAGACATACAGACAGAGACAGAGACAGACAGACACAGAGACAGAGAGAGAGAGAAAGAGAGAGCGAGCGCGGGGGAGAGAGATATATACGCGGATTTATAACTCTGTTATTTCGAAGGAAGTAAATTGTTTTAGTGGGATATCGAACGCAACTATTGCTAAATGCTCTCGATTCCACCTTCGGTGCCCTTGGTCACAAAATGTTCTCAATTGAACAATTATTGAAGATTATTTATCACCCTTGATTTCGTGTCATCATATTTGGTCAAACAGTGCGTCGACATTGAAACATCCAATTTTAGCTCTACGATTTGTCATATATGGAGCTATTGATAGATTGCATGGAATCTTTTCTTGTGTCATAGAGTCGGTGAATAGAAAATAAAATCTATTTGAAAACTTTAAGGACAAATATTTATAAACCCTGTGCAGAGAAAAGTTCTGAAGATGCAAGGTAAACTTAAAGTGCAAATTTGAGACTCATTTTCATTACCCCATTTACAATACTTATAAATTCCATTCGCCTTCTCCTCCGCTATATCATGATGAGAAAAAACAAAGCAATATTTGCAAGACAAATAAGAATGACCACCTTCTCCTTTCCTCGCATTTTTTTCTTTATTGTCGGTGTTACTGTCATCTTCGTCACTAGCAGCTGATACAAATTGGAGATTTGTATTAAAAAACTTTCCAGGCGTAAACATGCTTTAATGGTTGTCCGACTTAAATGACACGTGTAAGTCATTCATATTGAACGTGAAATGAGGGTGAAACGTATCTGAAGAAAAGAAACATATCAATCAGGTCTACAAAATACATATTACAAACAAGAAAGATACCCATAAATGTAACGAACAAATGGTGTCATTATAAAAATATGAAAACGTACGTCGATGTTAGTCAATGACCCGATTTCAGAGTATTGCATGTACGCACGGTACTGAAATGTTGGAAATTCTCAAGATTGGTACCTTGCTCAGTTCACAAGAAGTGATCTTAGTTCTATATCCCAGAGACGTATAGCTAGTCTCAGACAAAATTCAAGTACATGTCTTGGAGAGCTCATACATTTTACAGACGGCATTCTTGAACGTTTGATGGTTGGTCCGATTTAAATACCGCATTCACAGTCTTTTCATTCAAATTTATGACGTACCAAATCAATACATATTTATTTATTCTATTTTATTTTATTTTAATGTGACTCTTTAGATTCTAGTCTATTTCGGACTCACAATTTGTATATGGGCCACCATCAGCAGCAAACAAGTTTAATTTCTTGTTCCAAATGATTAAGAACGTTTCATTCCGTTGTCACACATGTGTTTCGGGGATCTTTTTTCATCGCAAGGAACAATGTCCTCAAATTCTTATGCATGTTCGGATACTTTTTCTTGCATATTTCATAGGAAATCTTCTGAAGATCATCTTGCAATTTTTATAGGGAATCGGATTCTCTTCAAAACAAATGTTGTGCTTTTGCTGCAAGTCGTAAGGCGCTATTAAAGCTATTAGACAGTCTGAAGATCTCGCACTAAAATATATCAACTCATTTCACAATGAATATCAAATATGATCGAGTTTAATTAAAGAGATCTGATTCAAATGACAAATCGGCATGGATCAACGTATCAATACACAATGCGGTCCCATTTTAATAAAGTATTAGGAGTGCACGCTTTTCATGCTCTCTGTTGATTGCGGCCTTGGAATTTACTGTTTCAGTGGGTCTTGGTTTCTGCCACTAAGTAGAGAATGGTAATCGTTGTCTTTTGAATTGTCACTGATGAGCGCAATACTTACATTCCCTGACAGGAGTTTATAGGTTCATTTAACTACGAACCATCTTAAGTCTACTTGATTATGAACGAGAGTTTCCGGAGCTGAACAGAACCCTATTGACTATTTGTATGAGAGTGGGCAAAGGGAACCGTTTAGCAGGGACTGTGGGAGGGGCCTTTGCTTCCTTGGAGGTCTTCCGCCTGGCCAGTCGTTTACCCGCTTTGGATAGCGCCTGGGTCGGTATGGGTGGCTGTCTTAGAGCCGGTGTGGGTGAGTGCCTTGGAGCCGGTATGAGTAGCTGCCTTAGAGTCTGTATCAGTGGCTACCTGAGAGCCGATGTGGGTTTTAGCTACCTAAGGGCTGGCGTGGGTTGCCCAGTAGCTGCTGGGGTTGGGTGCCGTGCTCAGGCGGTCAGTTCTGCCTGCAGCATATTATCGTATTCGATCTCAGTGATCTGCCCCTCCCTGAACAGGGCATTCATTCGCACTGTGCTAGGCATGCTGATCGCTAGCATGTACATGGGCTAAGATGTTTATGATACACAGCCTCTCTCTAATTGGAAAAGTGTCGCTGGTGAGCCTGGTGTGATGCTATGTATGCTATGGTACCTAGCCTTTCTCTGAATGTGAGATTATGATCGTCACTGGTCAGGCAGCAATATGCTCTTACTCCAGCGCTGTTTTAATAGAGACGTTTGTCGCTTTGCGTGACCTGGAGCTAGGATGAGCTTTACTATGCAGCTCGTTAAAGGCCTTCCTAAATTGTCGTCTGGCTTTTAGTTCTATGCGTCGCAGCTTGTTGGTCTGGTGGCCATCTCCATCTCCATCTCTTGCATATGTGGTGAGTAACGATTGTGCCCGCCCCACATTTCCAGCAGGTCAGTAACCTTATCCCGTCTTTATACCGCTGGCCATGTTCCGCGCAGTAGGTTCTGAAGCATTTTCGTACGCACGGTTTTTGTCCTCAAGGCATCAATGTACACGTGTTTGTTCCCCGTATGACCATGACTACTGACGGAATCCAATAATCCAATAGACACACCGCGTCTCTAATTGGTGTGTTGGAGATATTCACCCACTTGCTGTTATGGTACCATGACCAACAGAGGCCTG
The DNA here is from genome assembly GCA_029931535.1 of Margaritifera margaritifera. Classification (NCBI taxonomy): domain Eukaryota; kingdom Metazoa; phylum Mollusca; class Bivalvia; order Unionida; family Margaritiferidae; genus Margaritifera; species Margaritifera margaritifera. Next base: position 409,293 of record JAQPZY010001219.1, read on the forward strand.
CCTAGACCCAATCTTCTCCCACCTACACCCACCCAAATAGGATCACGGGGTCTAGTAAAAATGTTGGTGCTCCGTGACTTAGCTAAATGTCATGTATGATGGTCTCAAACACACCTGACACTATGCTACCATGACCGCCCTTCTCCCCCTCCACCCCCTCCAACTCCCACCCAATGCTCACGGGGTCTAGTAAAATCGTTGGTACCGGTGTATAATAAATATTTAATTTATGGTGGTCTAAAATTCACATTTCACTACTACTTGTGTTTTAATATTAATATTGTTGTTGATAAATATTCAATGCATTGTGCGGTGAAAATTGTAAAGACGTTGAAGTATTTGCAACAGTGGTGGTGGTAATAGTAGTAGTAGAAAATGCCAAAGTTTGCCCACAACAGCTTGCCGTAGATGTTACTGTGAACTTTAAAATGGTTTCATAATCCAAGACATATTTTTTACAGCAATTTTAGCCGATTTGCAATAAAGATTCTGATGAGAAAATTAGAAGTAAAAATTCCACGTTATACAGTGTTTAATAAAAGAGAAAATGCAAAGCTAAAATAGAAAATGGAATGTATGTTTAATTGAGATACTTTTTTGTTCCGAGTTTTGGTATCCTGGTGGCCGGCATCCGCGCCTTTGTACCATCGATGTTCGGAAGCGTTGAATTACCAGTTGAAAGGTATATTTCGATAAAAAAAAAAAATAGGTTTGCCCTTTGAATTACTGACCGAGAACCAAGAATGGACAAAATGGAGAAGACGGTAGAAAATTTGGAAGCTATGGTACGAAAACATGGCTTAATATGAACTGAATCGATTGAATTTTAATACACTGATTGGAAAAACAGAGACACTCCATAACTATTTTTCTAAGGCAAAAATCGTAATGATGAATTCAATAATTTATTGTTGCAACTGATTGATATTAAACAGTTTTAGTGAAACACTTACAGTTGCCGTCAATATTCAGTTATGCAGTTCTGATGTATTTGTCAAACAAAAAGCTGTATGAAACATTTCTGATATAATAAAGAAACTTTTTACAGATGCGATAAGTAATAACTTTAGATCCAAGATCCATCGTGAATAATATTTGTGCAACTCAATATACATGACTTGTTGAGAGAGGATCTTTTACTTAATAAAGTGCCTATAGTTTTCGCTTTCCCTCCCGTTTATTTGTACCCCTCTACCGATTTTAAAAACAAAAAGCATCAAGGATGTAAAAAAATGCACAAAACTTAGTCATTTCATTCAGCAGTGTATAATTTTTAACTTGATTTTCGCAAAGGGGTCCCTAACATTGTCAACTTGTTGGTGTTTCAAATCAAACGGGAGTTTCTTTAGTAACACGGTCGCCATATTTGCATGGGCAAGTCTATGTTTTCAGGCAACATATGTGATGTAGTTCACTGTCCTTGATAAGCTCTGAATAATTCCGTAAATTTAGGAGTTACATCTATTTGAATGTATGTATACAAGAGTTCCTTTTTATTTGTTCAAGTTTTTTTCGAAATATTAATACTAGACATTGCAAAGATTGGATGCTTCTACACAGTCTTTACTAAAATGGACTGTTCTTGAAATCACAGCTTCTGTTTGATTTAAAACGCCAATAAGTTTACAGTGTTAGGGACCTCCTGGCAAAAATCAGGTTAGAAATTATAAGTTGATGGATGAAATGACTAAGTGTTGTGCATTTTTTATATCCTTGATGCTTTTCGTTTTTAAAATCAGTAGAGGGGTACAAACAAACGGGAGGGTAAGCGAATACTATCGTACGACTGTTCCCAGTGATTCTAACATTCTGCTTCTCCCACTCATAAATATTTTAGCCTCTCAATGAGACTTCAAACCATGTAATAGAATAACTGGACCATGGAATCCAAAACTAAACTATAAAACTACTATGACCATCTTTGAGAAGTTTTATCCTTTTACAGGGGAGTTTTTACATCTGAGTACTTGAAGTGATCCATCATTCAGCTGGGGTGAAAACTTGGTCTTTATCCTTGATGGAGCCATCATGTTTATGACTTTAATTATTTTGCAGTATTGCCTGTACTATACACTTAAATAATGTTGTAAAGATATTACAGAAGGTCCTTTCTTAAAATTACCACATGCTCATGGAGATTAAGTGTCGCAGTTTGAATTTTCTGTCAAAATCATGGTATGTATACCAGTAAAAATCAAGTCATTCACCGCATCAAATGAGGCTGTCTTTGTAAGGGAGACCTCAAACAATGGCTCTTGTCACGAAAACCTGCCCATATGTTGTATCCTAACATTGTCATTGTGTTTACTAAAATAGATCTAAGTTTAGTTTTTTGTTTTTTTTTTGTTTTTGTTTTAATACTGGTCTATTAAAGTGTTGCAGCTACAATTAAAAATGGGCAGAATGCTGCCTGCATGAAAAGGACACTTAATGCATACAGATACTTTTTAAAAGGGCAACTTTCACATATTCATTTGCACAGAATAACTTCTGTTTTGTCGGTATTCTATTTTAGCATGGTTCATAAATTGTATAAATTTAGTGTTAATTTGATATTATGTGAGATTTCCATGCTGTAAGTTTTTGCATTTAAAAATAAAATTGTAGATTCTTCATTGCTACTAAATACCACAAAGAAGGCACAGTGGATCACAAAGGACCAAAAAGAATGCACACAAGACCACTAGATACAAAGGACACAAGAAATGGGGGGGGGGGGGGGGCAATTTCATTTTGTTGAAGATTTTTATTGTTATTAAATAAATCAAGGTGTTTTTTTTTTTATCTTAACTTAAAACCTTAATTGTACCTTGAATCTCATTACAAGTTTTTGTAACCTAATATACACATTATATTGATATTTAACAAACTGGGACAGAATGAACAGAAACTACCATTATCCGTATTGTTGATTTGTTCCTGTCTCGTTTATAATCAGGTGGTATATGTACTTGAAGGCTTCTTGTTCACGTACACAGCCACTAACATGGTGCATAAATTTGTTTAATACAGAATATTTGATAACATGCACTTAAACTTTCAAAGTGCAACTGAACTAGGTATCAAACAGCACACTTATTGGGACTTGCGTCCTTTGTGGTCTTCTGTATGACCCAATATTATTATTTCCCTATTTCTGCTCACAGAAGCAAATTAAAATTTCTGTGGTTTTATTTTCTTTTTTTGCGCATAAATAAAAGATGAATTGCATTTGATGAAGATTGGAATATTAACCTTTCCTTTTAAAAATAAATATTGTATTTTCAGTTCATTATGTCACATCTATTGCAGCTTGAGTTACCCTCCTTTACATTCACATAGATTCTCATAAAGTAGATATATGTATTTCAAAAGTATTGATTGATGCAAACAATCACTGCTCCAAGTTAACCACTCAAACTCTAGTAGTTATAGCGCAACCTACTTAGCCACTTCATGATTCATCATGATGGATGTACTAAATACTGTAAAGAAAAGAAGTAGCAGTCATAATTATACATGTTTTGTATTTAACCTTTAATTTAATATTTGTATGCATTGTGTTGTTAATATTATCTGATGTGTTTATTCAGGTACTTAAAATTATGGTATTTCATACGTGTGATTATACCGTCGGTAGGGCAAAAATACCCTTTAAAGGCCGTCTACCACACATACCATTAAGTAGTTAAGATCTACCGCTTTTGAAAATTTAAAGAAGAAAAAAAAATGTCATAAAAAAAACCCCAAACACTGCATTTTTACACATTCAATCAACACATTAGAGAAACCAGCCAGAACCAGTCTACTGGGGACCGGAAATGTTCCACCAGTAAAACGAACGGTGCAATGATGCGTGGTAGATTAATAGGATTAGAATTGTTAAAGAACAGCTGACATGTGTACACAGCAAGTTGCTAATTGATTACCTTATTGTTGGAATTTGAGAAGTTTAAGGCCAAATGTTTTTTGAGGTGCTATAAGTAATAAAGGGATAAAAGGTGGTCCATGATGTCTTCTGAGCCTTTGATGAAATTCGGCCGAACCTTGGCGGAGGGGAGATAACAATGGAGAGACCGACCATAAAAAATGATTTAGGCAGATACAGTAGAGTAAGTATTTTGATTTTTGTCTTGTTTAATTGTTATTGTATTGTTCCAGATGTTTTAAGAGGACAGTTCTTACATTTTTTTTTTCAATTCATGTCAAAATGCCGAAACATGTACTTTCTCCCAATGCTAAGAAACCACCGGCTAAGAAATATTACAAGTTCAACAATGCTTGGATATCAGAGTTTAAGTGTGTGCAGGTGAGTAGCAAAGGTCCTGAGTATGCATTGTGTTTTTCAAAGGTATGCATCTTTTGTATTTCGTAAACTATTGGAAGTTTTCATGCACATGAGTGAAGTTTAAGCCCTAGATAAAATATATCAGTTACAAATATATTACAAGATAATGGATTTTAAAGTTTGTGTAAATTATTCATAAAAGCATCAATACATCGTGTATTTTTTTCATTTTTATTTCAAGTATAAATCAATCCTTATTTTTTTTATTTATAGTGGTGAAACTCTTCAACAGATTTTTTTATCTGAGCCATGAAGAGATAGAAGCGGTTGAGGATGAGGCTCAGGCTTACATCTTAAGTCTAAGTCAGGAACTTCCTCCCCGGGGTGAACATAGCTTGGAGGAGTATTGGAAAGTAGTCAACAACCTTACAAACCCAGCAACAGGAAAACTGAAGTTAGAACTTCTTTGCAGGCTGAGCATGGTTGTCATGTCATTACAACATTCTAATGCTGATACAGAGAGGATATTCTCCATTCTTCACAAAATACAAAGTGATTCAAAGGGAAATCTGGACCAGAAAACTATTGAGAGCCTGTTAAGTGTGAAGCCTAATAATCACAACGAATGTCATCAGTAGTCACTAGACAGTTATCTTGTGAAGGAAGCTAAAAATGCTATTGGATTTTATAAAAAGAAAAATCTTTACAGTGAACTATCAGATAAACAACTCTTCTTTTTTCATTATTTAACCGTATACTGACTCGTATTGATCAATTATTATTGTAACATTTTCCATCAGAATCTGAATCTGATTCATGTTCAAGCTTGCTGTTTTATTATAGTATGAAGAGAATACATATTATGGCCAAAAAAAAGCACTTGTTTTGTTTTCCATCCCCATGAAATGTAAAATATATGCCGATAAAAAATCTACTGGTTTAGAGGCCAATCTACTGATAAAAATTTGTAAATCAACTGGATTGAAATGTTTCTGTCACATGGTATTCTGTTGATAATATTAGTAAGTCAGTATCCCTATGCAGTGCATTTTGTATGATTTATCTTTATATTTACCTATATTCCATTAAACAAAGTGCCATTTAAAATTTAAATAGACTGGGAGGCCTGTAGTTTTTCTATACTAATATTTGAAAATGACCATGATACAAGAGTCTACTTCCAATAATATGATCTGTGTCTATCCAACAACTGTCAAACCAGGCTTACACGTCACCTGTATTAAGCAATGACCAAACTTAGCCAGAAGCCTTTATTCCCAATTCCTAGATGTGGTTGCTTAAGACAAGTTTTGACTACATTTCATTTATATCATGCTATCGTAGGAGTTTATTGAAGGTCTTTCAAAATCTTATCTATCCAAACAGTCGGGTTACTCCAGTTGTTTGTAATGGGAACAAATTGTGCAGAATTAATTAACACTTGACTGTGCACTGTATATATGGGTAGATGAATAGGTCACAGATTTTTTTAAAGGGTCCTCAAGGTTAAAAACATGACATGATTCCCCCTGCCCTCTTAAAAAAGCATATCCCATCCAGAATGCCCAGTTTTAGAAATAGACACGAAAAAATTATTCCATACTATATAAAAAATTATATCCCTGTCACATTTGAAAAAATTTTGTTTAGATAAAATTTGAAACCCTACATGTTTTCTTTGATAAAGTGTTCACAGAGATGGCAAAGAAGCATGAAAAGGGCTGAAAGATTAATGGGTTTAAAGTTTATTCTTTCATATAAGGCCAAAAATAAATAAATATGTGTTTCCAGTAAGCCGACTGTCCCTGTTTATCTTTGCCGATCCCAGCACTTTTTTCCCCCATGGTAAAAAAAAAAAAAAATTGCTGAAATTCATTTTTGCATCTAATTGAGCTGGTTTTGCCCAGTACTTTGAAGCGCTTGAAATATTGATTTATATATAGGGTTGGAAAAATAAAAAATAAATAAAATACCTGCCTACCCTAATTTTAAAACCAGAGCAATAGGAAACACATATTTTTTTTTAGCCTAAGTGGAATAATGTACAATTGCAAAGCACTAGTTGTTTATCCAGATTCATTTCTTTGGCTATGGCCTTAAAGGTCATTATTCGTGGGACTTACAACTGATGATTTTATTTAATTGTGCTGGTTTATCCAACAAACAGGTTAGATCTACCGGTACATGTTAAATGGGAATAGTTTGCATAGGAGTAATGAAACTAGACCTTACAATTATCTGGAACCTTGAATAAAATGGAACATGTAATTTTTCATAATTTGAGCCAATTATGATTTTAAGCATATAGTTGTACCGGTATATACATGTTTAGTAATATCAGTCTCTCTGTAACGAACTCAATACAAATAAGATTTAAATTTGAAGGAAACAAAAACCTCCGCAAACTGTCAACATTCTGTGTCTGAATTTGGATTATGAATCACTTGGAGAAGGAAAACAATCTCAAAGTACCGACAGTTCTGTGGTAATAACCAATAGAATTGTAGATCTCTTGATACTGTAGTATTGTTTTATAAATATAAGTAATTTATTTGTTTTGTTGAAGTTCCAGAAGGCAGAGAGTGACATTAATTACCTGAACAGAAAATTGGATTTTGAGTTTGAGCAGTCAGTGGATGCAGATCAGGTAAGCCATGCACATAAGATGTTTGTAGATAGCATCTTTGACTAGGATTTGCAATTTAAAATGACCTTCATTATTTAAGAGAGAAGTTTCAGATATTATTTCAAGAAAGGTTTGGTACTTGTGAAAAGAGAGCCAAAAATATTTGTCCAGTCCCTAGGGATATGACGGGGCTGATGATAAGGTTGGGGATAGTAAGCTTCACTTACCATTATCACATGCTGTAATGATACATAAAATTGTGAAATATTATAAATATTAAATATGTAAGCAACCATGTGCATATGTACCTACAAGCACTTTTATACATTACACAATGTGTATTGCTAATGAGGTCTTCCATATTCGTGTGCATGTTTATAAAGCCATATGTATGAAATACTACTTGATATAATATCCAGAATAAAATGATTACAAAACTTAAACAAAAATAAATGATTAATCATCGTGTGCATAAAGTGATAACAATGTTGTATATTTGTGATTCTCTACTGGATTCTATTTTTCCTTGTAGAAAGATAAATATTAAGAAGGGTTCTGCGGAACACAATGTCTTGCCTTTTATCGCCTGAGCCTAATGCCTTTCTGTTGGTTATTATATATATTATCATGCCAAAATGTATACTGTTAGGGTTGGGGTAATAACAGTTTCTGAGTTATGACCCAGTGGCAGGTCCCCACTGAGCACGAAGAGACCCAGGGGCGAATACTGGTTGCATAAATGACTTGGCTTTTCATGCAGAGAAAGTGTATATATGGTTATAGGGCAGGGATCTCAATGGTTTCCAAGATCTGCCACAGGGGTTTAAGGACAGATCCAGGAATCTATGCTAAATGCATAAATTTCCCCTTTTTGTGCCAAGTAAGTGTTAATATTCTTTTAGAGTTGGGCTATTAAAAGTTGCTAAGTTGTGACCCAGGGGGCAGGGAGAGACCCAGGGGGTAATGCTGGTTGCATAAATGATGTGGTCTTTTCATGTCAAGAAAGTGTATATGTGGTTGTGGGGTGGGAATCTAGATTGTTTCCAAGCTATGACCCAGAGGATAAGGATAGATAAAGGCTATGACCCAAGGGTAATGTTAGTTTAAAACAAAGTTAACTGTCTACTTATGCAATATTCCAAAGATAAATCCATGCATCATAGCAAATGAGCATTTATTTCTGTCAGAATATATATAGAATTTAGGGGATGACCTTTGCTCCCCCCCCCCCCCCAACTGGGGTGGGATTCACTTTGATGTAGAAAAAATATAGTTAAATATATCAAGTTTCATCAAATTCCTACTGGTAGTTTTAGACTTATGGGGTTGTTAAAAAAAAACCTTTAACACTGAGTTAGTACTGCCAACATCAGCATTGCTATGTCTTACATTTTTTGCCAATAAAGGTGAGAGAAACAATAGGGTATTACAACTAGTTATCAAAGTAACAAGCAATGAAAATCATGATAAGGTATGGAACCAACGAATTTATTAGTACATAACTCCCTCAATCTAAAAATGTCCATTGCTCTGAAATTAGATGATGAATGGTAAAGTTCCTGTGATGTTGCGTATTTTCTGCTCATTAACTGAGGTTGATGACTCACACCTAGGCCAGTAAATTTCCTTTGCTATACATGCACAGAGTATGAGAACAGGTTAATCGACAGACCATTTGGAGGGTGAGGTGGTGGCGAAGCTATGGTTTTTTGATGAACTATAATTTTTTAAAAACTAACCTTTAAAAAATTGAAACTTTGCTTGTCATATTGATTAACTTTCATTGGTAGGAATGTTATTGACCATGCAGTGATTTCTCTGGGATTTTCACACAGAGGGGGAATATTTATTGGTTGGAATGTTACTAACTATGCATTGATTTCTCAAGCATTTTCACACAGAGGGGGAATTCATTGGTAGGAATGTTATTGACTATCAGTGATTTATCTAGGATTTTCACACACAGGGGGAATTCATTGGTTGGAATGTTACTGACTAAGCAGCGATTTATCCATGATTTTCACACAGAGGGGAAATTCTCCCTCTTGCATTTTCATAATTTGGGGATTTTCAATTTTTAATGGGAGGAGTTTTATATGAAAGCAGTATCTATGAATAGGCACCTTATAGTATGTCTCAACAAATGTGTGTTTGAAAAATAACTTTATATGAATAAAGATAATATTTAAGTTGTTTATCTTAATTATTTTCATAGCGGCAGCAATCACATGTTATGATAATGGCACTGTGTCATATGCATGAGAATTGCACATAACAGCGGGGACATTACCACCAAGTAATGAAAACTGCATGTCTGCCATTGTACAACCTCCGCTAGTGGATGTGGTAAAATGCTTTAATAACTAGATAATCAGTGAAGGTGTCTCATTGCTCAAATGTAAAAAGTCACTTGGTAATTACCTGATTATGGTAGTTGATCTAGAAGTCAATTTCATGTGCTTGCTGATATTAAAGGGGAGGTTTGTTAACTTTAGGGGGGATTCATGCAATTGTGTGCCTTAGAGAAATGCTGCAGTGATGTATAATATACAAAGAAAATGCATTGTTTGTTTAGAAATAGTCAAATTTACATTTTTTGACACCTAATGTAAAAACAAAAATGTTTTTATAAACAGTAAGCAAAAATTTCACGTCACATTTGTGGTCTATACATCAGCTAGTAATTGAAATATATAAAGCTATATCAATTATTTATTGATATGATGAGTTGCTTACCTGGACATTACTAAAAACAGTAACAAGACTTTAAATGACTTCTTACCAAAAATCAATGAGTGAAATTTTATCAAAATTTGACAGAAAGTATCCTGGCAGGAAGTCCTTATAAATTTATACAAATGATGCCAGTCTGCCTTGAGATATGACCACCATTAAAAAAAGATAGAAAAACCACTGTTCCTAACAATAGAAAATCCTTTAAACATGTTAAACAACTTCTTCTCAAAAACTGAGCAGCAGAATTTCACCAAATTTGACAGCATCCTGGTATAAAGGACTTTCAGTTTTGTACAACTAATGCTGATCCAACATCAAATATGGCCACCATTACTACAAATAGAAAAACCTTTATACGACTTCAGGGATTGACAAATCCACTTGCCTGACTCCCCAGACAAGTTCAAATTCGGCTCGGGCAAGCTAAAGTTTCCAAGGTCCACAAAATTGAGAGAGAGGGATGGAGAAAGTGGTCAAATTCAGTTCGTAATGCTTTATGTTCTGCAAGTTTTATACCCTGCGATCTCACCACAATAAATATATCAGCACCTTTATTTAGTGTTTATATGTACCGCATTCTTCTTTTACATAACTGACCACAGTTTCTGTCATACCATATGCCATTTCATTCTTGTAGTCAGTGTCAAGGTTAGTCTCGCATTTTCTTGTGCAGAAGTGATAATGTGAATATTTACTATTCAAAGCAAGTTTTGACAAATAAGGAATAAATATTTATATTTTAACTTATCAGTTACATTTTAATTGTAATATTTGTATGTATCTGGGATTCGCCGACTTTTGGGTCCTAATCTAGTCTAGAGCAGTTTGTGAATTTGACGACTCTAAACAATCGACTTGTCAAAGATTGTTTTGATACATGTCACTAATTTTAAGGTGAGTAGGTGTTAACTGTTAATAATATAATTCGTGAGATTTCTTTGACAGGTGTGTTTGAAAATAAAAGGTACTCATCCCTAATGATTAACCACCAGGAGGAATACATTAAAAGTGTGATCAATATACCAAAAATGTAGCACCCACAAGTGGTGTTTATGATCTGTTGTTTATGTTATAATTACAGGAGACTGATACTTACTGCTTGGCAGACAGTTAAATGGATACAAATAAGTGTTCTCAATCTTAAAAGTTGGCTTGTCAAATATTTTGATGCATGTCACTGATTTCAAGGTGACTAGATAATAATTGATAAGTAAATGGATAAAATAAGTGTTCACAAATCCTTAAGTTGTGATATAATTAAATCATTACAAAAACAGTCTAGCTTTCATTATTGTTGATCTGGTTCATGAGATGAGTCTGCTATTTTATCTAGGCAAAGAAAGGAAACTTGATGAAGTTTCTAGCTCTAATGAAACATTTTTAAAGAAAAATAACAAGTATGATGCTACGAAACGTGCAAGAAAGTTCCAATCATTGTGGATTGATGAGTATCCTTGGCTAGATAATTGTTATTAGTTGTTTAATTTTTCAGTTCAAGGTCTTTTACCTAAACATCTCTCTCTTGCTCACTGCAAAATTATAATTATTTCCAAGCCGTTTGCTACCAATCTATTTACCTGTCTACATACATGTACCTGTCTGTCTTTGCTCTTTTAACTATATCTGCATTCTAACCCTTTCTCATCTACATATCTATCTACATGTATTGTTTATATATATATTTTTTTTATAACTAATTATCGGCATATGGTTTTAAGGTGCCAACAAAGATAAAAAGAAAACAAAAGTTAAAATAATATAATGCAATATCTTTAGAATATCCCATATTTTATTTTATCTTATTATTTTACTTATGTTGGGATATTATGTTTGGGGCAAGCTATAATTTCAAAAGGGCAAGTTCAATTTTCCAGTCAACTTGCCCTGGGCATGCTGACTTTTCTAAAATTTGTAAATCTCGGGACTTGTCCAAAACTGCTCAATAGATTACACCAAACTTGACAGAAAGTATACTGGCATGAACACCTTAAAGTTTATACAAATGATGCCTATCTGCCATCAAATATGGCTGCTGTTACTAAAAGCAGAAAAACATTTAAATGACTTCTCCAAAACTCTTTTGAATAGAATTTGACCAAACTTGACACAAAGCATCTTGGCACGAAGAGGTTTCAAGTCTGTACAAATGATGCTGATCAACTAAGAGATATGGCTGCCATTACTAAAAATAGAAAAAATTTAAGCAACTTCTTCTCCAAAACTGTGCTTAGAATTTAACCAATCTTGATAAAAAGCATCATGGCATGCCAGTTAATCATCAAATATGGCCACTGTTACTAAAACATAGAAAAACATTTCAATGACTTCTTTTCAAAAATGCTCAAGTGAATTTGACAGCATCCAGGCATAGACTAAGAGGGCTTTCAGATTTGTACGATCCGCCACAAAAAGTAGAAAAACATTTACACAACTTTATCTCAGAAAACTGCTAAACGGATTTTAGCCAAATTTGATACAGGCATCCTGACATAGGGGCCTTTTAGTATTGGACAATTTGTGTTTATGTGCCATCAAAATTGATGATAGAAGAAGTAGAGAAACCTTGAAACAATTGTTTTCATAACATATGCATTTAACAGCATGGGAAGAAAGTTCAACAGAAAGCATCCTACTGATGCAGATTTTCTTGGCTAGCTGCTCTTGCATTTGGCTATTAATCAGATGTCAGCCAGGTGCTTGTTTCTTAATTATTTTTGTTTTCAAACTAATAATTCACTGAAAAAATATCAAATTATATATTTCTGAAAGTTTTTCACCCCAGAAATTTAGTCCCTTTTGCCATTAATGTAATCTCAAAATACGCTACACTAGCAGCCATCAATAACTTTGCACTGCAACTCTGCAAACTACTACCAATCTTGAATGTTTTAATTGCCAAATATGTTGTTTTATTGTGGAAATTAATTTCCATCTGAAAGTTTTTATCATCTTTGGTGACTTTGACCATTGGTTGCAACAACAAAGATGTGGGCATACTTGATCTAATGAAAAAGTTTAGATGAATGTATATATTTTTCCCTGACGAAAAATGCACCCAAGGGTAGCGCAGGAGTAAAGATTTGGGGGACAATACAAAAACTTGTGGGAAACCTGTCGTCCTGCACGTAAGGTGCAAAACTGGAAAGGCACTAGGATGGCTTGCACATAAGACGAGGAAGACACCCATTGATTTCAGATTCAAAAGGTAAGGTATCTAGCCAATGAAGATGTGTTTTAGGTTTTAAAAAAAGTATGTTAATGCTATTTACTACATGGCAGTCATATAATGTACTGTTTATGGTACTCTTGAATTTCTAGCAATCTTTCTGTAATAATGAGAATTATGTGCAAATACAATACAACTGTTATATGAACATTGTTTCCTGCTTTCAGAGAAACCCAGTTCGCATGTTGCAAAAGATAAATGACATTAAAAAGGAATATTCAGCTGTAGTGAAAGAGGCGCAGGATATACAAAAGGCTCAAAAGGTATCAGAATCATTTTCCTCCTTCTTTCCTCCTCATCTTTGCCCCACAAACAGATCGATTCGCACTGATCGAAGGATTAGAGTGCTCTTTATGTTTTTACCTGTTCAAATGTTGGACACTGTGTATTTCCTTTACTATAGCTGTTTCAAACACTGTTCTTTGAAAGCTAAAATGGGTTTAAATGTCAGTTAAAGTTTACGCTGAATTTGTCAGTAGGTGTTTTGGTGTTTGAAAGTTACATTAATATTCACAATGCGCCATTTTGACTTCGACCATCATTTTTTGTTTATATAAAGGATTCTATTAATCCACACTAGGAAAGGTGTGGTGGGATTGAGAGGACTCCATAAATAATGAGGGGGATACTCTATTCTAGCATATTGTGTCTCAACTGCTAAAGGAAGATATAGACCACTTACACGTACAGTGTTTTTTCACTATAAGGCACCACAGTGTAAATATGGTCCCTGATATAACAGTTACTGTAATGGATCCCATTATACTGGTATACACATAATTCATTGGCCATGATGCATGCCTGAACTGCTGGTGGGTCCAAAAATAACTTCACTGGGGCCAAAAGTGGAACTGCGGTCGCTCAATGGCTAGTATGTCAGAGTTGCAATCAAAAGGGTGCTGGTTCAAATCCTGAAATCTGATTGGCCCGGGTCAACTACCATGGTGTGTCCTTGGGGAAGGCACTTTTCTCCAATTACCTCTGCACTAAATAATTTACTTGTGTTGCTGTGCCATAAAACAAAAAACCAAACCAAACCAAAAGTTTGATAATTTCCTGCATACCTGTCACATCTTACTTGGTATACATGCTGATTAACCAGTATCATCCTCTAATTAATCCCTTTACTAATTGGTGTGCTACCAAGAGTCAGTAGCCAAGCTCTGTTTGAGAGAGTGACAATGATCAGTTTGATAAATGCTAATTTAGTCATTTATTTGTTTGTGTTGATACCATACAAAGAAATGACGGCTGTGAAATCAAAGAAAAAGTTCAATGTACATTTGACTTAAAATGGCTGAGAGCTAATCAGTGGTTCAGATACATTTAGGCACTGGATCTCATGTTCTACCAAATGTGCAGAAAAACTTGCAAACAGGGAGATAAAAAATTACCTTTCGTGCATTTAGAAGTGCAAATTCCAGAATAACACTCTAGCACACCATCCAGACACTCACCAGCATTTCACTGCTCATAGGACTTAGCTGCACAAGGAGAATTTCCTTAACCATCATCAGACTTCACAGAAGGTCGCAGAATAACTTGGATGGTCTTTGTGACCCTCTGGTACAAACACCAATGCTAGCAGTGTCTATCTATCTATCTATCTATCTATCTATCTATCTATCTATCTATCTATCTATCTATCTATCTATCTATCTATCTATCTATCTATCTATCTCTCTATTTATCTATCTGTATGTATGTATGTATGTATGTATGTATGTATGTATGTATGTATGTATGTATGTATGTATGTATGTATGTCTGTGACTCAGTCAGTCTGTATCTAGCTATCTGTTTGTCTGCCTGTCTTACTCAAAAACTTTAGAGGGTCACTATGACATGGTAAGAATCCCTAATGGAAGCCTTTGCAAAGTACACCTGTGTCTCCTCTGTACTCTTTAGCTGGTGACAACAGAAGTGTTGTCAATGTTACACCAAGTTAAATTTTTCATTTTCCTTTTAAGGCTAAATTTTTCAACTGCTGTCCTAGGCTAGAGTTTGCAGGCGACACTATACATTTTTTCAGAGCACATTTTGTGTCAAACCTTTTGTTGCATTGTGTGAGATATTTGTGTAGTATTGTGGTGGCCCAGGGTTAGTTACTTCAGGCTTTCAAGTGGCCCTCATTTTTCTTACTTTTCCCTACTTTTCATTTGGCTGTCTGCTTTTCTCTACTTTTCTTCCAATCAGCCCTTCTATCCCAACTGTATACAAATTTTGGAGACATTCTTTTATCTGTTTAATATGTACAAACCATCATGGAGATGTTCTTTGTCTCTCAGTGCTTTCTTATCAGTAATGTATGGAGTTTTTAAGGAACATCTGGTGCTTTGATGTTATGAATTTGCCTAGGTAGCCTGGTCCATCTCTTTGTTGTACTTCTTGAGTGGTAGAGGCAGCATGTCAGCTTTAACTGAACTGCAGTTTCAGATAAAGGTTGGATGGTCTAGTAGAACCTGTTTATTCCTAGAAAAAGAAGTTTTCTGGTTTGTAGGAGCGGACATGTGAGTAGAGATATGGTTGGTTTAACTACAAAAAGGTAAGTCAATCATATGATTCTACCCTGTTTTCTGATTGTCCCTACTTTTAAAAATAAAATAGACTTACTTTATCCCTACTTTTTCACACAAGGCTTGAAAGCCTGTTTTTTTTAAACACCTGTCCTATATAAGTGCAAGCTAAATTGTAACTTGTACATTTCCTACTGGAGTTAGGGTAGCCAGTTAAACACATTCATATCATCAATCAATATCTCCCAAGATTTTGTAGGGGATATTGTGATACCCTCCATCTGTCCATTACCACATCTCCTAAACCGCTGGGTGGAAATTAATGCAACTTTGTTGTTGTTCTTGCAATATACACTCGCTTATAAGTCAAGTCCAACTGCAAACTGCACAGACCCATATTTCCCATCACATCATGTGCCAGCAGATCTGGGTCTCTGCAGTTTTTTGGGAGTAATCAGTAGAACAAACAACATGGACCCTGATCTGCCAGTGCATTATGCAACAGCAGATCAGGGTTTGTGTTGTTTGCAGTTGGACTTGACTTATAAGCGAGTATATACAGTATGTTGCCCTTGGAATAACAACAGGAGTCCCTGTAAGAGGTCAAAGGTCAGATATATAATTTGTTTGCTGCATCTTTACCACCCATAAATTGAAAACATATGAGAAGTACAGGGCAGATTTAAACATTTTTAAAGCATACTTGAGTTGAAAGGTAAGTACAAAGTACGGTCATGTGTATTTTAGAATTTTTGCACTTAAAGTTTAAAAATGTTGTTATTTGTTATCATCAGTTTTGTATGGATTTTACACAGCCAGTCGTCCATAGGGAAAGAACAGCTAGTAACAGGTATTACCCTATCTAGTAATAGTAACCATGTACCTTTTGTTTGGGAATTGGTGAAATGATTAGAGCTAGTATGACAGGTTAACCTCAGGTGGCAACCAATCACATCTTGTCCATGCAGTCTTCAGTCTACTGAGTAACACCTGTAGGTGGTAATTCCTCCCAAAAACTTTTACAATTCTGAAAAAATTATGTGGTAGTATGCTCAAGAATAAATTAAAAGTCGAGTTGGCTGATAATTGTCTGAACATTCAAATTTATTAGAAAACTAAATTTTATGGCCAGTCAGAGGGGATCAAACAAACTAGACAAAAATTACAATTACAATGACATTTTCAAATATTTTCTGACCAAAATTTACATATGCAGCCATAGCAGAAAGACACATTATATATATGACAGATTTTGCATTATGACTCCAGGGTCACTGTCTGGGGGTAGGGTTGAGTACAAGGCAGGATATGGAGGAGGTTTGGAATATGCAGTAAAAAACTAGTTTGTACAGCTTCAAATTATCCTTGAATTTAAGGGGTTACTTTGAAAATTCCTTGAATTTGTTGAAAAATCCTTTGAATTTTGCCCAAAACTCCTTGAATTTATCAGAGGGGATACAGAACATTAAAACTGAATAAAATACACCATTGTTTAAAATCAGGATTTTTTAAAATTTACATATTTTCCACACAAAAAAAATTGGATGGATCAAAATGACATATGACACCAGCAGTTACCAGCAGGAGTGGTGTCCCTTTGCTATAGTTCAGATCGATGACTAATTTAGTAAATAGTTTAACTTGACTAGGAATGAACCGTGTTTACATTAGAAAATGGGAGTGTGACCCACGGTCAGTAAGAAAAAATACTCCTTGAAAACTTTTGGAAGTCCTTGAAAAAACTCTCCAGGGCTTTATGAACCATGAAAAATCATGGGGATTTGTGATTGTGAGCCATTGTAGTTGCTCTAGTTTCTTTCTTTTATTTATTGAAGACACACGTAGTTCTTACCCATGTGACAGAAATCTCACAGATTTGCAGTTCTTTCTTTTCTTGTCTACATTGTAATGTGTAAAATGCATTTTAAATCACAGTGCAATTAGGGCAAATAAATGATGGGATGGAATACATATAGGGTAATGTTGTTCTCTCTTTGAAGAGCAAATGGGTGAGAACAATGATCATTGTAAGTGGATGGCACCAAAACAAGATGGTTTCAATACTCAGCAGTTAAAAAGAAGAAATGGATTTATCTTGGATTCCATTTTGGTCAGTAGAGCATCAGTCCCTTCAAAGGACTCTTGTTATTGTCTTCGAAGAGAAAACGGGTGAGAACAATGTTCACTGTAGGTGGTTCACACCAAGATAAGTAATCCTGGTCATGGAGTTACATTATCTGTCTTCTGCTGGGCAGAGTCTTGAGGACAAATAATTAAAACCCTTGACTGTGTTTTCCTTTTCTCATTGCTAATCCCAATATAGATCCTATTAATTACTGCTACACATGTCCAGGATGAATGCATCATTGTTACAGCAGTACACTAAACATTGTCAGTCACCAAGTTAATACCAAATCACAGTGTCAATAAAACTCTGAGAATAAATTAATACACGATTGTATTTCCAGAACTATGCCTTTACGCAGCAATAAACAGTATGATGTACTCTCATCAATACTCCACACTGACATAAATTTAATATTGTGAATACAACTTTACATCATATTCTATTCGTTGCTTTTTCTTGCAGGAGGCTGTTGAGTATTTCCAGACTCAGTTGACCACTACAGTGACCCTTCTTCAGAAACTACAGAAAAACAGCAACTTTGTAAGTTATACCACAGGGACCTAATGTTCTATTAATACACTGAAACCCTGCTATAACACGATGGTTGGGGTCCAAAAAACGACATCGTGCTATGTACCGAACCATGCTATAACCAACCAAGTCATTTAGCTGAAGAAAATGATAAATGCACCAGAAGAACAGGGGGTGGGTAGGTTATAATAGTGGGCGCAAAACTACGTGCTTCATTGGCACAGTTACCATCTTAAATCAGTGCATATTAAACAAGAAATACACATGTAGTGAAAACAGAGATTGCACATATATTTTACTCTATTCCGAGAACCATGCATTGGTACATGTGTATGTACATGTCAAATGTATAACATGAATAGTTAAAGTATCAAAATGTGTACTCACCAACCAATCTCATGGCATGCATAAGAGTGAATCCATAATAATTCCATCAAAAATATGCACACAGAAATATAATATTTAGTCATAGATCATTATGTGTCTGAATTCAATGCGAACCCCAAGGGGGGGAGAAGACAGGGGCAGGGCAATACTACGGACTTCATTGATGCAGTTATAAACTTGTTCCATATTAAGCAAGAACTACTTTAAACAGTCATTACATATTTAATATTTATTTTTATGTATACAAAATCAGCAACTTAAGTGTAAATAGTTAAGAGTATGTGTACTCACCAGTCGAATCTGGTTGTATCCATAATAGTAATTCCATCAAAAATGTGCACAGAGAAGCATAATTTATATTTTAAAACATGTTTGATAGATCCAGTCGAATCCTAATATTTAATTTTTTGCTAATACATTGACACAAACTTATGAAGAAGTTTTTTTGTTTTTTTCCTGCAGCATTCATATTTGCTGGATATGCCCAAAGAGTCTGATTTCTGACCGACAATAAAATGCATGATTCAGACATTGAGAGTTTCTAAACCTGTATTTAATCTTGAAAAGGACATGTACTTGAGCTGAAAATTCATACAGGAGGTCAAATGTACTATATTGACCTCGTAATATACTTGCGATGAGAATTCTACAGGTGTGTATACATGTAAACTGCCTCAACCCAGCTTGGGAGTAAACCACAGTTGAGTCATTCTCTAACAGACAGAGGAAAAAATAGATAAAATAAACTCAATATTCATTGAAACTTTTGTTTATAACTATGACTTTGCTTCACTGCAGAGCAAAAATAGGGAGTAGAATGTTTGATGATATTAGTCAATCGCTCCACCCTTTCAACTTAAATGGTTCTGTTCCAATCAGTGCTTACGCTGGAAGGACAGTTTTCTGTGTATATGTGAATGATCTGAAGCTAGAAAATAAAAAGGGTTAAGATGAGGGGGGGTACATGTGCGTGGCAATGACCAAAACTGCTCCTGACAATTTGGGACATAAACTTGTTTCAGTGGGTGTGTATGACGGTTGATTGAGCAGACATTGATAGTCTTTTGTTTTCCCTTTAAAATGTAGGTAAATTAATTGATGTATAAATTCGGGTAAGAGACTTTTCAGTCCACACATTGTTGCTTGACTTGTGAACACCTAAATCTCGAAGCTAATTGCATTTGTTTAACTTCGGACTTAATCCAGCCCAGGGCTTCAAGCTCCTCTTTAACAGTAAAAGCTTTACATTTCTGTATCCCGTTATCCGTTGTAAATACCCACTAATTAACACTCTGACACCTATTTGTTTGAATGACTAAAGCAAGAATAATTGTTAAGGAACAATGGGGTCATTTGTATAGGGAATGCATGATATTATTCACTGGTCAGTTGATTGCGTGACAATTGTCTGATAACACCGCAAAGCTACATGTGCATGTTGGCGGCTTTTTTTTTTTTTTTATAAATGTTTTTATAAATCATTGCACCATAATTTGAACAACCTTTAGCTGTGAGATTGACTTTGATGATTAGCAATTTCTTAAATTAATTGATTTATAAATTCAGATGAGAGTCTTCTTTCTTTTGAGCAACAGTTGTACACAGATTGCATTAAAGAAAAAACACAAAGAAGACTTACTGGCTTTATTGTTCATGATTCAATAATAATAAGATTAATGCTTATCAACTTTTAAATGAGCTGACATCTTTCAAAAATAAGCTACATCAAAAATGCAGTTTTGACTACTGGCACATTTGAAATGAATGTTCACAAATAGAAATATTTAATATCTTTATTCATATAAAGAATATGCAATCATAAGACACTTTTTTCTTCAAGAATACAACATATCTTGCCAAATTATTAAATCAAACTCTTGTTTTTGGCACAAAACTTTGCAGTACTTCAAGAAATTTTTGAAATTATTGTAAAATTTTTGGAGCCATGCCACAATCATGTTATATCTGAATTCATACATGATCTCTATCCCAAAATGATAATTAATTTTTTACACAATATTTTTCGTACTTTGAAAAAAATATTTATTTTTTCATGTACAAAAAATATTTGAAATTTCAGGAGCCATGCCACAATCGTGTTACATCCAAATTTGTGCTATAACGAAGCGTGCTATGGCGGGGTTTCACTAACATCGTGTAATGTATTCATATACTTGACAAACACACTTGCCACTCAGATTTAGCAGAAAGGTGATATTCATGTCACCCTGTACCGATGCTTATCATGCCAGAGTATTTGACTATGCACTCAGTCATTGCGTTGAAAAAGCTGCAGTGTTTGTTCTGCAATCTGAATGTGCCAGTAACTTGATTAAATACTCTTCCGATGGCAACTTTACATAATTGTTTTGGTGCCAAATGAATCATGGAATAGAACATTTCCATGGGCCACAAAATGAGAAAACAATGGACCATTATTAGCTTTATGCACTCAGACTTGTTTTGAGACTTTGCTGTTTCTGGTTTCACGTATATCATCAGTGGCTTGTGATAGAGGTTTCTTGTCACATTATCATATGGACATGGCTTGTGATAGAGGTTTCTTGTCACATTATCATATGGACATGGCTTGTGATAGAGGTTTCTTGTCACATTATCATATGGACATGGCTTGTGATAGAGGTTTCTGGTCACATTATCGTATGGACATGGGCATTTAAAACAAGAAACTGTAACAAAATTGATGAGAGTGATGGAGGAAGATCCTGAACTTAAGGATTTTGATCCTGAACGTGCTGTGGAGAAGTTTGCTTTAGAAAACGTGAACATAGTATACTTTGCTGTGTTGCTTAACCGTGCTAAATACTTCAGGGATGATTCCAACAATAACATTTTTGGGACACCATTCCTAGAATTAGGAATTTTTATCATTAAACAAGTATTTGGGGAAATGTTTTGAGTATTTTGGGGAATTTTCAAGACATAGTCTTATGGTTTCTTACCTCCTATCTGTCATTGCTCGTAATTTTTTTTGCAATTTATTTTCACATGTCCCTTTATAGCAGATTTAAAAATTTATATTATAGGGTTTGTGTATAGTGTAAACCAAAATAAGTTCAATAATTTTGTTCCTGTTTTGTAGAGAAGTTACCTTCTTAAATTGCAGCGATAGTAGTTGTTGTGTTCTTGACATAACAAATATTTTGTTTTTTAAATAACAAGTCTTTAATATGAAACAAATTTAACTTTTTATTCATCTAACATAATATAAATTTACGCTACATTATAATAATTGTGTTTGTTACTTACAGGTGCTACTGTAATAAAGGTGCCCAATGATAATATAGCACCATTAGTTTCACATCAAATTAAAGTTCTGTTCTGTTTTAAAGGATAGGGAATCTTTGCAGCATATTTACCAAGCAGGCACAAGTCAACAAACTAGAATACTGAACACTGTTAAAAAAAAGCATGAAACACATTGTCATAAAAAACGTGATTTGGTTCAATAGAAGTAAAGTGGTAGAAAGAGTCATTTAGCATTTCACGCTTGACCACATGACTCCAAGCATATCTAGGCAAACAGATCTCAGGCTATGTATTGAATTTAAGTAATTCAAAGCACAAAATGTGTATATCGATCATTACCAATATGTATTGTCAACTATTACAACAACTAGCTCCCCCCCTCCCAAAAAAAGTTATAATAAAGGAAGGAAGACATATCCGTCACTATGAAAATGGAGGAGCTGTCTTCCCACTTGGCAGCTTTTTGACAATGCACATATGTTGGAGAATCCAAATACTTACAGGGTCCACACTAGGGGGTGATTTGGGTGAAATAGTCATCTTAGAGTTTGTCATTTCACCTAAACAGGCCTTGTATTGATTTCAAGACATTGCATCCCTTTTGTTTCAGTACAATGCAATAATAATCAAAGTAGAACGCTGACCTTTTGTAAATTTTCGCTTCAAAGAGGATGATGGAAATATAGAAAAAGAAGTTTTATGTTCTGTAGTAAATTTTGGTAAAAATTTGATGATCATAAATGCCTGAAATGACATTGCTTTTCTACAGAATTCCTGCCAAAAATTCACACATGATCCATGAAAAAATCAAGTGAAAAATTGAATTTGTGTAGCCCAATCTGAAGCAAATTGTGACTCGGTGGATGTATCCAGGTCTATTGCTAATAAAAATAATCATTGTATCCAATATTTCACCATACAAACATAAGAAAAGAGGCTTTCTGGTGTGGAAACGGTTGCCGATTTTCAACTGTAACCTATTTTTGGGGTTGCCATTTTATGTTATGCAACAACTGTAGTGAAGAAAAATAAGAAAAGTGTTACTATTTTTCTAACTTCTAATAGTATTTCATCAACATTTTAATCATCTGATGAGAAAATATGCAAAAACAGTTGTTTCAAGTGACTGTTTTTAACTTTGTACACCCGCTTCTCCTATTTTCACCAACATTGCCCTATTCTGGCTAGAGGTAATTTCTTCCAAATATTGGTAGTCAAGCAAGGACTATGACTTTTTATGATTAAATGCACTTAAAAGCACTGCAAAGCTGAATGGAATGAGGTAAAAGTTCTGACAATCAAGACTTACTAACATTCTATTGTGATATTTCAAAATAAAAATTCTGGGGCTGCCAGGTGGCCCCAGTTAATATAGCAGAATCATCCCTGTATTTAGAAATGTACCAACTACTTGGGCAATGCAGAATCCCATGCTCTGTGTGTCCTTAACACACAGAGCATTAAATATATAGTGCATAATCAGATTACATTGAAAGTAGATGTTAGAGCACCAGCTAAACATAAGTGGAATTTAGAAGGAACAAAGAATTAGTCATTTTTTTATCATAAAGTATATAATTTAAGGCCTTTTTGTCCAAATTTAATACAACCCTTGCCTAAAAGCCCTTCTTCATACCAACATATGCAGTTAAGCATAGTAAAATTAACATTTTTATTCTCTGCATTAAAATGGGTTACATGCAAATTTGTATGAATTTCAATAGTTATACTGGTTTCTAGTAATACATCATTGTGTTTTCGTACATGGTCATATCATTAATTCTGATGTTCTGGGAGTTATGATTTTAAAAATGTACGTTTTCTAAATTAAAATGATTTTTATTCCATTCAGTAAGGGTCATAAATGATTCTTGAAAAAATCAATTTCACCCAGGAAAAAAACCTGGAAAGACCTGGAAATTTTTGCTTCAAAAAGCATGGGAAACCTGTAAATGAAAATGGTGCTGCTCAGACATCCAATATGGCCACCACACTATCTAACATCCAATACCTTTTTGCGACCTGTCCCATAGATAGAAATACAATTCCATGTCCATAAATTTCTCACTACATCATGTGTTTTTAGATCACCTGACTGTAAAGTTTTACAGTCAGGTGTAAGGCCAGAATTTGACCAAGTATGAAAGAATGCATCCTAGCTTCCAGGCATTTCAAATTTGTACAAACGATACCGATCCACCATCAAATGTGGCCACATTACTAAAAATAGAAAAACATATAAACAGCTTTATATATATATATATAAAAATTTAAAAGACAATTGGACCAACTTTAACAAAAAGCATCCTGGCATTGAGGTCTTTGTTTTCATCACATACACAGTCAACAGCAATATAAGAAAATTTGTATAGAAAGCATCCTACTGACCCATATTTCTTGGCCAACTTCTCTTGAATTTGGCTATTTGGCAGATGTAGGTCAGGTGAGTGATCTCAGGCTCACTTGGGTCCCTTGTTAGAAAGTAGATTGGGATAAATTTAGTTGATACACCTTTCTTCTTTTCTGTTACAGCCAGAAGAGAATCCTGAAGAACTGAAGCAGTTGGAGGAGGTGTTAGGATTAAAATTTCCCATATCTACAGTCTCATCTGCAACAGAATGTACTGATTTTGTGGAAACAGACAAGCAGACAGCAGAACAAATACCACAGAAATTACCAGATGAATCACTCTGTACATGTAGGGTTTAAATAATCACAGAAATTACCAGATGAATCACTCTGTACATGTAGGGTTTAAATAATCAGAAGTTCCTTTTTATTGTTTCATCTTTAATAAAAGTTTCACACAAATGACAAAACCTGAAATTTGCAAAATAATGTAACAGTCCTTGAACATGTCCTGCATCAAACCACACTTAAAGTATTTTTACATTTGACTTTTTCAAGTTTTTAAGACGGCCACATTGCCCCTTTCCTCGATAGAAAGCCGTTGGTAGATTTTGTTCACATGATGAAATTAAAAATCTCTGCTTATCAGTCAATTTCCTTGAGAATAACAATTCCCATATGAGTAGGCTTGTTCCAGCTTGTTAGACATGGATGACACTGGTACATCCAGTGTTTTCAAAAGAATGAACCAGTTGAAGGTGGAAAATGTATTTTGGACATCTCCAGAAATGCTGAGCCAGTTTTCATCAAACTTGTTAGGAATTTTCCTGAAACTTGTTAGGAATTTTTCTGAGGACTCACACTAATTTCTTTTGGAAAAATGTATGTAGGGTTAGTAGGCTTCCTAGTTACAGTGTTGTTTCCAAAGCAACCAGGTGGAAAACCACCAGGGCAAGTGAACTAAATTTGATCAATTTGGTGGGAAGGTTCTTAGGAGATGCTATAACAAAAATGTGTCCTGGGTGGTTTTCTTAGAAACAGAATAGCAATAATGTGGAAAACAAACTTTCCAGTTTCCTCTTGAGAATGTCTGAGTCAGTTTGATCAAACATTATATGAAAGTTCCTTAGGACATGCTCTGCCAAAACTGTGACCAGAATGGCTTCCCAAGCAGCAATGTGACTTCCATAGCAACCAGGTTGAAAACATTTTTTACTTCTTCTCCAGAGCAACTAAGCCAATTTTTAGCTCACCTCTACAAAGCAGAGGTAAGCTATTGTACTACCCTGGCATAGGAATTGGCATAAGCACAGATAAAAGCATATACATATGTACACCCTCACTGAATGGCAATCATTTTTTTCTTCTAGTGTCCTAGATTACAGTTGGAGTGGATTTCGTAGCATGGGAGGGGACTGAGGGACTAACTTTGGGTATACATATACATTAGTTGTACAGTCTTGGGTATACATATACATTAGTTGTACAGTCTTGGGTATACATATACATCAGTTGTACAGTTTTGGTCAAGTTTTTGCATTTAGCTCCAGTTTTTTGCACCTTGTTTAAGTACTGTTACAACTGGAATCATGAAACTTGGTGATGGGATGCATCTTGATGAGTACCACACCCTCATCACAAAAGGTCACTGTGATCTATATTTCATGCTTCACTGACTTTGGTTCTGTTTTGCGGTTTAAGTGTTTTTTTTCTCAAGCTTTGTTCATGCTAAATCATCAAACCATATGATTGCATGCATCTCTATTAGTACCACACCCTTAACATGAAGGAAGGTCACCATGACCTAAATTACTGGCTTATGTTAAATTGTTGCATTTAGCTCATAACAAATTCACCCTGTATATATAACGTTATACCTAGATTTATGAAACTTGGTGAGAGGATGCATCTTGATGAGTGGTACATCCTCATCACAAAAGTAGGTCACTGATATATTTCATGCTTCACTGACCTTGGTTAAATTTTGTGTTTTAAGTTTATTTCTCAAGCTCTGTTCATGGTAGAATCATCAAACTACATGATTGTATGCATCTCTGTTAGGACCACACCCTTATCACAAGAGAATGTCACTATGATCTACATTTCACATTTACTGGCTTAGGTTAAGTTTTTGCAGTTAGCTCATGACCAATTAGGTTTTTCTGCTCCCAGCATATATATTGTTATGCCTAGATTCATGAAACTTGATGAGTGGATGCATCTTGATGAGTACAACTCCTGCATCTCAAAATTATGTCACTGTGACCCATATTCGTTGCTTTACTGAATTTGGTTACATTTTGGGTTTTAAGTTTATTTCTCAAGCTCTGTTTATAGTAAAATCATCAAACTAGATGCTTTTATGCATCTCTGTTAGTACACACCTTTACAACAAAAGGTCATGGTGACCTACATTTCATATTTTACTGGCTTAGGTTAAGTTTTTTGGGTTTAGCTCATTGTGAATAGGTTCTTCCATCCAGTATGACGGATGCATCTTGATGAGTGATACACCCTTTTGTGTTTTAAGTTTATTTCTTAAGTTCTGTTCATGGTAGAATCATCAAACTATATGATTGTATAGTACCACACCCTTCAAAAGAAGGTCACTATGACCTGCATTTCACAATTTACTGGCCTAGGTGAAGTATGTATCTCGATGAGTACTCCACCCTCATCACAAAAGTGAGTCACTGTGACATATTTCATGCTTTACTGACTTGGGTTTAATCCCATGCACTGTTCATGCCAGAATTATCGAACTGGGTGATTGTATGCATCTTTGTTAGTACCAAACTCTTACAACAAAAGGAAGTCATTGTGAGCTACAGTTCACATTTTACTGGCTTATGTTAAGTTTGCATTTAGCTCATGACCACATTGTCTTTTTTTATCTAATGTATAATGCTTTTATACCTGGATTCATGAAACTTGGCAAGAAGATGCATCTTGATGAGTACTACACCCTCATCTTAAACATTGGTCACTGTGACCCATATTTTACATTTCACTGACTTTGCATCAATATGATGACTTTACTGTTCATGCTTTAATCATTAAACTAGATGATTGTATACATCTCTCTTAGTACTACGAGAGATAAAACACAAAGATTGGCAGCTCCCCACCAGGTCTTTTGTTATCAAAAGATCTTGGTATCATCATGTGGAACTGCGTGATTAAGCGAGAGCACTATCGGGGCAGCTGTATTGCGAGTCTTGACTTTGCAGAATTGCCGTTGTTCTTGAGTAAGTTCCTTGACCACATTTTGCGGATGCCTTGCACTTACTTGGGTAATAAGGAAATCTTTAGATTCTGGGGTTTAAAGGTCAGAGGCCATGGTCATGGTAAGTCTGATAAGAAAATAATGATTTCTGCATAGTAACTTTTGTTCAAGACCACATACCTTAACACCTGTTTGTTGATAATCTTCAGAGTCAACCATATCCAACTAATTTCTTCATAGAGGACTCTTAAACAGCTGGTGGGCATATAATGTACCATTCAATGTACATGTTGTCAAATTTGGTAGGAATGTTCCTTTGGAAGCAGCTAGAGAGCATTTTTTTACATCAGGGTCTTTCAAGTTCACACTAACAAAATATGGCTGCTATCAGTTAAATAGCCAAACATTTAATGATTTCTCATAAACTGCTTGATGGATTTTGATAAATTTGATCACTGAAATTTCTACTTCTTATTCCCATGTTATATTCTATACAGTATGTGTTAAATAGAAAAGAAATCAAATAACTTACTCAGAAAACTTAAATTGCTTTATCAATTTTGACTAAGTTTGAAAGGGAACATGTGGAATAGTTTGACCAGTATCTGAAAGTGCTTGATACCATGTCCACTTTTAGTGGTTCTACTGCATGTTATTTGTCATCTTCACTAATCCAGATTCTGATCTTTACTCATTTATACACCTTTACAGATAAGTTTATGTCTGGTCCTCATGCTAACATCTAATGATTGTACATGGAAAATTACTTTAAATTTTATGTATGAGTGATTTTAATTGGTTCTAGTGGCATATATATATATATATGCATCCAATGAAATCCACTGGAACAGCTTCCAGAAGATTGTATGTATGAGTGATTTTGATTGGTTGCAGTGGCATATATATGCATCCAATGAAATTCTCTGGCACAACTCTCAGAAATAGCTTATTAGTTCATCAAGCTGGGTATTGATTGGAACCTTGGCTAGTGAGGACAGTAAGTGGTCTAAGTAGACAGGTATCACTATGAAAATCAATAGTATGAGTTTTGATTGTATGCTAAACCCCTGATAAATACATCCTGCTTTTTGTCCATTTCTTATTCCAGATGATCCAAAGCTATCACCAGCAAGTAGGAGAAGAGGTACTGAAGAATTCATAGAAGTGACAGATAATGAATTTGAGACAGTCTCAGAGTTCAAGAGAGGTCACGTTAAACTTTCAGAGGTCAACATGGTATGTCCAGCTAGTATTCATAATCATTTGGATCAATACATGATGGTACCTTTCAAAATGGAATGTTCCTAGGAATGTACTCTATGCACCCATTTTTACCTTGTAACTACTGTTATAGGATGGTCCACCGTTATGAACTAAGGTTTAATTGATACATAAGGTGAATCAAAAATATCACAGAAAGTCAGCAATAAAAACTAGTAAGAAGTGAAGTATAAGGTAGGTCAATAAGTATGATAGAAAATCAAAACTGAAACAGTCTGCTGTAAATTCATGTATTTTTATGGGTGTCAATTTTTGTGATTGTATGTTGAATTACTTGTTTGTCCATACTTAAATTTATTGGATTTGGGAAAAGGTGCTGTTGTCTCCACAGAATCAACATGATTTTGTTGGGTCTTTAAATTTGTTGTTTTGTAGCAACCACAAAATCCACAAAACTCCACAGAAATGAATTAAATCACAGTATTGCTTCAAATTGTTTGACCCTTTTCTCAAGACTGCACCACACAGGACACTTTATGCATGCCTCATGATTGCTTTGATTAAACAATATTTGAATCTATAGGTTTTCAGTTTTGACTAAAATAAGTCCTTTATAACATAACTACTGTGTTATTTACATTAATATACACATATAATAATTTTCAGATATGTAATGTGTAATAATGACACTTCATGATATCACAGATGACATCATAAAGTTATGCAAAGGAAAGGCATAATGACCAAGGCATCTGAATGTATTCAGAGTCATTATGGTCAGATAAAATCAGTATTTTTCAAATATTATTTTGGTCAAATAAAATCAAATATTATTTTGGTCAAATAAAATCAGTATTTTTCCTCATGTGATAAAGAGAAACTTACATGTGTGCTCATTTAAAATAAACTGTATGAAACTTGTCAAATGATTTCAGTCTTTTGCTCGCCAGAGCTCACAAAGATAGAAATTATTCAACTTGTTTTAAAAAATTGCATTTGAAATGAGCACTCATGTTAGATCCTTTGTTTATGTATGATAAGACCAACATCCAATTCTCTGTCATAATTTTGTGGTTTTCTTTTTAATTTTAGGCTTACAGAATATTGTGGCGGCATTTTATAGAAGAAAAGAATTGGTATGTACATTGTTAACTTGTGTATAATAGGTATATACATTATCTTGTGTACAATAGGTATATATATTGTTAACTTGTGTACAATAGGTATGTACATTGTTAACTTGTGTACAATAGGTATATACATTGTTAACTTGTGTACAGTGGGTATATACATTGTTAACTTGTCTACAATAGGTATGTAGATTGTTAACTTGTGTACAATAGGTATGCACATTGTTAACTTGTGTACAATAGGTATATACATTGTTAACTTGTGTACAATAGGTATATACATTGTTAACTTGTGTACAACAGGTATATACATTGTTAACTTGTGTACAATAGGTATGCACATTGTTAACTTGTGTACAATAGGTATATACATTGTTAACTTGTGTACAGTAGGTATATACATTGTTAACTTGTGTACAACAGGTATATACATTGTTAACTTCTGTACAATAGGTATGCACATTGTTAACTTCTGTACAATAGGTATGCACATTGTTAACTTGTGTACAATAGGTACAGTATATACATTGTTAACTTGTGTACAACAGGTATATACATTGTTAACTTGTGTACAATAGGTATATACATTGTTAACTTCTGTACAATAGGTATATACATTGTTAACTTCTGTACAATAGGTATGCACATTGTTAACTTCTGTACAATAGGTATGCACATTGTTAACTTGTGTACAATAGGTACAGTATATACATTGTTAACTTGTGTACAACAGGTATATACATTGTTAACTTGTGTACAATAGGTATATACATTGTTAACTTCTGTACAATAGGTATATACATTGTTAACTTCTGTACAATAGGTATATACATTGTTAACTTGTGTACAATAGGTATATACATTGTTAACTTCTGTACAATAGGTATGTACATTGTTAACTTGTGTATAGTCACAAGTACAGATCAAAGAAGTGATAGCAGTATTTTAAATGAAGAAGATGATGCTTAGGTCAGGTAGAGAAACCACAAGACATAACAAGAATTGGATTTCATTTTAATACAAAGAATCATTTTAGGTTTAGATTCATTTAAGTTGAACTTTTCTGATTTTTATCATTTGTCATACAGTTCAGTGTTAGTCCCTTCGAGGGACTCTTGTATCATTGTAGATTCCTTGCATTATGGCTGTGGTGATTAAATATGAGCATTTTTTTTCTTTTCTCTTTATAACTTGGCTTTGGTCATACCTGAGACTAGTTTGGTGCCATATTTGCATATCAGACTTACAATCACATGAGAATTTTTCACAGCAACTGCTTTTTCATGGTATAATCTTTATGAAAAATGATGCTTTCAACGGTTTTTAATATTAAAAAATTACCAATAAAGTTTGGCAGTTTCTCTAATAATAGTTCTCATAGATGATTTGGTTTGGTTTTGGTATTTTATGGCACAGCCACATTTGTCTGTTATTTAGTGCCAAGACAATTGGAGTAAAATGCCTTGCCAAGGACACAACACAATAGTTAATCTGGGCTGCTCTGGTGGTAGGATTCAAACCCACACTCTTTCAGTTGCAAGTCCTGTATGCTAACCACTGAGACACTTAACAGGATGCCAACACTTTTTCTGTGAAAATTGTTCATATTTGTACATAATAAATTTTGCACTTGATTGATAATTATGTATCATTTTACTTATGTGCATTTGTTTCTTGCAGAAGTTATCCATACAAACCTATAATATTTAATATTTGCCTCTATTTGGTTAAAAATACCATTATAATATTTGCCTCTATTTGGTTAAAAATACCATTATAATATCTAATATTTGCCTCTATTTGGTTAAAAATACCATTATAACTTTGATATAGGTTAAGATTTGTTTTGTTAGAAGAAATTGTTCTGTGAAAGGTTTGCTTTTACAAATATCTTTTTCTTTTAGGTTTTTGTTTTGAGATAATGATACGTAAATGCTTTTCCCAGAGACCACTAATATACATATACCGGGTAACTCTCTTACAAAAAAAAGAAAAAGGAAAAACAAGACAAGTCCTTGCAAGATCACTATTTTATTGCAGTAAATCT
Organism: Margaritifera margaritifera; assembly: GCA_029931535.1. Classification (NCBI taxonomy): domain Eukaryota; kingdom Metazoa; phylum Mollusca; class Bivalvia; order Unionida; family Margaritiferidae; genus Margaritifera; species Margaritifera margaritifera. The sequence continues at coordinate 440,953 of JAQPZY010001219.1, forward strand.
GAATGATAGTGATATAACCATGTACTGTATATACTCACTTATAAGTCGGATCCAACTGCAAACTACATACACCCAGATCTGCCATTACATAATGTGCCAGTAGATCTGGGTCTATGCTGTTTGTTAGAAGTAATCAGTTGAACAAACAACATAAACTCTGATCTGCCTGCACATTATGCGATGGTAGTTCAGGGTTTATGTTGTTTGTAGTTGGAACCGACTTGTAAACGAGTATATACAGTAAGAGATTTTTAAACCTTTATTTACCTTGTATAAAGAGTGCAATGTGCTGATAAAAAAGCTCGGAGTGTGTGCAGATTTCTAAATGAATCAGAAAGTGTAAAAAAAATTAAAGAATCCATCTGTAAATGAACTAATTTACATAAAATTGTGAGGTATATGTGGCTCCAGATTAGAATTTGTATATAATACTTGCCAACATTACATTTTATCAGATTGTTCATGCTTTAGAAATAGCTATAGAATCGTAGATCTTTCATGACATTGTCAAGGGCCATGGCTTTTATTCTTACTTAAATCATTTTTGTCTTGGAGGAATTTTAATCCCTGCAAAGTCAATGGCATACTGTCTACTATTCTGTCACTAAGAATAGTTTGCATGACTAATAATAAAAGGCATGTTCTATATTTAGCTATGAAGGCCTTTGGCCTTAAAAGGCCAGTCAAGCTATGTGAAGGAACATAACTCAAATTCTGATACTTTGAGGAAATGATTATGGAGGCACTCTACAGATATTATGTACTTCTGAGAGAGTGACAGGTGTAAGGTGAAGTTATTTGAATTTGCAACATGCACAGTGAAGAGAATGTTGGCATACCTCTATGCTATTTTCATGTACTGTGGCTGCATTTTTTTACATATTGTACTTGTGGAAATTGTACATGATCTAGGCCCACAGCTGACAAAAATGGCCACTTCCATGTGCTCGAAAAATCAGTCTGAATTAGACCAAAGTACACTATTGTTAGCAGTTAGTAAAATAATGAAAACGAATTTTGCCAGAGTAGGCAATACCAACTTCTGAAAGTACAATGAATGAATTACAAAATATAAAATAAGTAAAATAACAGTTATCTGCTCTTTTTTTTTACAATTCATCTTTGAAGTCCAGGAAGTGAAAATGGCCAAGCAGAGCTAGCACTTTTTTGATAGGTGCACATCTGAAGTAAGACCAAGCTGTATACTCTATAACCCAAACTTCACCCATCAATCATGCATCAAAATAAAGAGAATTAAAAGTTCTTTTAATAATACTTAAGATATACAATGTCTTTTTTAAATAGCCAGGATAACCAGTGAGGAAAACCAGGGAAATTATTTTTCTTTAAAAATCTAACCTATGTAAAATATGAAGCTGTAGAGTGCCACCTATATGCAGAGTGGTTACCTCCCTTTATATAGTTTGACAGTTTCTGTGCACATATAAACAGAATCATTTTAATAGAAAATCCTTATTAAAGGAAATTATGTAAATATTTTCTCAAATTATTTATGAATTTTTTAATCAATTCTCTGTTTAGAGATAAAAAGGAGAAAAAACATGAACATGTATAATTCAGTTTACATGTGTTTTTAGAGGGATATTGGTATTTGATTTTGATTATACAATAAGGATCGTGATTATCAATATCTTGCAAGTTATGTTCATCCCTGTGACCCTGTTTAATGCAGCATTATCAGAACCCTCCAACCCAGCTGTATTCTCAGTACTTTGATTCAGTGTTTGTAGTTTTCTTTTAAATTCTTTCCTCAAACATCATTCTATATATGTATTTCTGCCATGGAGAATGCATGTTGCGTCAGTTAACTAAATGTGTTTAATAGTGGAAGAGATTGGTGTTGCTTCTAGGGCCTGGGAATGTGGGATTTCCATGTTTTTCATAATCTTGGCTCAAATTAAACCACTAGTTGCACAAAAATAATTTTCTTCTGGTTCAAATTTGCTGTATTTTATTGATCAAATGCGTAATGTGACTCATATACATTGGATTTTTGCATACATGTCACACAGAAGCTTCATCTTGTATATATTGTCAAGGACAACCAACTCTTGTCAAATATGAGATTTATAATATGGTGGGTTTATAGGTAGAAATCCAAGGGGTTCTGATAATACAGCAATCTGATTGGATAAGGCAGACAAAGCCTAGTTATGTCATACATTGGTGGTTGAACCTGTTATCTGCAAACAGAAAAATCTTGAAGAATCAGAAGTCAATTGTGCATTTTTTTGGAAGACATTACAAAGAACAATTTCTGGAAAGTTCAGACATGGTAGCTTAGTTGGTAGAGCATTGGACTCATAATCCAAGGGTCAAGGGTTTGATACCTACCCAGTCCAGACTGGGTCAGCTGTCTCAATGTGTCCTTGGGAAAGGCACATAGCTTCTATATCCCTTGGCATGATATAGCCAATAATGTGTTAAAAATGCCATTAAATGCAACCAAAAAAAACACACAAATCAGAAATTCCAACTTCTTCTGATAATGGCAGTTTTTCCTTGCCAAATTAGTCATCTGGCTCTGTGATTTAGGAAAAAGGTTGCGATTCTTCAGCAGCTGAGACGGCACTGCCATTGAAAAAAGTGAAATGGATATGATCACATGTTTCAAGCAAAGTGGACCAAGAAATGTCCATTCCTATAGAAAAATGATAAAGGAATCATGTTTGATGTATGTGTCAAGCGTAACAAAAATGATGATGCATTCACGACAAGATGTGAAAATTACTAGTACTTTTGAAAGATGATTAAGTAAGAACTTAGATAATGTCATGTTTGTAAATAAGCGAATCACATAGTATAATATCACAGAGATGGGCATTAAGTATAGATGCATTTTATTCAGCTTTTTTTATCCTAAGTCTTGAAAATATTTGACCCACTTATTTGCAAGTTTAACCCTCTTTTAAAGTTTCAGTGGGTGAGTTATCCCCATTTTGAAAAATTCTAGAAGCAACACTGCATATTCATTTTTGTTATTGCACCTGAATTCACAACTATAGTCATTTGACTTTCACCTTTATTTCAGTGAAACACTTGATGCCACTGAAATGCACAAAATGGGACTCAGAGTGGCAGGAAAGACTGGGCAAGCCAAACTCCAGGTTAGCCCATATTTTCTATCTGAAGAAAAAAAAAAGTATCTGATGGAACAGCCTTATTGTATTTTCCAAAGATAATAATAATGTACAAATCCTATTGAATCTGTACAAATCCTATTGAATCAGTACAAATCCTATTGAATCTGTACAAATCGTATTGAATATGTACAAATCCTATTGAATCAGTACAAATCCTATTTAAATCTGTCAAGTCCAATAGTAAGATTTTATTCTACCAGATCAAGAAGAGGTAGAGAGTGAAATCTTTTGTGGTAAAATTTACCAATCAGTTATTGTCTATTTTTTATCATAATGAAGATACTTGAAAATTCGATATTTGTTCACTAAACAGCATATACAATTATTGGTTGAGACTGAAGTTTTAAGCAAACAAACAACTCACTGAATCATCCTTTTGAATTATGTAATTTTGGCCAAGGTCCAATGATGCTGCAGTATAGTTACTTGCTTTATTCATTTTCAGCAAATCACATGGAAAGTAACTCTTTAACAAGTCAAACTAAGCCTTAAGTTACACAGTTTGTTGTCATAGCAGCATATTTCTTGCCCTCTGGTCATGTTTGTATACATCCACCATAAGGCGCAGTGTATTTTATTATGATGTCCGTCAGTCTGTTACCAATTTAGATTATGCACAATAACTCAAGTTGTCCACCATCGACAGTTTACCAAACTTTGTGGATGGCTTGCACTTGGGGTAACAAAAACCCCTATTGATTTTGGAGTCAAAAGTTAAAGATCCCTATTGATTTTGGGGTAAAAGTTAAAGGTCTAGGTCACTGTGACTCAAAGAAGAAAAATAGTTTCTACACAACATTTTGAGTTCACTATTTACAGTTACCAAACGTTGTGTATTGTGGTGAGAATGATTCCTATCAATTTTAGGGTCAAAAGATCAAAGGTCAAAGTCACTGACTGAAAGAAGAAAAATGGTTTGCACACAATAAGTGAAGTTCGTTCCTATCTACAGTTGCCAACTTTGTGGATGGCTTTCACTTCAGGTAATGAAGAACACTATTGATTTCTGGGTCAAAATGTCAAAGAACAAGGTAACTGTGACTGAAAGAAGAAACATGGTTTCTGTACAATAACATTAGTTCACATACCTGGACCAAACATTGTGGATGGGTTGCACTTGGAGTAAAGAAGAAACCATGTTATTTTGGGGTCAAAAGGTCAAAGGTCAAGGTCTCCATAACTGAAAGAAGAAAAACTATTTCTGCACAATAACATTAGTTAAACATCACAGACCTTGACCAAACTTTGTGGATGGCTTGCACATAGGGTAAGTAGGAAGCCTATCAATATTGGGGTCAAAGGTCAAGGTCACTTTGATTTAAAGAAGAAGAGTTTCTGCACAAAAACTTTAGTTCTCTGCTATGTATCGTCACCAAAGTTTGTGGATTGTTTAGAAATTGAGTAAGAAAGAAGCCTATTGATTTTGGGGTCAGAGGTCAAGGTCACTGTCCATGTCAACCATTCTGCATAGGGATTCTGCAGTTTTGGGTGTCACTCTGGCATTATAGTAAGTGCAACTGCACTACCAATTCCATTTCCATCACAGATGAGTTCCTGTTTTGTCTGAAATTGGTAGTCAATTCTATATTCCAAAGGGACTTACTGATTGGACAAGCTGCTAGGATTTCCATGAAATGCTCATATTTTAGCTAATGATATTACAGCTACTATATCACATAGGCCTGGGTGTGAAATACATGGTATCTGTGTGGAATTGATTCTGTCTGAAAAATAACCGTTATTAATGATGTTATCCTCATGCAAGTTGCATCAGAAGTCTTGGTGAGTAGCCTGTACAGGAACGCTGTAGAAACAATGACTGTGGCATTTTCAGCACAGTGTGCAGAAAAATGGTGAGTATCAGGCACAGAGGTAGAGACTGGGTCAAACGACATGCAGCAGGCCAAGTTGGTGGAAACAAATGCCAAGATATCCTTTTGTTTTTCAAGCCTGGACCTGCATAAGTTAAATTACTTCTACAGACATTGTACATGGACTTTTTGATTGAACATAATATGCATATAGCAGTGAGTGATCATGTCACTCCCGCTCTTCAGAAGGATGTTTCCTGATTCAGCATTGGCATATAAGTTTGGATGCAGATGCACCAAAAGTACTGCCATAATTAATGTTCTTGAAGACGACACCAGTGCAGCAATTTCAGAAATATTGAAAACTACCCTATTTTGCCCTGGCAACTGATGGCAGTGGTGATGGGGACTACTATCCTTTTGTTGTAACATATTGTAATAAAACTACGGGAAAAATTAAAAGTGAGGTTATAGGTGTGCCTGTGTGATTGGCCAGTATACTGGTGAAGAAATATTACTTCTACTTGACAGTGAGCTAAGCAAATGATTTATCCCATGAAAGAACTGTACTGCCTTTGGTTCAGAATACCCTATTCAAAGTTAGAAATTCTAGTGCAGATGACTATATATGGTGGACATTCTATTGTCAATAACTTGATCAGGTTGAAATTTTAAATATGAGTGTTTTGTTCATTGGAAATACAGTGTTGTCATCTGAAATGCTTGTCGTTGTAAAATTACTTAAGAGTTCTGTTGCTTATAATTTACAACTGTTTTTTTATTACTGATAATATAATTGAAAACTAGAGCTTCAACTATTGAAAATCTTCCAGAGGGATTGGCATGTATGCACAGTGACTGAGAGAAAAATTGTTTTTGCATAATAACTTTAGTTCTAGACATATACTTTGACTAAAGTTTGTGGATGGCTTGCATTTCAGGTATGGAAGAAGCTTGTTTATTTTGGGGTCAAAAGATAAACCTCAAGGTCATTGTGTCTTAAAGAATAATCGGTTTTGCAAAATAGCTCTTATTTGAGAGTAAGTTCCTTGACAAAACTTTGTGCATGGCTTGCACTTAGGGCGATAAAGAAACTTATAGATTCTGGGGTCTAAAGGTAAAAGATCATGGTAAGTACAGTACAGCTCACGCAATTTTTCATTTCTCCACACATCATGGTGGGGCAGTTAATCCACTCCATGCTTGCTCCACATTGAAGCTCCATTGTGAAGGGGGGGGGGGGGGGGGTAAATACCTACAGTTCACCACCATGATTCAGCAGGCATTGTGTTGTGCAACTCCACCGCAGAGGGGGCTGGTAGACATTGCTGATTGACATTTGAACAGCAGATGCATGAAGATCACCCATAGAAAGACTGATACATCAGAGTGATTTATAATTGGATACCAAATAAAGAATCAATCGTCTCTATGTCCTTTATATATTTGCACAATAAAAAAGTCATTTCAGAAGAGTCTAGTATATTCAGTACATGTGTTTTTAGAAAAGGTTAATCTGCTTCTATGCAATACTTTTATTATCACTTATTGCCAATGTCAAAAATTCATGTGCATTCCCAATTCGGTTTAAACAATGTAGCCCAAGAATTTTACATCGTGATCGGTGGAAAGTTGACCACTGATATTTTATAGGAATTTTACATTTTTACTTTATTCAAAGAAATCTGAACTGACTTACACTCTGAATTGATGAGAGGTATACCTTTTGGCTTCTTATGAACAGCATATCCCCTATTGCTACAAAGTAAATGTAATCCTCTGAGATATCGACAATTAAAATCCAAATGACAACCACTGCTATTTAAAATAAAGAAAAGAACAGAAAACAATTTAATTGAATGCAAACCATGTGCTTAGTCCTTAAGCAGTAATGGCCATACACGCCATCAACAACAGCACGTGTTCACTAGGTTGAATATGCACAACTTTGAGGCAGCTAAACTATGACACAAAGGACCTACTGCATGCATACTGTTAGGGACCAACCATTTAATTGGGGTGGGGGTGGAAGTGCTGGAATTTTCTTTCCAACCAGGATATTTTTTTTTCTTTCATCACAAGATAATCTTTTTTATTCAACTAAAATGAGGGATAGGGCAAGGTCTTTTTTTCTTCAAATTAAAACAAGACAATTGTTTTCAGGCTTTTTAAAAAAAATCACACCCACCTTCCCCTTTAGAAACTTAATAGTTTGTCCATAACAGAGACTTGACTTAAGTGGATTTTCTATAGAAATCAAGGCAGTAGCCATTGTCAGCACTATTATGGAAATGTACAAGAATTAGCATCAAAAGAGGATGTAAATTTTGGCTTGGATAAGGTGTCATTTATATTACACAAAGTCATCTGATTTGGAGTGTCATATTTAACAGCTCCAGTTATAACCCACATATTAACAGCGGAAGTTTGATAATTGTTCATAATTAAACTTTAAATTTATTGCCTAAATGAATACTGTAATATTGTGGGAAATTTTCAGATTCCAAGACTAATATCTCTCCCTATGTGTGTGTGTGTAATAATTAAGTTTCAATCTCAGATGTTCTGAGATTTTATTTTCCAACAAAGAAGGAGAAACACCTTGCACCATCAATTATAGCTTGGTTATTGAGAGAAAAAAATCAGCAAATTAAACAAATTTTTTTTAATAGTACTTGGTATGTTTGTGTATTTGGTTTTATTGCTTTTATTTTTACTAAGGGACCAACCATTTAATTTTTGAGGGGGGGGGGGGGGGCTGGGTTTTTTTTTGCAAAATATTTCCAGCCCCCATTAAACTTAAAAAAAAAAATCTTGCTCTGATTTGTAGAGAAAAAGAACAAATTATATCCATTTTATTAGTTGAACACAAATTAATTATTTTGAAGTGAAAGAAACAAATATTCTGCTTCAAAAGAATATTCCACCCCACCCCCTTCCAAAATTAAATGGTCAGTTCATAATAGACAATATACATAAAAGTTAGTGCTGACTGGGAAGGGGGGGGGGGGGGGGTAAGTGCATTTTATCTTCAACATGGATGATGTATGTGGGGTACATAAATATTCACATGGTATGAGTTTTTTCCTCTCTGACATATGAATAAATGATGCTGTAACAAGATAACCGGGTTGGATTTCGGATTTATAACAGAACACTGTTGATGGTGATAAAAATGCAATGTTTATTGATGAATGACTTGAATAGGAAGAAAGGTTATGATTAATACGTGCGTGTATAGGGTCCAAATATTGGACAAATTAACATAATCCGCACGAACCTAATAAGGTAACCCAAATATGAATACAAATAAATAAATACACAGTGCAATGATAAAGGCTAATGATTCATCTCAGACGACGAAATGAATGATGTGTTTTACTCAGATAGCAAAAATGATGTATTTTACTCATATAGCAAAAATGTATACCCTCAAATAATGAAACATGAGGCACTTTATTCAAATAATAAAATGTGGTGCAAACAAATGGGATAGATATCATGCAAAATATCTTACACTCCCAAACCACTGGGTATCACAAAAACCCAAAATTAGCCCACGGCTAAAAGATTACATATATGGAGTGACTCAAAAACACTACGTCACTAGCATACTTGGCTGCCAGTCACATTGGTCAATCAAGCGATCCACGCCCACCAATGGGTCATCAACACCCGATCACCTGGTATTCTAGCAACACACCGTTTATTCAGCTCCACAGCTGCTATGGTTAGCTTTACAGCTGCTATAGTCAACTTCTATTGTCCCCTCTATAGCTGGGACCTCGTCGACTCTGACCAGCTGAAAATAAATCTAACACCGTGTTGTATGATTGACACGGGCATATACGATAACACGTAATGACGTTATATACGGTAAGTTATACAAATTACATTATCGGTACAACATTACAAAGCAGTAAACAAGTTCAGAAGTGAACCTACACGTGTCCGATAAGATTCTTATGGTACTAAACGTTTCCTAAAAATGCCACTTTATATTGCTAATATAAAGCTCTTATTAAGAACAAACAAGAATAGAAAATATTTGCATTGTACTACGCAAGTCGAAGCTACATAGAAAATATACACCATAAATTAATAAATAATTTACGTACCTCTACAGCTGAAGATGTGCAAATCCTTAAGTAGACTGCTCACTGACAAGACGTTCCGTAATGTAAAGATTTAGTCTTACGGTGAGGCATTTATACACAGACGATGCAGCTCTACATCGTCCGTACGCTTGGTGCATTCTGTTTTTCCCATCGAAAGCACTTTGCACGTGCGGCATGGGGTGAACCAAACTCACTGTTTCGAAATATTGTAAAATATACATAACTCACTCTCTGGTATCGTTGTTACACTGAAAAACGAAACCCGAGTACATGTATTTAATAAAAGGGATTTATACAATTCCGTGACAGATGCATTAATGTAAGCAAAGAAAACATGTTCTATATATCTGTGATGATTACTGCAGCCATTTTGAATTTGCGATGTATGTATGTTGTGTGTTGGTTAACCTTTAGTTATTGATTGTCAGTGAATATGGGAGTTATTGCAAATATGCATACATATCAGTAAATCATCCTTTTTAGGGGTAAAAAGTGAACATTTTTCATTAAGTGTGACTTACAAATACAGATTTTTTCAATATTTTATACTATTTGTAAGTATAATCTGCAAGATTAGTTAAAGATTTTTACTTAAATTAGCATTTTTCTTCACTAAACTCTAAATGTAATGTATTCAATAAATTCAAATAAACACTGTTCACCTTTCCTCGAGTCCATTGTTTATTGTCACCACTTTGGAAAAATGAACACAATGACATAGTAAATAAACCTGCAGTTGAGCTGTTGTTGTGCTTTAAGTTATCAGTTCATACTGGAAATTAACACATCAATGGCAAATAAAACAAACCTGTGAAATAGCTGCTGTTGTGCTAGGTTAATCAGTTCAGGTATGAGCATTAATCTTCAACAAGTTTACGTGTGAACATACATGTATCTTGGATGACTTTTTGCAACCATTTGTGATTTTTAAAAAAAAAACTTTGGTACTTTATTAATTATTACAAAATAGTTCAGTTTAAACCAAATAAAGATATAGAAATTGTTATAATTCTCTGTCTCTCTTTTTTTCTCTCATACCTGATACAACATACATTTATGTAGTGCCCCTGCTCATATACACAGATTTGTCAAGTGCATGAATGCATTGTCTTTTGTGCATGTGGCATATAGAAATTCAATAAGATAATGAACTTAAATTTATCATTGTCTTTGTATTTCCCAAATAGTACATGGTGAGTTAGCATCTTGGATTACTTTTTGTTTTAAATTCATTCAACCACCAGAACTATGCTTTCTCAAGTTGTAATTACCAGTGTATAATGCTGTTATTGGATGTTGAAAGAAATTACACATTATTTTAATGAGAACTCATGCATGGTGTATAAGGATACAATGTTTAGTTTAGTTTTTAGTCAGTAAATGTTTACAAAACTGGTTGACATGTAAACGAACATACATGTTGCAGTCAGTGAAGTAGGAACTACCCATTCCAATTAAATGATATGTTCCACATCTCTGCATATGAAGACTAATAGGATTTTTCTGAGCATGCACATTATTATTGCAGTCAGCTGTTCTGTTAGCCTAATGGCTAATGGGTAGAAAGGGGGAAAGTTTGAGCTTCAAATCATTTAGATTAAATGGCATCATTTTGGTTATTGTAAACCACGTACAGGTTTAGAAATTTTGGTAAATGTTGCAGCCTTAATGTAACTATTGGAACCCATGTGATTTTGTTTAAATTCATTCCAGTGTGACTGTGATTTTGTTATTAGTTTGTTCAATGTTTATCATTCTTTTCAGAGCAGGGAGTACAACATATCACTGACTTACATAAGATCATTACAAAAATTAAATAACAAATTGCATGAACATTAACAGAAATAAAAGCATAAATGCATATGTAGATTCCAGTAACGTAGTATTTATATTAAAAATTTGAGATTTAGATTCCTTTTGCAAAATATAGTATTAATCAAGTTCACTCAGTATCGGCATTATGTAGCATACATTATTTTCATGAGAACTAGCAAAGAATTGTTTATAATTAACTGAATGATCATATTTTTTCAGCATAAAAAAGTAAGCAAATTCCTCCCAGAAGAGAATGCATTCAATAATTGTCAAAACATATGGAATTTTGTTTCACTTTTGTTGAATTGTGAATGTTATTTTTGTATTAAAAAAAATTGTTAGACATTTTTTCAGAGATGTAGTGCAGCATATCACTGACATTCTCAAGATGGTAAAAAAAAAAAATATGCACAAACATCAGCAGAAATAAATGTGTCATAAATGCATCTCTGTTCCAATAATGTAGATTTAGATGATTCATGCAATCAATAGTATTCATAAAATTAACATATCATTGGCATTATGTTAATGTTTTCAAAAATTTTATTTGGAAAAATATAAATGTGTCCGTTAATTTGTGAGGGCAACAACATATATAAATCAGTGCCCCACAGTGCACACTCCCTCGCCCCCCCCCCCCTTGAAACTCTTGAATGCATGCTTCCTGGGGTCATAAACAGTAAACCACACCCACTTTATTGACACCACATCCACTGTGATCGGCGTTGTGACTCCGCAAGAAAGTTTGGTCTGCAGAGCTATTCTCCATGAGAAGCCGTGGCAACTCCATTGGATGAGCTGTACTGTATAATAAGACAATAATGGTTTTTTGACATTAAGCTTAGTTCAACACCACATACCTTGACCAAAGGTCATGGTCATTAAGACCCGTTGGTTAATAATCTCCAGAGTCAGTCATACCCTACTAGTGCTTACATAGAGGACTATTAAACATCAGGTAGTTATATAATGTGCCGTTCACTGTACTCTTGTTTTATACTCAAATGTTGTGGTTTATTCCAATGCTGTAAATTACAAAATGTACACAAGCTACTAAATTTTCAAATAATGTTATTCATGTGAATAGCAAAATAATTACATATAATATTTGGTGTAATGCCTGCATTGTGTGCTTAAGAAATTATTTTTTGGGTAAATTTCATGAAGTATAAGCACCTTGATGATATTATAAACAATGATCCCATCATGTGCATGTACATACTTGGAGACTTAGCTCCCTTTGTGTTGAGAACTCTCCATGTGTATGGTCTCTCCCAATAAGGTATATGTATGATTCATTTTTATGTCCCCAAGATGGGTGCATATAGCATTTCAATTGCCCATTGTGATGTCCCCAAGATGGGTGCATATAGCATTTCAATTGCCCATTGTGTGTGGGTGTATATGTGGGCAGATTTAGTGAAAGTTTTTTTCCAGCACTTGTCATTTATTTATGACATTAAGGTTAATCTCACTGAATATATTAATGTAACAAGTGATAAGTTGATTTTTTATTTTTTTTCCAGGTTTTGAAAGCACTGAACTTGATAAAGATATCACCTAAAGGACTTGTGTCTATATCAACTTGATGATAGAAGCTCAGATGTCATGTGACAAGTGAGGAACAATTCACTGAACAATCTTTGTCAGCACTGGCCTATAGAAGGACTGTATTTATATGGCTGTAAAAATTGTACCGTATATACTCGTGTATAAGACGAGTCCAACTGCAAACAACATAGACCCTGATCTGCTGTTGCATAATGATCAAGCACATCAAGGTCTTGTTGTTTGTTCTGCTGATTACTCCTAATAAAACTACATAGACCCAGATCTGCCAGCGCATTATGTGATGGCAGATCTGGGTCTATGCATTTTGCAGTTAGACTCAACTTGTAAGCAAGTGTATATGGTAATTCATTCAAACTGTATAATGTCCAGTGATACAAATTAACAATTACTGCTGAAAGAAGGTATGCATTGTCTTAAGATGACTGTTTTATACAGATGTACAAGTGAAGTTCTATGCCACTTGATCTGAAGGAATGGCAAAGAGTTTACAGTGTAACTTGCCTTGGTGGACACATCCATGTAGAGTAGGGGTGTCAAACTCATTTGCTGTGGCGGGCCAGATTTGATATAAATAATAATAAATAATGAGTATGGCATACCGTATGTTTGACACCCCTGATGTAGATTATACAGTGGAACTTAGTGGACACAGCCATATAAAGGACAACTGCTCATAAAAAACAGCATTAAAATCTCTTTTTATTAAGTTTACTTACATGTTTCACCTCTGTATAAACAATTTTGTACTCCTTCAGTATCTTTTATAGACTGGTTTCTCTGTATTATACACACTCCCAACAATGAGTTACCTACCCTTACAGCTCAGCTAATGCCACTAGCCACCACAAGTTTAAATCTGCTAGAAATGTACAGAAAGGTTTTTTTTATTTTTATTTGACCATGCTTTTGAAAGAATTTTCCACAAGTAACTGATAATTTAAAAAATTGAATGCTTAAATGAGAAAATCTAGCACTCTCATTAAATTTATTGATCTTTTCATTAAAAAATGCAGTACTAACATTTTAGAAATGTTTCAGAATGAGGCTGACACAGGGTCAGCTGGTTTGTGCAAGCAGTGGTGCTATTCATTATGTCATATGGGGAGCAGTTTGTATATTTTATTGACAGATAATTGCTCACAGTTCAAGAGTGGTTTTCAGAACATCAAGTTCAGTTCTTTGAAGCATCTGACTGTTAATTGGGTCACAGTTGTCTGAATAGATACATATACAGTATGTGGTCAAAAATTAGTTCCCACTGTATGTATGATTCAAACAGTTGAAAGAAAATACAGTGCTAAACACCAGATTCCACACTTCAAAATATTTGAGACAAAACTTCATGGTGGGACAATGAACTTGAGCTCTTGAAAAACATAAAGTTTGATCTTTTAAAAGAATTTAGAAAATCAAAGCAGAGTTGTCAAACATTGCAATTTTGGTGGAATCATTCTTATTTTTAATCTCATATTACACCTGTACAATCACTTCTGTCAGATTCTGAGTTTCAGGTTAAATATAATTTTATGTATGTGAACCAGAACTTAATCACTGATATATCTTGATCACAGAAATACTTGTAATGTCTCATTGTAATTCTTTTACCAAAGCTTAGCTAAGTGCTTGTTTCACAAAAGCAGTTGAATATTGACCAATCAGAAATCACATCAGCTTAGCACATACCTACCAAACATTACAATTTTGGTGTAATCATTATGAGTTTATACACTGAATTACATCTTACGCTCACATGTGTATGGATTATGCTGTTCGGTACATTGATCAAAATAAAATGAAATAAACAATCAAAATCAGTGATTGTCATGTTTTATACGTATATTATCCCCAAACATTGCTTATGTGTGAGCAAATTCTGATAGAGAAGGCTCCTGCATAGTGCTTGCATATTCAAAAGAGTACATGTATCGTACATGTACTTTACTGGGCATCATTTTTTTCATATTGATTTCGCTGCAATAAGAATATACTTTTTGGTAAAAACATGTCAAAGTTTATAAATTTATTATTTCTAAAAACTTTGTCAAATTTGACTTTCTTGATATGTTTAGTGAAACAGTTAGACTGTTGCTAGTATTGCTATGTTAAAGTGCCTAGACATTTTTCATTTATATGTTGGTTTGACTGTTGCTAATATTGCCATGTTTAAGTGCCTAGACATTTTTCATTTATATGTTATCACATGTATTGTTTATTGTTTTATGGCATTTCATATATTCAGTGTCATTACTCAAAAATTATTTGAAAGTTATATTTTGTATTTCTTGCTTTTAATAAAATAAAATACTTCAATATGCTTTTCCCCAAAAATACATCAAATTTAATTACCAAGATTAATGAAACTCACGGACTAAAAAAAAAAGCCTGTGAATTGTAATTTCAATTCATGTGAAAGTCATGTGACTCCATCGACCACTAATTAAAGATTCAACTGTAAACTTGACTTTTAAAGATCTTGGATGACGTCAGTTATGGACAAGAGACTATGCATATTAATTATGCCATTATCTTTGGACAAATGTTTTTATCAGAATCTAGAAAATAGGTAAAATCAACATAATATACAGTTTGGGAGATAGTTTACATAGATTGGGTTTTTACGAAACTATTTAAACCTACTGAATGAAATGGTCATCTGTTAAGTTAAGTAAGATAGATAAGCAATATCAGGTTTCAGGTTTAGCTCTACTGGTCATAGACAAGAAGAACTTATGCTATGGCCAGTTGTCCATGGTCTGGCTATTACAGTGGCGGCACGAGGGTTCAAGGAGTCTGAGGGCAATGTTCTTTAGTAGCGCCCCTACTTTGCTACCCCCCTCCCCCCCCCCCCCCCCACATCCCTCCTAAATATAAGTTTTGTGAAGAATTGCCCCCATTACACTAAGGTGAAGGTGAAATACTATGAAAATTTCAGCCGCAAAAAAGAGCTCACAATGGCACCCCTTCTGGTGCCTGAAGACAATTGCCCCTTCCAACCCCTCTTGCACCGCCACTGATCCATTAGCACAAGTTTGTTATTGCTACTCCTAAACTACTTGGAGGATTAAAACTTCACACACACCTCGAGGTCTAGTTGGTTCTAAATGAAAATGGTACCACTTGGACATCCAATATGGCCACCACAGCTGGCATCTTGAAAATTTTTGTATTGCTGTGTTTCCTGAACAGATGGTCATATCGACATTGGGCTTCCACCAGAAGACTTTTAAGATGTAAATTCTAGTTGGTCCTAAATGAAACTGGTGCTGTTCTGACTTCCAATATGGCCACTGCAGTAGCTGTCTTGAATTGTTTTTTTTAATGCTACTCCTGAATGGAAGGTCATATTGACATGGGGATTTTGCCACAAGACTTCTTATGATGTCTGTTTAGTCCTAAATTAAAATGGTGCCCATCTGACATCTGTTATGACCACAATGGCAGTTATTTCAAAAATCTTGTTATTGCTACTCCTCCTGAATGAATGGTCTTACTAACATGGTGTTTTTACTAAAAGACTTCTTATGATGAGAATGATGCCCCTCAGACATCCAATATGGCCATCATCTTGAAGATCTTGTTATAGCTGCTCATTCTGAATAAATAGTCATATCGACATGGAGTTGGTCCTAACGAAAATGGTGCTGGTCTGACATCCAATATAGCTGCCAATGTGGTCATCTTGAAAAATCAATGCTACTCCACCTGAGTGAATGGTCCTATCAGTATGGGGTTTTCACTAAAACACTTATCACTATATGTAGTTGGTCCTTAATGAAAATGATTCCAATGTGACCTCCCAAAATTTGAAAAATCTCGTAGCAGCTACTTATCCTAAACTGATGGCCAACTGACATTGAAAAGAAACACCACTTCTTCCTTGCATTATATTGTTATTCATGTAGTAAAATGATGCTGATCTAACCTCCAAAATGTCTGCCTCGGTGGCCATCATGAAAATCATCATATGGCTACCTCTCCAGAAAGGATGTTTTTCTGTCAGCCCTACTGGTCATAGACAAGAAAAGCTTATGGAATGGTCTGTTGTCCATCATTTGTCCTCCATCGTTTGTCAGTCCATCTATTAGCACAAGATTGTTATCGCTACACTTCCTAAACTACTTGGAGGATTGCCGTGAAACTTTACACACACATTCATCCCATGGTCTAGTTGGTCCTAAATGAAAATGGTGCCGCTCGGACATCCAATATGGCCACCATAGTGACCATCTTGAAAATCTTGTTATCGCTACTCCTCCTGAATGGATGGACATATCAACATGGGGTGACTGAAAGACTTCTTGTGATGTTAGTTGGTCCTAAATGAAAATTGTGCTGATTTGATGTCCAATATGACCACCACAGTGTACATCTTGATAATCTTGTTATCGCTACTCCTTCTGAATGGAAAGACACCAGAAGACTTATAATGTCAAGTTGGTCCTAAATGAAAATGGTGCTGATCTGATTGATGGCAAATATTGCTGCCATAGAGGCCATCTTGAAAATCTTGTTATCGCTACTCCTCCTGAATGGATGGTCATATCAATATGGAGTTTTCACTAAAATACTTTAAATGATGTCTGGTTGGTCCTTAATAAAATGGTGCCGATGTGATCTCTGATATGACCACCACAATGGCCATCTTGAAAATCTTCTTATCGCAACTTTTGAATGAAATGTAGCATTGCTATGAGGTTTTCACCAGAAAACTTCTTATAATGTCTAGTTGATCTTAAATGAGAATGGTGCTGATCTGATATCCAATATGGCCACCACTGTGGCCATCTTGAAAATCTTGTTATTGCTAATCCTCCTGAATGAAAAGTAACATTGATATGGGGTTTTCACCAGAAGACTTGTTATGATGTATAGTTAGTCTGAATTTAAAATGGTGTCGATCTGATGTCCAATATGGCCACAACAGCAGCCATCTTGAAAAATATTGTTATCACTACTCCTCCTGAATGGATGGTTGTATTAACATTGGTTTTTTACTAAACAACTTCTTATGATGTCTAGTTGGTCTTAATCATTAGGACCAACTAGACATCATAAGTTGTTTAGTAATGGTGCCATTCAGACATTACTTCTTATGATGTCACGTTGGTCGTAAATGAAAATGGTGCAGATCCGACTTCTAATATGACTGGCACAATGGCCATCTTGAAAATCTTGTTATCACTACTCCTAGATTGCTGGTCGTATCGAAATTGTGCTTTCACCAAAAGACTTCTTATGATGTCTAGTTGGTACTAAATATTATACTGATATCGAATATGGCCACCATGGCATCCATCTTGAAACTCTTGTTATTGTTGCTCCTCCAAAACCGAAAGTCATATCAACTTGGGGTTTCCACCAGAAGACTTCTTATGATGCCTTGTTGGGTTTAAATGAAAATGGTGCAAAGTTGACATACAGTATGTCCACCACAGCATCGAATTTGAAAGTCTTGTTATCGCTGAAGATTATCAAAGATGGTTTCAACACTCAGCAGTTAAAAGGAAGAAATGGTCTTATCTTGAATTCCTGCAAATTCTTTTTAGGGGTAGAGCATCAGTCCCTTCAAGGGACTCTTGTTTTTGGTGGTTTTATGGCACTTTTAACACATTATTAGCTGTATAATGCCAAGGAAATGGGAGCTACTTGCCTTTCCAAGGACACACCGAGGCAGCTAACCCAGGGCTGGCACGGGCGGGTATAGAACCCGCAACCATTTGATTACGAGTCCAGCGCTCCACCAACTGAGCTACTGTGACTCCCCTGAATGGATGATCTTATGGGGTTTTCACGGAAACACTATTATATCAATATGTAGATGCCTCTGAATGAAAATGGGGCTTATCTGATCTCCAACATAGCACCATAGTGGCCATATCAAGAATCCTGTTATCACTACTTTTACATGAATGGTGATGATGATGGGGTTTTCACTAAAACACTTCTTGCAGTATTCAATTGGTACCTGGATGACATTGTGCCGATCTGACCACCAACATATCCGCACTTTTGTGCAGAAGTTTTGAAAATCAGACCTAATTGACATTGGGGTCGAGTCAAAGGTCATTTCTTGCATTTTTCTACTTCACTGAGCTTATGAACACACTGATTTGTACGTATACAAGTGAATTATTTTTACCAGCCTTAGTTGCATTTCAGTGAACAAGTTCAAAGCATTCTGATGATGAATTTATTGTCAAAGGTCTTGACAGGTTTTTAGTTGTACTGGTTTGTGATCATGATACACAAACAAGTATGAATGGATTTTTATAGAACCCAGTATGTGGATATATCTGATGAACACCTTGAATGATGCCACTTAAATAACTTTTTTTTTTTTTTCTTAAAAAATATTAATTAAAGATTTAACTAAACTTAGTATGTGGGTGTCTCTTTACATTGAGAGAAGTTCAAGGATTTTCAATCCATGATATCAAGTTCAAGTTCAAAGACCATGACAAAGAATTGTGTGTGTGCACTTACATGTATCTTTTGAATGTTTTAAGATAGATTTGTTAGAAAATATTTTTATTGCTAAAGTTGGTATGTTGGAGTTTTTCAAAAATATAAGAAAGAGTTTCAATACTTAGCAGTTCAAAGGAATAAAATGACAAATGCTCGTATCTCGAATTCCTGGAAATTATTTTCAGCCAGTAGAGCAGCGGTCTCTTAAAATGACTCTTGTTTTTTACTATAGGAAAGCAGGTTGTATATAGGGTTCACCTAGTCTATAAAGGCGTACGTGCATCTATCCCTCCATCAAATTATGACCATAGGTGCTACGCTGTGTGCGGTATTCGCTCAGTTTGTTTAGTTTTTAGGTCACCTAGCCGTAAGGCCAAAGTGAGCTTATGGTATGGCCATATTCGTCGTGCGTCGCGTGTCCGTCCATCAACAGTTGCTTGTTACCACTATGGAGTCCATATTTCCGATCTGATTTCAAATCAAACTTGGAGTATGGTTTTATTTCACCAAAATATGAGACGAGTTGGATAGTGAGCGAGATTCATGCATATTAATGGATGATCTTGCATCTGATTGGTTAACCTTGTAACAACTCTGGAAGCCATATTTCTGATTGATTTTGATCAAACTTTTAATATATGCTTATATCATGAAGGTTCGAAGGCGTTAAATAATGAGCAAGGTCCACGCATGCTGAAGAGATCATCATGCATCTGATTGGCTGAACTTATTAACACTCTGGAGGCCACATTTCTGATCTGACTTTGGTGAAACGTGGAATATATGCCTATATAATTATGATTTTGGACGAGTTCGATAATGAGTGCGATCCACGCATACTAATGAGGTGATCTTGCATCTGATGGCAGAGCTTGCTACACCTGGAACCATATTTCACGTCTAATTTTGACCGAACTTGAAATATGGACTTGTATCATTAACAGTGGCGTAGCGAGGCAAAGTGCCGCCCAGGGCCAGCTACCAAAATTACGCCCCCACTCCATTCGTATTATTTATGATATATACGGTACTCTTACCAAATTGCCGCCCCCTAGAAAGTGCCGCCCGGGGCCACCGCCCCCTTTGCCCCCCCCCCCCCTTTTCGCTACGCCACTGATCATTAAGATCATGAATGGGTTCGATAATGAGCGAGATCCACGCATATTAATGATATAATCTTGGATTGTATTGGCTGAAGTTATAATCACTCTGGAAGTCATATTTGTAATCCAATTTTGAAAACACTTGAAATATATGCTTATATCATCAAGATATTGAACTGTCAATAATTAACAAGAACCATGCATATTTATGAGGTGATCTTGCATGTGATTGGCTTAGATTATTACTACTTTGGAAGCCATAATTCTGATCTGCTTTGGATCAAAATTCTGATATGGGCTTATAGCATCAAGATCTTGGGCAATTTCGAAAGTTAGCGGGATCCACGCATATTAATGAGGAGATCTTGCTATAGCTGATTGGCCGAACTTGTTATCACTCTTAAAGACATATTTTTGATCTGTCGGGTTTATTATCATCAACATCTGGATGGCTTCGATCATGAGCAAGAGACTGCATATTAATTATGCCTTTATCTTTAGAAAGAATTTTATCAGGATATAGAAGATAGGTTAAATAAACGTGATAGAAAGTTTGGGATATATGTGATGTGTTTTTACTACATAAGCCTACTTAGTTAAATGGGTAACTGATAAGTTTTGTAAGCCAGGTGAGAGATATCACTTATTTATTATTATGAACATAAACTTCGTCGTTTTGCGTGATGGTCCTGTAGTGAACACTATAAAGGTGATTAATTGAATCCATCAGTTACACTGGTATACAATATGAATATGCCACAAGTGGGCCAGAATTTGTAAGCAGGAACGAGGCTGTGATGGATTATTTTCCCCTATTATTTGTAACCAAGAAAGAGCTAATCATCAGCATGGATGTACCCATACAAATTCAGAATATTTACGTCATTAGAAATAGCACAAAAACTTAATCTACAGAAAGAATTTGATGAAAACGAGGATTACTGTTAACAAGTAATATTTGTCTTTTCAATATTCAATCGGTTAATAAAATGGCAAATATTTATAACGTTATAAGCACAATGACATCATCAATAGTCTCGCTGAGTGTACTCATGAGCGATAGGCTTATTACACATAGCTTTCTCACAAGGGGAAACTTTCACACATGTACAGGAATGAGAGAAAAAGTCATCCATGATCAAACCTTTACTGAATAATAGTGCATACAAGCTTTCTAAGACATCCCCATGTATTTACCCATATCTTGTAGTAAAATAAAAATATTTTAAACAAGAATTTTCTTTATATTATATTGGTTTTTTTGTATTGGGGCACTAAAATGTGGTCCATAAAATGTTGAACAATCAAATTGGTAAAGACCTCTGTTATAAAAAGTTATGCAATTGATCGTCGGTAGTCAAGGCGTTGTTAATGATACACATTCTTCTTTTTGTTTGTCAAGACTGTACTCGAGTATACATTATAGGTATTCTGGATATTTTTCTACATAACTAAAAAAAAATATGACAAATCACATAAATTCCACTGCTTTTTCAAGAAAAGTCAATTACTATGGCAGTGTATGGAACTTGTAAAAGAGGCAATTCTTTTTATTTTAGGCGGAAGTTGCACTTTATTCAGAGTAAATATAGGCCTTCAGACCATACAGACAGTATATAACATGCCAAGTATTTCAACACGGTAGCATTTACAAAAGCCTTAGAGGAGCAAACATGAGGCGAATGCATCAAATGTATTATAGGAAGTAGTACATTTATGAAAAATAAGTAAGCAAGCAAATTCTAGGCATTGAAGTCTCCTGCTTTTCATTGGAAGTAGAGGAGTGTATTTTTGTATAGTAGTGGCTAAGTGATGATGGTGATATACTACACTAGTTAAGAACATTTGTAAAGAAGATACTATATGATGACGCAGAACACTGACTATCCAATTCGGGTAAGGTCTCATCAATATGAAGATGCATGCAAAATTTACTTGCAATAAAAATTATTCAGAGAGTTGCAAAATTTACTTGAAATAAAAATTATTCAGAGAGTTGCAAAATTTACTTGAAATAAAAATTATTCAGAGAGTTGTTGTGCTGAAACAAGTAATTTCAGAGGATATAACTCCATTTAGATGATGTTGTAGACTCTGATAATCAGATTCCCTAAGGTTATATCGATATAAAACTATGTAAAACTTTCTTGAAATTCAATAATAATTAAGAATTGTAGAAACAAAATTGGGTGGGTCCAGTAATCAGGGCCGACATCTCCGCTAAATGATGATTCAAAATGCTGAAAATCAAAGTCTAACAAGGTATCATCAATATAAATATGCATACCAAATTTGGATGAAATCCATTAAGAAATACCCCCAAAAATCTCTGTGTGTGCGGATAGGGGACGTGGGCGAGTCCGATAATCGGGGGCCATAATCCAGCTACAAGATGATGTAGCATGCTGAAAATCTATTATCGACAATCATACTCGGCCAAGGTCTTATCAGTTTCAAGCTGCCCATTAAATGTGTTTGAAATTCATTAATACGTACGATAGTTACTGTGCAGAAACGAAAGTGTGTGGATCTGAAAATTGGGAGATATATTATGAAATGATTTTACATGTCCAACCACTTATTATGAAAGGTATTTCATCATCGCCAATTATTAGGAAAGTTTTTCTTTGGGCCACATGTATTATGGAAAGTTTGCCCAGCAAGATGTCTGTGCGGCCTCCCTTGCGGAGGTGTTACTCCTTGCGATGTGTTGGTTACATCGCTGGGGTGCGAGAGGGGTACCGGGTTCGAATTGCAAAGGAGGCTGCAAACAAACAACTCTTCAAATGTAGAGAGAGACGTAGCAACTTTTATTAAATTAAAACATTCCAAATAAAAAATACATAGGAATATATATATTCCAAATACAAGAATACACGTATAATTGATATATTGATTCTAAGCTTGCCGACTTCATACATTTATTTAATTTCTGTATTTTTGAATTCTGATGTAAATTTACTAAATATTGAATAAACCAAAGATGGCCAAAATAACTTAAAATACAGTAAAACTCAATATTTCGAACTACGACCAAAATAAATATCATGTATCATATTTTTGCAAACCAAAGATATTTTATTTCTAAATTAATTATCAAACGCATGAAGTTGGCAGCAAATCGTTTTTCCAAAAATTCAACATTATAATTTCAATAAAAATGCACACAATTACAATTTACATAAATTCCTACTAAAAATCTACACAATTATAATGTATATAAATTACTAATATAAAATCTTCACAATCCAAAAAGAATATAAATTGCAATTAAATATTAAGAATAAAAACACATAATGTTCCAAGAGAGAAAGAAAAATACCTTCCAGCACCTAAAAAATCTTACAAAAAGTCTTTTTAAAATACAATAAAACAATTTTTCTTACCTGCAACACAAACAACTCTTCAAATGTAGAGAGAGACGTAGCAACTATTTTCTCAAGGCGCGCAGCGCCTTATATCCAGTTCTTGGTCAAGGAATGCGCATCTCAATCTATATAAGGTCATGAGTTTAGGCGATACAGGCTAAAGCGAGGTCTCCAGCCACGAGATTTTCACGAGACTCTCATACAGCGCAGTCCCCTTTCCAAAAATCGTTACAGGTTAGCTGAACTACGCTCCTACACGAAGGTTGTTGAGCCGGTCAGCTGAAGGTGTTGAATTACGTAGACGTGAAAGAATTTTTGCTACCATCAGCATTTTGCCTTTACAATATCCCACCTGTGTATTGTCAGAAAAATCTCACTCCTACCGTAAAATATCAATGCTGTACACTTTTGTACTATAATGTTTTAGAGAACTCAAGCGCTAAAAATTCTGTTTTATTAGGAATTATAAACATTTGAATTATAAAAGAAAACTTACTCTTTATAAAGATTCCTTAAAAATTCATCGATTAAAGAATTATAAAATTTGAATTATAAAAATATGAGTTATAAAAATTTCTTGAGAATTCTATCATAACAATACCCTCCTGGTCAGTGGAGCCGAGTCCTCGAGGCTCGATAAAGAAAAAGAAGTTAATATAAAATATAAAAGACATAAGACTGCTGGAAAGTACAAAAAAAAATACCAAAAATTACAATAAGTGCATGACATTTTTTATATATTAAATATCTAGGCCTGTTAGACGATTGTCATCATAACTGGGCGGTACTACAAGGTACTACTATTATTATTATGCATGTGTTGCTTTTTTTTTTTTTTGTTGTTTGTTATGTGATTTTACTCTTTTTTTATAATTTTATTTTTATCTTATTATAACATCAGCGGAACATATTGAAGGGTACATATTGTTATTGTTTTAATGCTACGCATTGTGAGAAAAAGAATCCTCATTCCTATGGATATTACGAGTAAGCCGGTATTGGGTGTTTCTTCCCATTACATCCAAAAAACAAGTGAAATACGTGAACACAGTGAGAAAAAAAAAATGTTTACAAGGAGAATGGCGTCAGAATTTAGATAGTAATCAAAAGTAAAGGAAGGAAAAATTTAGTTCTGTGCTAATAGTTCCCTAGTGACCCTGACGTTAATCCACATTACTTACAATCAAACTTCGACATGCGCGTGTATGAGATAATAATTGCATTTAAACGACGCTGAGAGTGAAGATACCGTGAAAATGAAATAGTTAAGTGATTTAGCTGAGATAATCGTAGAACCATTTCGGTGCGGCTGAGTGCAACCGTATACTGGACGTGTATTGCTGAGACTACCCTAGACGTATGGAAGAAAGCGTATGGCCATGACCGTTTCAAACAAATTTGATTTAGAAGTGTGTATATGACGAACAACACAGCAATATCAATTGATACTACTAAACCAGAGAAGGAAGCACCTCTTCTGACTGGTTTGAAGGCATAAGAGCCCTTTTTGGTCGACTGAGGCAGTCGCCATTACTAATATGAACACGTGAGAGAAAACCTCACTGACGTCATCAAACCCCATTGGGCTGAAACACAGCATCAGCATCAATATGATTGAGATGGGCCAGGCGGAAATTACACTTCTCCCTACGATGGGTAAATACGGCAGAACTTTGTTATGTCTGTTAGTGTGAACAATATATCTACTGCGGTTTAATATTTCAATAAAAACTGTTTGATGCGAAGCTCGGGCTATGGAAAACAAATGAAGGTCACTAGGTTCATTCACCCTCTCTGATTGTGTTGTTAGATATCGTTAGTACGAACCTTAACAATAGTGAGGAAAGTTACTGTAGTAGGTATGTTTACAGAAAGAACTATTTTAACTAGATAAAAGTCAATTACAACAGGAAGCAGTTATTTAGGAATATGTTGAAATTGACCTACTAACAAAATTACGCAAAGGAATAATGTCAGGGATTTGAAAGCTTGTGATATATATTTGAAAAAAAGAAATGATATAGCAAAAACATACCTGTGTGTGACAATGTACCACAGTCCAAAACAGATTTTCACTATAAAACTAATTGTATATATAAAGTGAACAGTAAACAATACATGAATTGTCTGTAATATTGAAAGAGTTCTAACAGTAGAAGTTAAAGTCATTATCACTGGAAAAGAAACTGTCGCTGAGGGTTGTTGTTGACTAGGGCCGGTCGGAGTTGTCGCCGTCAGAACCATGGAAACCTCAGTTTGGAGCAGGGATAGACGTATCTAAGTCTGTGTTGAAGGAAGCTCGGGTTCGGGGCTGGACTAGCTATTTGCACTGTTTGCATTTGAACTGTCTGAGATTTTAGGTGTTACTGCATGAAGAATTCTCACCGGTGCTGTATATATTGTTGCTGGAATCTTCGCAATGATAATAGTGTTGTTTCCACCCGGTCATGTTCCTGGTGCTGATGTTAAAGACTGTCCCTTCTTGTGGGCGAAAGATACGAAAGTCACAGAAGAGTTGTTCAGTCTATGAGGAGTGACACCTGACTTCATTGTTCTCCGCCACTTATTATGAAGATATTTTACATGTCCAACCACTTATTATGAAAGGTATTTCATCATCGCCAATTATTAGGAAAGTTTTTCTTTGGGCCACATGTATTATGGAAAGTTTGCCCAGCAAGATTTCTGTGCGGCCTCCCTTGCGGAGGTGTTACTCCTTGCGATGTGTTGGTTACATCGCTGGGGTGCGAGAGGGGTACCGGGTTCGAACTACAAAGGAGGCTGCAACACAAACAACTCTTCAAATGTAGAAAGAGACGTAGCAACTATTTTCTCAAGGCGCGCAGCGCCTTATATCCAGTTCTTGGTCAAGGAATGCGCATCTCAATCTATATAAGGTCATGAGTTTAGGCGATACAGGCTAAAGCGAGGTCTCCAGCCACGAGATTTTCACGAGACTCTCATACAGCGCAGTCCCCTTTCCAAAAATGGTTACAGGTTAGCTGAACTACGCTCCTACACGAAGGTTGTTGAGCCGGTCAGCTGAAGGTGTTGAATTACGTAGACGTGAAAGAATTTTTGCTACCATCAGCATTTTGCCTTTACAATATCCCACCTGTGTATTGTCAGAAAAATCTCACTCCTACCGTAAAATATCAATGCTGTACACTTTTGTACTATAATGTTTTAGAGAACTCAAGCGCTAAAAATTCTGTTTTATTAGGAATTATAAACATTTGAATTATAAAAGAAAACTTACTCTTTATAAAGATTCCTTAAAAATTCATCGATTAAAGAATTATAAAATTTGAATTATAAAAATATGAGTTATAAAAATTTCTTGAGAATTCTATCATAAAAGATATACCTCTTCAGAATGATTTCACATAATGTTAATAATCAAACTAGGCTTAGGTCTTGTCAAGGTCAAGCAACATACCAAATTTGGTTGAAATACAATAATAACAAGAAGAAGGAGTCGTGTATATCCCTTTGTCCCGCCAAAAATGTCTGCTACGAGACAGAAGGATTTGCGGTTCAATGGATGAACAGACAAACGGATGAAAACATAACAATGTTGAAACTGAAGAATTGTGATTAGCAAAAGACACATTTACACCACTAGTCTAATATTTGTACCAGGTTTCATAGAGATATTTTGCTGTTTGATAAGTACCATTTAAAAGAGTTTGGGGTGTTTTATAAAAAATATTAACAAACCCACTAGAGATTCGTGTTTTTTTATATCCTACGCATATAGAGCAAAATGCCAATATTAGCATTAATATGCTTAAAATGTCAATATTAGCATTAATATGCTTCCAATTTTCACATCTTCTTTTTTACGGCCATAAAAGAATTCCATATATCGATTCACAAAGTCTGTTTTTGGTTTCGAGCCATTCAATATTCAAAATCGATAAACTTCATTTTACATGATGCATGTCATCATACAATCGTTAAACACAAAAAGGCACTTAACTCATTTAACAACAGATCTCAACTAGACTTTCCTTTAAAAGAATTTTTGCTAATATTTTGAAACGTAATTAATATTCTGTCACATTGTACATGTGACATGTACTTTATCACAAAAACAAAAAGGAATAAACCATACATAAGAAGTATATTGACCTGGTTTTAAGAAGTATATTGACCTGGTTTTAAGATATTTTCGATAGAAATCACTCAACGAGAGACTTACACTAAATGGGAAATTAAAAGATTTGTTTAAAACTATTGTCCCGCTCCTCTCCGAAATCCAAAAATATTCATATCAATGGGAATCTGACCTTACTAGTTACGTCACTTTTGTAATATATTGACCTGGTTTGAAGACGCTTTTGATAGAAATCACTCAGCGAGGTACTTGCAATGAATGGGAAATCAAAAGATTTGTTTGAAACTATTGTTCTGTTCCTTTCCCAAATCAAAAATATAGTGATCAGTGGAAATCTAACTTTACTAGTTACGTGACTTCTGTAATACCAGCCAATAATATGGCAAATACAGTGTGTACAAAGTCTTACTAATACTGCCAAACGGAGATATCGGAGTCGCAAATTATGTGTGTGTGTGCGAGGGGTATATGCTTTTTTAATAAGTTTATTATTCTTAAATAAGGTAACTCTTTTTTAAGTGAAAATACTAGAATGTCTTTGTCGTATCATTACATTGTCGACGTGAAAGTATTTATGATTCACTGAGTAGTCTTCAAATAGGAATGATTATCCACAATGATTGTCTCCATATGTTTAACAATGTAGGAAGTTCCTTAGCTTTCAATTGAAGTATTTTCCAGCCTATTGCCTCAAATTAAAAAAAAATAAATCCTCAGGCATTTTAACTAGCAACAAGAAAGGCAACCAGATGCTGGAAGAAAAAATTATTGTTTAAAAAAGAATGAGGTATAAGGTACCTATGATCCACTCAATTTGGATGAAAGGACCTTCTTTCAATTGGGTAAAAAAAATATTTCTCAAATGCGCATTCTTCCCCATCCCATCCATAAAAAAGTTTTAAAAAATCGGCTTCGGCCAAGCGTATCGCGCCTGATAAAGAAACAGACGAAATCCCAATGTGCACCATATCGTTGAAATTATTAAGAATGAATAAAATGATTTTTTTTAAATTTAAATATGTAGAGTTTGAATTCGACCTTTCTGCCAGTCAAAAAGAAAAATGTACTGTTCAAACAATTTTAAATAGTTATTTGGGTAATGTTTTTACTTCAAAGAAAACCATCCTATGACCACGAAGTACATGAATCATACACTCCATCTCAAAGAACAAAAAATTCCATGTATTCGGACACAATTTTGAAATCTTTTTCATTTGCACGTGTAACTAGTAAATTTATATGAACAATCTGCAAAACGGCATAATAAAAAATGTAGATCACTCCTTCAGTGAGAGGCAGATCACATGCAATGTATTTTGTATCATTTCACCGGTTAAGTATTGAAGAAAATGTTTCATTGGAATCAAATTTCAAAGGGCCACCTTAAGTTCAATCATGATGCTTAGATAATACACAACAACTGACAAAATTGTCGTTGAAAAGCATTTTTATTGAAAACTTTTTTAATTATATTACATTGTTTTGTAGTATATTTAATAATAAAAAAGAAGACGGAACAAACTTTGCAAACCTATATGTACTGAACTTGCGAGCTAGATTCATAAAATGGCATAGAAATCTTTTAATCTACCCCTCCAGGCATTTTTAACACGTGCGAGAACATTCAGCGTTTATCGAAAAAAATTTGCAATATATACTATTAACTGAGTACGACATTCCATCTTTCAATAACAGTAATCAAATGGACTTACATTCTATTGTTTTAGTGTGTGTGTGTGTGTATGTGTGTGTGTGTTTATCGACGAGAAGAGAAAGCTGCAATAAGAGTACCAGTTTACTCAAAATAAGTGAGAAAATATTATTGCAAAATCTGTAAATACAAATTTGAAAAGAAATAAATACTATTTTGATTATTTGAGGGGATTTAAAAGTCGATAATACGCATAGAGTATGTACTTGTTACAAGAATAATGTATAATCAGGTATTGTCTATATTGCATGATATTTTCAAGTAATATGTGTAATGCCTGTTTAAATTGGGAAAATGTATTTGGGTTATGTGTACATTCCCTAAACTATTCAGATAATATACATAATACATTAAATTTGGTTAATTAATGTATACACATTCACTGACTTGCATGACAAATAGAAGAAGTATCTGAATTTAGTTTAACTTTATTTGTCAATGACATAATACAACAGAATAGAGCTCAGAACATAAAATACAGAAAAATTACAATTAAAAAATCGTAAGGATTCGTTATCACTTATAAATTTTGTTGTCACAACAAAGGCTGGAATAAAGTCTGGAATTGCATTTGACTTTTGCCTTTAAGCATTTGCTTCTGTTGCTTTGGCATCGGTTTGATCCTGCGCAGTTGCATCTCCTAAAATCTTTGCAACTGCATATGGATTCCAACTGAGCTCCTGTTCTCATGGAAACAGTATTATCAGTTTTAACATCATTCATGGTGTACAATGCATAAGTACATACATCAAGCTGATTGACTGAATACTTTTCCCTCAGTATTCCATTTTTCACTGCAGTTGTGTACTGTCATTCTCGTCCCTGTCTACGATGATGCCGATAATATTCCTTGGATCACCACGCCCCCTATACACAGCGGGAATGGGATCTGTGACATTGTCGACAGATTAACCAGTCTTGGAGAATACGTCTACTTCGTTTCATCATACTTTCAGCCTGCATCACTTGAGCTTCACGTTTGAATTGTTTTGCAATGTTATTCTATTGTAAGGCGAAAGCTGATTTGTATAAATTCACTTCCATGTGCTCTGTTGCTGTTAGTTCTCAGGGAGTAGCCGCTGATGTTGGGGGTACTGCTGCAAAACTTACGTCTCTAGATCAGATGTGGAAACTGTTGTAGTGCCTGGATCTTGCACTGGGTCAGTGGTACCTTTATCTGATATAGCTGGTTTCTTTGTAACTGGATCTTGCACTAGATCAGTGATGCCTGGATCAGATGTAGTTGTTTCCTTTGTACCTGGAACTTGCACTGGAGTAGTTGAGGACGGCACTCGAGACCCAAACTGGGTCCTGTGTTAAATAGGGTCAAACATTTACGGGGCTCTACGGGAATTTAACATAGGCGCCATCTTGAAATGTATGGCTTTGAACAATGTCGCATGAGACGACAGTCAGCACTCGAAACGGAAACACCGTATGATGTCACACGCGTATCATGCATAATGAGTCTGTCTGATTTGTAACAATGTTGCGGGTGTTTGGAAGAGAAATGATAGTTCGTCTGCCCTCTAAATGAAAGGCTGTAGAGGAATCCTGTGTTAAATAGAGTCGAACGTTTATAGGGACAAACGGGAAATTAAGATGGGAAAATTAATGGTCGAAATTTTATAGGGACAAAAGGTCGAAAGTTTATGGGGACAAACGGGAAATCAACATGAGGCTGCCATGTTGAAAGGCATGTTTTTAACATTATATTGAAGTTGTGTATCTTAACAGAACTCCAGAAAGATGACGCTCGCCGGTATGGATGACATAAGCTCCAACCCTAACACTAATCCTAAGCTCTATATAAAGCTAAAATCTCTACCCCATTCTATAATATTTCTCTCTCTCTCCTCTACGCTCCTTTTTAAAAACAAAACTACCGTCCTCATAATCTTTACATATCAATACCACTTATCTACTATTAAGCACCCAGTTATATACTATCCACTAATCAGTTATCTATCCCTTCTAATTAAAACTAATGTCCACCTCCATAGCACTCTATGATCCCTTTTATAAATTAAGTAAAAAAACATCCAGCGCCTTCTATAAGGCCAGTTAGTTACTTCCCATTATAATAAGCCTACTTTACCCTCCTATTGTTTAAAACAAAACTACATTCAGTATCTTTATCAACCAGTTATCTACTAGCCACCATCTAGTTGTCTAATATCCAGCACCCAGTTATTTACTATCGACAAACTAGTTATCTATTATCCAGCATCCAGGCACCCCTACTATCCAGCAACTGCTTTTTTTTATTACAATCCAAACACACACGTACTATCCAGCAACCGTTTTTTTATTACAATCTAACACACAACCCTACTATCCAACAACCACTTTTTTTATTACAATCCAAACACACACCCCTACTATCCAGATTACATTCCAAACACGTGCCACTACTATCTAACGAAAAGGGTAGGAGTGTTGATACAAGCCCTATCCTTACATGCATACAAACATACTATCACACAAGAGGGGGTAGGATGTTAAAGGATGGGGTGAAACATACGCATACTCTCAGTTATTTACTATCAGAGCCCGGTTATCTACTATTCACCAACCAGTTATTTACTATCCAGGACCCAAGGACTTACTATCCACCAATCATGGATCAACTACCCATCAACCAGATATCTACTATCCAACAACCAGTGATCTACTTCCAACAACCAGTTTCTTCTATCCAACAACCAGGGATCTACTATCCACCAACCAAGAATCTATTACTCAACAAACAGGGACCTACTATCCTACAACCAGTGACCTACTATCCACCAACCAAGGATATACTATCCACCACACAGTTATCTATTCTTTCTAAATAAAACTAATGGCATTAACCCCACATACAGCTCTATGCTCCCTCTTATAAATTAAGTAAAAAAACGTCTTGCGCCTTATATAAGACCTTTTTGTTACCTCCCTTTATAATATATCTACTCTACCCCATTCAGTATCTCCAATGCAACCCTACAGAGTAAACCTTACTCAACGGGCTACAGACCATATAAAGCCCTTCTAAATAAAACTAACAAACCTTAAAAGAAGTGTGTGTGTGTGTGTGTGTGTGTGTGTGTGTGTGTGTGTGTGTGTGTGTGTGTGTGTGTGTGTGTGAAACACAGTGAGAATAAGAGCGAAAAATTATGCCAGCTGTATGTTAACATGGAACCGCTAGGAAACGGAGTTGTTTACTATACCACAAAAATATATCGATCGGCCTGGTGGTTATGCTTCAAACATCGAAGACTTCAGTTTAGACACTTGGACCGATGGACTTCTCGAAGACACTATTGTGAGTTTGCCCGTGTGGACCTATAATTTACGTCTAACAGCACAGCGACAAATAAGGACAACATCATACGAAATGTAAAGTGAAAGGATTGAAATTTAACTGTTTAAATTTAACCGTGTAACTGTAAACCGTCGTTCGACATTTTCTGAAATTCATTTGCTGTGTCTCTCAAATGTGAAAAAAATCTTCAGGAACTATAGAACAACCTTCTTGACTGCTGTTGACTCTCTCAATCCCATGTAGGCCATGAGTATTTTCTCAGGATTCATCGTGTCTTCTTTAAAATTGCTAACGTGAACTTCGGCTAGATACTTCTCTTATTGTATGAGACGCCATAGAATCTCGTCGTGGCTTCCTTCTGAATTCTAATTAAAATGGTATGTATTAATCGTGTTTGATTTGCCTAGGATACCTCTCTCTTTCTCTCTCTCTCTCTCTCTCTCTCTCTCTCTCTCTCTCTCTCTATATATATATATATATATATATATATATATATATATATATATATATATATATATATATATATATATAATAGTACTCTTGCGTAAGTGAATTTATTCATTCCGCTTTCCGTCTGTGAAGGTGGAAGCGTCAAAGCAGATTGCCTTTCTCGTCAGAGATTTACAGGCAGTTATTAAAAAGTACACTTCCGATAAGACTACGGACTACTTCTTTCGAGATCAAAGTCAAGATACTTGTTATACCTGTCAGAGAAAGGACATTGGGCTCCAGAATGTCCACAAAATAAAAGAAAATGAAAGACTAGAAAAAAGAGAGACAAACGTAAAGATAGCTATTATTATTGTTAAAAAAAGACATTAGTCTACAGAATATCCAAAGAAAGTGAGAAAAAAAAGAGACAAATGAGGACATTTCAAAAGCAGAAGAAGAAGAAACAGAAGATGAACCCATTCCAACAAAAAAATTAAAAGCAAAACACACATAAGAAATAACAGACGAACACATACCAGTGAAGAAATTCGAAAAAGATAGAGAAGAAAGAAAACAATTTACTTTTGTAAAGTGTTTTTCAAATTTCATTGTAATTTTATTCAAAGAGAATATATACATATAAAAAGTAAGTTTATCTGTGTTTTGTTTTTTAAAATAGGAATAAATTCTCTCTCTCTCTCTCACACACACACACAGACACACACACACACACACACAAGGCGATCTAGTGACTACCACCCCTTCGTCGAAAGTGCCGAAGTCAAAGTGTCTAAATGAAATGTATTGACTTGAATCGATAAATACTACAATTCCTCTTTCACCTAGTGACAAGAACAAAAATTCTATCGTGTGTTTGTCGTTTTCCAGTACACATGCACTCGCAAGTTTACAGTACATGACCTCTTTAGCGTGAGTCAAAAATTCCTTTGTACGTATGCACTGGAAATGTAAAAACCTGTTCATAAGTTTTGAATTGCATATCGTCTCAAAATCTAGAACAAAACACTTCGTCACTCATTATAAGTGATTTCATTGGCTAAAAAAACTTTTTTTACCGCGTTAGATTCGAATCGGTTTCAGCTGCTATTCACCCCGTTAGAAAGTTAAATGTATTTTTCTGCGTCTGACCGTTTGTTACTTTACAAAAAAATGAACACCCGGCCTATCGTACGCTTCGTGATGAATGAACATTAATCCCCCTTATGCGAAACAAGTTACCAAGGAGTATTTGGCTGTGCTTTGACAACCTTACATCTACTATTTGAAAAAGGATTATTGTGTATGAAGTAAATGGTGTGATATTTTACAAATAAAGGTGGATTCTTCCTATCGATGTGATTTTTTTAATGCGATGTGTGTTCTTGAAATTTCAGAAGGAAAATAACCATATAAAGTAAGTTTATCTGTGTTTTTATATGTTTAAAGTAGGAATAAAATATTATCTCTCTCTCTCTCTCTCTCTCTCTCTCTCTCTCTCTCTCTCTCTCTCTCTCTGACACACATCCGTGTTAGGTTGCCTCGTTTTGATGTACTTTGATTTTACCATTTTTTCAAACTTGAACAGAATCGCTCTGCCTTTTTAGAGACAGAGAGAAAAAACCTAATAAAGTACTTTCTTTGGCTGGATAGAGTAGCCGCATAACCAAAATTTTAAAACTCTCCGCTCTGAAAATCCTAATTTTTGTTACCTCCCGCCTAATATAACCCCCAAAATCGCTCCTATTTGATGCGTGACTTATCTTTCTATCTATTGACATACCTTTCTCTCTTACTCTCTCTCTTTCACTCTCAATCTGTTTCACAAAAACATACGCACATATTGACAGACACACTTGATTTTCCTATAGAATGATTTAGATTTCAATCATAATGGTATCTGTTCCTTGTTTTAAGACACGTTGCCTAGTTGGAAATGTCTACGTGAACCAGAAAGCTATGTGACTTTAGTTTCCATAAGTTTACATATGTTACAAGAACAATTTCTATCTTATGTTTGCTGTTTTTAAAACAAGGGAGCCGAAAAATTATAAAAATCGTTAGCGTGGCAAGAAACAATGTTACAGTACATGACCTTTCTAGCTTCAGTGCTGGCCCGAATATAGGAGTTTACGAACACAATTTAGTGCTGCCCTTGCTTCAAAAAAGTAGCAATTTTGTTAGCAGCATTCTTTGCTTTTAACATGTACAAGTGCACTTAATATAGCCCCTAGGTAACATTTTGACTCTGCGTACAATGTAAAAACTACACTGAATATAGTACCTAGGTAAAATTTTCAAAGCCGTGTACGATGTAAAAACGTTCACAGCCCTTGGATGATAGAATGTAGGGTATGCGTTGTAACATATTTAAAACATATTACATGTCGTGTTCGCTGACCGAATTTTAGACTTTAATTCAGTACATTTGAAATCATACCGTGTTCATTAGACAATAAATATAGATCTAACCCCGTTTTTTTTCAAAAATTGATGAATGAAAAAAATATGGCAATGAATATTTCTAACATAGGATTTACCCTGTTTTGTGTGTCTTTTCTCACAAATTCGAAAACTCTCTCTCTCTCTCTCTCTCTCTCTCTCTCTCTCTCTCTCTCTCTCTCTCTCTCTCCATTCTGGTAAACCTATGACATCCTATTCCTTTCCGTTAGAAAGCAAACGACCTCTCATTTCTCTCCAAACACACGCAACACTGTTACAAGAACAGACACACTCACCACACATTATAAAAATGACGTCATACAACATTTCTGTTCAAGTAAAGACCGTAAAGACCGCCACCTATTGCTACACTGTTACAAACCATACCCCTGTTTTTCAGATACTTATCAATGAAATATTTTGTCAATGAACGTTTCTAACTTAGGAATTACCCTTGTCTTTAGAAACTCATAAAAAGAGGGTACCCTAATGTTAATTTCTCGTTGTCCTATAATGCGGCAAAATGGTGTCCTACTTGTATTTCTTATTAAATTCAATAATAATAATAATATAAAATAATAATAATAATAATAATAATAATAATAATAATAATAATAAATTTGTGTGGCATGTTGAGAAAGACCTTTGATAAGGCTGAATATTAAATAAACAGGGTACTGGATATTAGATAACCGGATTTTAACTATCTCTTTCTTTCTCTCTGTGTTTCACACACACACACACACACACATACAAACATATACACACACTCTTCTTTTAAGGGTTGTTAGTATTATTTAGAAGGGCTTTATATGGTCTGTAGCCCGTTGAGTAAGGTTTACTCTGTAGGGTTGCATTGGAGATACTGAATGAGGTAGAGTAGATATATTATAAAGGGAGGTAACAAAAAGGTCTTATATAAGGCGCAAGACGTTTTTTTACTTAATTTATAAGAGGGATCATAGAGCTGTATGTGGGGTAAGTGCCATTAGTTTTATTTACAAAGAATAGATAACTGTGTGGTGGATAGTAGATCCTTGGTTGGTGGATAGTAGGTCACTGGTTGTTGGATAGCAGGTCCCCGTTTGTTGGATAGTAGATTCCTGGTTGTTGGATAGTATATTCCTTGTTGTTGGATAGTAGATAACTGGTTGTTGGAAGTAGACCACTTGTTGTTGGATAGTAGATATCTGGTTGTTGGATAGTGAGTCCCTGGGTGCTGTATAGTAAATAACTGGTTGGTGAATAGTAGATAACCGGGCTTTGATAGTAAATAACTGAGAGTATGCGTATGTTTCATCCCGTCCTTTAACATCCTACCCCTTCTTGTGTGATAGTATGTTTGTATGCACGTAAGGATAGCGCGTGTATCAACACTCTTACCCTTTTCGTTAGATAGTATTGGCATGTGTTTGTATTGTAATAAAAAAAGCTGTTGCTGGATAGTATGGGGGTGTGTTTGGACTGTAATAAAAAAAGAAGGTTGTTGGATAGTAGGGGTGTGTGTGTGTTAGATTGTGATAACAAAGCAGTTCTTTGGATAATATCGGTGTGTGTGTTTGGACTGTAATAAAAAAGCAGTTGCCGGATAGTAGGGGTGCCTGGGTGCTGGATAATAGATAACTAGTTTGTCGATAGTAAATAACTGGGTGCTGGATATTAGACAACTAGATGGTGGCTAGTAGATAACTGGTTGATGGAGATACTGAATGTAGTTTTGTTTTAAACAATAGGAGGGTAAAGTAGGCTTATTATAATGGGAAGTAACTAACTGGCCTTATAGAAGGCGCTGGATGTTTTTTTACTTAATTTATAAAAGGGATCATAGAGTGCTATGGAGGTGGACATTAGTTTTATTTAGAAGGGATAGATAACTGATTAGTGGATAGTATATAACTGGGTGCTTAATAGTAGACAAGTGGTATTGATATGTAAAGATTATGAGGACGGTAGTTTTGTTTTTAAAAAGGAGCGTAGAGGAGAGAGAGAGACATATTATAGAATGGGGTAGAGATTTTAGCTTTATATAGAGCTTAGGATTAGTGTTAGGGTTGGAGCTTATGTCATCCATACCGGCGAGCGTCATCTTTCTGGAGTTCTGTTAAGATACACAACTTCAATATAATGTTAAAAACATGCCTTTCAACATGGCAGCCTCATGTTGATTTCCCGTTTGTCCCCATAAACTTTCGACCTTTTGTCCCTATAAAATTTCGACCATTAATTTTCCCATCTTTATTTCCCGTTTGTCCCTATAAACGTTCGACTTTATTTAAAACAGGGCTCATCTACAGCCTTTCATTTCTCTTCCAAACACCCGTAACATTGTTACACAAACAGACAGACTTTCCTGACGTCATACATTCCGTTTCGAGTGCAGACTGTCGTCTCATGCTACACTGTTAAAAACCATACCTTTCAAGAGAGCGTCTATGTTAAATTTCCGTAGAGCACCGTAAATTGTTGACCCTATTTAACACAGGGCCCCCGTTTGTGTCTCGAGTGCCGTCCTCTATTACTCACTTCGTTAGTAGTACTTTGCCTTGATATAGTTCGTTCAGCCGTGCCTGGCCCAAATGTATCCCTTGCGATAAGGCCAGAACTGTCAGAAGGTCATCTTCGTTTTTTATAAGTACTGAATAACCTGGTGTGGGACAGGTGAATATGTAAATCCTATCTTAGTATCTGAACCAGTCAATGTAGCGGGTGGGGTCTGCTTAATGCCACTGTGGTAACAGAGTTCATGAGAAATTAAACATATTATAGTCCAACTGTCCAATCTGTAGTTCCATTATCCCCTAACCGAACTACCAAGATGTCCTTCATGTCACAGTTAGTTCGTTTTACTAAACTTAACTCTGGGAGTATATTTGGCTTTCCATGAATCATTACAAGTTCAGGCCGCAAGGATATTAGTTCAATGATTACCTGGGCAGTAAACTCTGAAGAACACTGAAGAATTTGTGGTGCTTCTAGCAATCATGTAAATATCTAACAACTGATAGACAACGTCAGCTGCGCGCTTGAAAGCTAGAGACATGAGAATACAAAACATGGTTCACCATAATCCATTTGAAGTTCCCTTGACACATGGACTGTATATCAATTAGCTCCACTTGTGATATAGAGCCAAAACTGTTGGTAAGAGGAAAACAACAGTTCTTGAGTGGATGGCCACTATTTTTTCCTTTGACACTCGATGCAAAGGGACTCACACAGCGTTATAGATTCTTTTGTGACACTGGCATATTTTTTTTTTGATTTTCTTTATCATTTTGTCTCAGTCTCCATATCTATTATATATATATATATATATATATATATATATATATGAGAATGCTTTATTCTCCATTCCCTGTTGCAATATGAGCACGCTTTAGCCTCCATGCCCTGTTGCAATATGAGCACGCTTTATGACATTTTAAGTGTCTTAATTGTCACAAAATACACAGGGTCATCAACAGCGTCCTTACGTTTCTTTATCAATTTTTGAACATTACCTCACTGAAGTATTTCATATTTCCTTAGCAGAGAGTACTGTTGCTGCGTTTTTCGTGTTGACAGGACAGCAGCCTAAGTGAGTTGCTCGTCGGACTTGTCCAAAGAAAGTCTTGTCTAATTTCCCTGAGAAAAAGACTCAGCAGGCCTATCATAATGTGGAATTAACATTTTGAAGTTCTTGACGGACCATGGTAAATTATTAATATTCAGCCCCCTGCTTGGGCTTCTTTTGTATGTCCCTCCACCTTATGAAGATCGTCCGCTTAATTGTATGGAAAGCTATAAACTGTGTGTACAAAGTGAAACACGTGACCTATTTCTGTTCTCCATATTTCACTGGCTACCGATAATGAGCACTCACTTGTTCTGCGTGAATAATAATGAGCTGTCCCTTGCTCGGGTATACCGATTAGTGATGTCATGGTCATCTTCGAACTCGAAGGACGAACAACACACTTGGTTATGTATCACTGATTAGCTATATTGAGCGATACCTATGCGATTGTTTGAGAATCAAGCTAAGCTTGGGGATTCGGAACTTATTAAAGTCTCCTATTCAATGCTTTTCATCCTATATAGTAACTGAGATAATTACATTGTATTCTAATCCATTTAGTTCAAAGAGTTTGTAGCTGCTGGTTCTATTGATATACGGAGTGTTTTCTGTAATTGTGACACATCCACAGTACTATAACATGAACTAATTACGAAATTTAAAGCTAATATTTTTAGTTCTACTTGTCATAGACAAGGAGAGCTAAAGGGATGGTCTGTTGTCTGTCGTCCGTCGTCAGTCCGTCAGTTAGCACAAGTTTGTTAACGCTACTTCTCCTCAACTACTTAGATGACTGCATTGAAACTTTACACACACATTCATCCCATGGTCTAGATGGTCCTAAATTAAACCGGTCCCGCTCTAAACATCGAATATGGCCGGCACAGCGCTCTTTTTTTTTTTTTTTTTTGATTCAACGTAAAAAGAACTGAATGACAACTCAAAATGACGATGACTTTGGGATAAAACAATCTGTGCTGGCAGTGGCGTTGTTTACCTACGTCACTTGAGAGCAGTTTGGATGCTTACGTTTAATTTGTCACCTCTCCTTAATTAAAGTTTTAGATAATTTGTAGACATTTTTCACTCACCTAACAATACACGCATGCATAGTACAAATAACGACATGAGTCTGAAATATATGTTGAGTTATTCATGGTATTGAGATTGTTGGGTCAACCATATAATTGGTGGGCTTACGACCCACTGATATAGGTTAATGGTTCAAATCATGTATGCTAAAATAAGAAAGAATCAACTGATACATAATAAATATGGACCCAGATATACATTTGAATGGTTAAACACCACAGGATAATAAAGAACTTTTAATCAAATTCTAAGCGTAACTGAGATGTCCCGGTACTTAATTCACGTTATATAACACAGAGCCATATATATATATATATATAGAACATATTTCAAGAAGTTCCTATGGTTGCGTACCGTAGACCTAAAAATCTGAAGGACCTTCTGGTACGTGCCAAGGTAACTTCAAACAACACCACAGATTCAGGCACATACTGCTGCAAAAACAAGCGTTGCCTAATTTGCAAACATATATCCGAAACCAAATCGTTCAGAATTTCGACGACAGGAGTTAGCTTCACTATCAGTTACAATTTAGGATGTCGAACCAAAAATGTAATCTATCTTCTAACATCAAAGATCTGTACCACTCAATATGTTTCCGAAACTGTTAATTTCAGAAAACGAATGAATAACCACGAGAGCTACATTCGCAACAAAATCAACGCGAAACTCACCAACTACTATACCACTCGACTGGGCATTCGGTCGAGTCCCTTGAGATGCTACCGATTGAACCTAACCTGGGGTGGACCAATATAGAACGCACATGTAATGAACGATATTGGATACTACAATTGAAAACTCATGGGTAGTTGGGCCTAAATGAAAAAGTCTGACCTTCTCAATGCAAGCTTATCAAAACTACAGCCATGCATCAGTTCATCAGACATACCCAACTTTTGCGATAATACTTACCCAAGCAAATATTCGGTAACTCTTTACTTGTACTATTATTATTATTATTATCATTATTATTATTATTATTATTATTATTATTATTATTATTATTATTATTAAATCATGTTCATTATCCCGCTACTCCATTCTCTGGACATATTTCCTGTAGTACCTCAATGCATAACTTTACCGGGATATAATTCCTTGTGTATATTTTGTAGATGGCATTAATTTTTCGCCACGTATGGTTTCCTTCCTTTGTCCACAGCCTGGAATTAGGTCAAAACATCTTAGTTTTCTGTACGATAGTAACCATAATTCTTCCTTTAATTTTTGCTATACAACTTTGTTGGGCTGACTAAAGCACAAAATAGACATGTAGTTTATCGTTTATCAATGTTTATTCTTTCTTTTTTCTATTTTTTGTTTGTTGTTTTTTTTTTTTTTTTGTTTTTTTTTTGTTTTTTTTTTTGTTTATAGATTTCCCCATGTCATTCAAACATACAGGAGTCAAGAATTTCTCCTGGCTTTTGTGTTTATTGTTTTGTTTTGTAGGGTAAGTTGTTTCTTCCCCTGACGAAGAGCTTGTTTAGCTCGAAACGTTGTAAACTGTTTTGTATTTGTGCCATTATCACTTTTTGTGTCAATATACTGGAAATTACACCATAGCTTATATTATTCTGTAGTAATTTTTTTCCCGCTTATTGTCAAGGACGGCTTACGTTCAAGGTAGCCGTATTATGGCGGTAAAATATCGCTTGTGTATAGGAAAATGGTTTATGTGTATCTAGAACTACTAATGTATGTTACCAAAATGTGAAATAATTTTTAAAGCCACACATTTCAATACATCATTAACAAAGAACATATTATATCTATATTTTTTGATCATTGATTTAATAATTATGTTTTTATATATAATTTCAAACATCTTTGCTTCTTCTGTAAAGACATAACTCTCTCTCTCTCTCTCTCTCTCTCTCTCTCTCTCTCTCTCTCTCTCTCTCTCTCTCTCTCTCTCTCTCTCTCTCTCTCCACGTTTACTTATATGCATACAAAATATGCGTTAAACAAATTAGGCAGCTTATTTTCGGGAAGGCTTATTTTGGAAATCTTACCGTCCGTAGTAAGTAATATGAGAGAACTGAGCTAGTTATATTTTTATGTATCACAATTTCATATAGGGGTACGAGAACATTACAAACCAAAATTTAAAAACAAATTGCATGACCAGCCATACTCGAGGATATTATTTCACAAATTTAAAAAAAATACTAGATCAGCAAGTTTTTGAAGACAATTAATGACCACTAATTTGCTTTTTCTTAGCAAAACATGAATAATGGCACAAATATACGTTGTATTTAGTTGAATGTTTTCAGACAGGTGATATAAACGTTTCATGAATTTAACATCAAAGTAACAAGATAATTGTCTTGAAGAATACCATTCAAGAGAAAGTGTCAATTTGATAATTTTAAACATAAAAACGATTTGCTCCAGTGTTGCAGACAAAAATGCAGATCTACAGATTACAATTAACGTTGATTACATGGAAATAAGCATCACCAGCCCTTGGTAGCAGGATGATTAAAACAGTGCAGTATGAGGAAGGAATAAATTGTGTATCTGATGTGGGTAAATACACAAAATTGTGAACAGAAAATAAAATACTATTAATTGAAAGAATGATTTACTGAACAATTTAATTACACATTACACAAACAAGCGAGAAAAAGTTTTCCCTTTAAGCAGTATAAGTACGTTACTTGCTTTATCAGTGCCGGGTAGAAATAGTTGACATGCAAACATATAAAAAAACGCAATAATGGATATTTGTTTTCAAAATGCTCTTTGACTGAGAACGTGAAAACAAATATGGGAGATGACACACACAATGCTTTCAAAGAAACCTTCAAAGAAAGAAAACCTTTAAAGATACGCTTTGATGAGTGAAAGAGTTTTACAACAGGGAAGTTAATGATCGGCTGGAAAAGGAGACCATTCGCTTGCAAGGAAGAAAACATATCTAAATTATGGGTCAGTCTATTCGGTTACCTGACAACTGATACATTTGGAACGCCTAACATTAAAATTAGTGAAACTTTTAGAATTTCATAATACAAAACAATTTTCGAAAAGGATTATCTTCCTAACTTTACCGAGGAAATATTTAAAATCAGACAAGTACTTTTTGGTCCAGTCGTTTACAAACTGGAAAATATGAAGGGGGAGGGTATGTTTTACGAACAAGAGTTATCTCTGTACAACAAAAAAGAATGACATATACAAAATGGAAACATTTTGAAGACCAATGTGTTGTTTTTCTACATGTGTTACATTCAAAAACCCAAAGATGAGAATACCATTTTATTTTTCTTCAGAACTGTCATATTCCAAAGGTTGATAAACAGTCCCTGACAGTACGACAATAAATATTTGATGGCAAAAAGGAAGACAAAGCGAGAATAAGTTATATAGAGAAGAAGTACTGTGGTGGTGACTGCCCTACTTTCAGATCTGAAAATGCGATTCTCTACTCGGATGTTTAGATGTCACATGGCGACTTATAAACGTCAAAAACATAACTTATCATGAAATAAACAAGTGATAATTTTATTGATACTAACTGTTGACGGAGGTGCTATTTGTTTACGTTTTAAAGTAGAAGAGTAGTGTAGGACAGTTGATAAACTCGAATTCACCTAGGAGGATGTTCTT
Organism: Margaritifera margaritifera; assembly: GCA_029931535.1. NCBI lineage: Eukaryota > Metazoa > Mollusca > Bivalvia > Unionida > Margaritiferidae > Margaritifera > Margaritifera margaritifera. Next base: position 484,644 of record JAQPZY010001219.1, read on the forward strand.
TCGAAGAAAATCCTCAACTACGCTGACGAGCTTCGCAAATTTTCTGTTAGATGCTTTCTTTACACCGTTGATATAAAATGAAAATAGCAAACCAACTAAAGCAAAAAGAAGCAAAATAATATGTTCAGCTAGAAAAGAAAGCACCTGAACAGCACTCAGCAGCAACCAGCTTATCACTGTACCAGTAATACTGGGTCAAGCTGATGCTGATGTTTTCGCTAACTTAAACAAGTTATTACCAATTTTATTAAGCCATTTTTAGTTTTGGCAATGAATTGATTATCTTTGTCTCCTGACTGGGAACCACCAAAACTTGTTCCTCCACCACATACTAAGCCTTTGGCAACATTTGCTATAGAAAGAACAATCGTAGATATAGTCTTAGCTCTTGCAGTGGTTATAGCAGCTTTGTTACGCCATTTTCTTTAAACAGCTAATTCAGCCTTTAACCTAAAGATCATTTTTCTTTAACTTTTTAATTGAATTTCTGTAATGTTTCTGTGAAAACACACACACACACACACACACACACACACACAAATGTATTTGATGTCCAACTAATTGCCTTTTTTCTGCACTTCCAACTACTATTGGAATACATCATTTTATTTGGATCTGTTTCGTTGCTGATGTCTTTGTTTAACTGTTAAATTTGTTTTCACATTTTTCAGATCTCGTAGATCTACTCTTAAAATACAACACAATAAATGTTTATCCCTTAATAAATAATACAATGTTTTATGTAAGCAAATATATATTGTGTTGTTCCTTCGAAATACTTCGCCAAAGGCGACGCTGTTTCCAGCACAGTAAATGGCTGCAGTATCAGTAATGATTCGAGGAGCAAAGGCTAACCGTTTAGCCTTTGCAGAGACCAACCGACTGTTCAATCTATTTGATCGGTATGAAGCTCAACAGAAAGGAATTTAGTCATGGAAAAACAACAGAGGAAATCTGCAGAGTTCAAGGAAAACAGAGCTAAGACACTTGAGTACTTGAATGAAAGATTGAAAGAACAAGGTTTCGTTACTTGGTATTAAACATCCTGGGTAATGCATTTGCTCTGTGTGCATCTACTCGCTCAGAAAATGTCGTCAAACTTGAAAAACGGACATACAGTCTTGAACATATTCAACCACAACAGCCTGAACTGAATGATTTCTATCAGCATTGTAATCAACAGGTAAATTAATTGCACTTATAATGGGTGTTAGCGTGTTTATTGCTTTACAATTTGTTTGGTTTAGAAAAAAGCCTTCAACGTTTTTGTTGCTAACACATAAATAGCGTGTGCCTTCGGCACAACCCTTTTTTATTTGTCGCTAGATAAATAATGAAATGTCAACATACGGTAAATACATAACTCCTCACTGGCAGGAGAAGATATCACAAGAATTTAAATGCTTAAATCCAGCATATCATTGTATCACATACACATCGAGCAACAACAAAAGCCCGAACAAACATTACTGATAGCCATTCTGAAGCTAACCCTAAATATATTGATTTTTACAGGTAGTTTTCGTTCGTCAAGTTTGCTATGAAAGTAAAAGGAAATGCTAGCATTTCAGATTGAACAGCACACTTGCAAAATGTCTCTAAAGTGACAGAAGGTGGAAACCAAGACCACAGATCAGAAAACATTTGTCTCCAGTTCATTACGATTACTGTGCATAAGTACATAATTGAAAGTGTTTTCTTGTATGACAACATCACTAGAGAGAGAACTATCAACATACCATTCATGTTGATGTACAAATACTCTTTTATGATTGATGACTGTGGCAATCTTAACGATGTAAATAAGAAAGTAACTAACCATAACTAAACTATCATTTAGTGGTAGACATTTTAAAACTATCATTCTAGGTGGTCGTGTAAAAGTACAAGTCTGTAATCAAAGATTGTAGAGAAATATACGTTTTGGGGTCATCTTCTACAGCAAGTACCAAAAAAAAGCAATGGAAATAATCTTCACTAAAAATGATCACGTTACAGATGATGAACAAGGAGTGATTGTAGATACTTTCAAACAGTACAAGAGAAACAGACTTTTAATGAGACGACAATTTTCTTTCCAATACAAAATTGTTACAAAGTGACATTATTCCACCTGTCTTCAAATTAGTTGTCTAAAATGTCGTGTATCTCTATCCCTATATATGAGGGCATGTTTAGCATGTTATCTTTGGCATCTATGAACCTTAACTTTCTCCAGTTCAAATATTTTCTTTGCTGGTCAGGATGTGTCAGATCCAACGATGCACATGGTATAAAATGATCAATGTTTGAGTTACAGCTTTAAAACGTTTTAGCTATTCACTAAAATAACTGAATAGCTGTTACTTCGACCGTTCTTTGACTTTTTTCAGATTTAAAGTTGCATTTGAGTGGTTTTCATTCATGCCTAGAAATCCTCAAATTTATATAATTTTCATACTTACTTTTGGCATTTCTTTTGTTAAATTAATATTTTAATTTGGAGGCTTATGTATAATTAACATACTGATAGTGCTGTGTAATATAAGGATGTTTAACACTGTTATTGGAGAGAGGAAGAGAGAGAAAAAAGTGCGTGTCTGTGAGAAATTAAAGCCTCTATCTGGCAAAATCTGATCATTATACTCAAGCAGGTCCAGGATTCATAACCTTAGAATCGTCACCTTGTCCGGTCCGTCCACCAAAAGCTTTAGAAATAAGACTAACAGAACCAATGTAAGTAATCGCAAAGAGGACCTTATACTATTGTGACAATTGTTTCCACGAAGCTTCGTGCGCTGTTAAGTTCCTTCGGTGCTCAATAACAATTTCACAGTAGTCAATAACTCGGCACCACATGTGACAAATTCCTGTACACTGTCTCCTTGCTATGCCATTTCACTTAGAAACACAACATCCTAGCAAGCTGTGGCAGCCATTGCCTGAGTAGCTCAGACACAACTGTTGCTAACACAGTAAATCAACATGCAAGATCCTGGTGTTGAATATTGAGTTTCAACTTTATGAAAATCAGAAAAAAGAGATGAACCTAGTGACCAAACTTTACACTTTGAAAACGTTTTCGTGCAACAGTGTAGTAGTCCAGCAAAGGAAGCATGATGGGGCAGTCCAGTAAAAATGTTGACCCAGAATTCCTATCACCATGATCTGGGAAAGAGTCACTGAAATTCAAAGCACTGAGGTGTCGTAGCTGGGAACGATTTTCCTCTTGTAATCTTGCCAAATTAACCGTGACTTTTAATTCTTGCTCCGATCTGCAATCAACCTCAGGCAAGTGTCACGAAGAACTGTAAAAAAGGAAATAGTCCATATATAATGTACATAAATCTTATTGAAAAATAGAATATAATTTTAAGGGCCTGAAAAATCAATAAAACAGCTAATTTTCTTTATAAACATCAAAATATAATCAAACTACGGCCTCTTTACCAGAAGGAATAGTAACAGTATCAAACGTTGGAACCCTGGTATTTCTATATTTGTGTGATTGAAAGCAAATTAAGTGTATATGCAACTGTAATAAATATTACAAATAAGAGTGTTTCCAATAAGTATTGTTGGAACATGAATGTCTCTCCCCCCCCCCCCCCGCACATATAAAACCTAACGAAGGTGGGACATGTGCACCAAAAACAACGGGAACACTATATGGTCAACCCACGTGTGCCTTTGCTAAAACGAAGCAAACAAAATATTTATAATAAACATAATACCATTTAGATGGATAGAACAAAAACTCAATAACTTGTTTTATTAAATTTAACCATGAAATATTACCTGAAGAATTATCAGTCTGTAAATCATTCTCTCTGGGTGAAATAAAGTTCTCAGAGTCAGTATTACTCAAATCGATGATGGCTTCAACAGCAAACAAATACCGTTTTCCATGTATCTCCTTCTTCTTTTGTTAGTACATGGCGGACAGCTACTGAGTTTACTCAAATCTCTTCGTGGATAACACTGGCTCAGGTGTGCTCCTTGTACGAAGGGTATTGAAACAGTTTTGAATATTAGTGCGCTGAAAACAAAGTTCTTTATTAGCAAACAGTATGTCAGTCCATCCCCTCAGAGTACTCCCCATGCAGCTTTGTACACTTTCTCAGTCTCTGTATCCAAATATTAAATGCCATTTTGTATTTACTTACTGGAAAATTGCACTTCCAACAGCATGGCGGCTTTCAAATCGTCTGCCCTTCAGCGAATCTTTGATAACGGGATTCAGCCAAAAATCACTTGGAGCTAAATCAGGGCCGTATGGAGGAAGTGGCAAAGTTTGGACGCTGTTCTCCTTCAGGAATTCTGTCACGAAGCGGATTTATCCGCCTGTGCGTCGTCATGGAATATATGGATAGCTCGAGCACCGGTGCGCAGACGGGTGGTTCGGGAGTGTTTCGCAGCTTTTGGCAACACTTTGGGACAAAGAAGTGTCTAGTGATACTTGCAGATCCAGGAACAGGTACCTGGACAACCGGGTCTTTTGCATTGAAAACTAATGCGTATAAAACTCTCTTGACAGTTCGAATACGTCGAATGATTTGTGGTCTCAGCTTGCTTCTGTTATCCAAACTTGACTAGTCTCTCATGAGTCAGGTTCAAGAGAGTTAATCCATATTTCATCACCTGCGACAATCTCATCCAAACCTTTCTGGTCATTCTTTATATATTTGGCCAGTAGCTGTTTGGTGATTTCAATCCGAGTCTGTTTTTTATCAGCTGTCAACAAATGCGGGACCCATATTCCAAAACCTTTCTAAGCATTAAATGATTATTCAATATCTTAAACACAGCTGACGAATTAATGCTCGTGATAATAGAAATATCTTCCACTGTGTATCGAGCATCTTGATCAATTGCCACCTTCACAACATCAACTTCCCACTCACTAATCGCAGACAACGGTCTTCTAGGACGTGGGTCATCTTCCATGTATTTTCAGCCATCTTTAAAACGAAGAAACCAACTCAAAAGTGTAGGATAAGACAGAGAATTGTATCTGTAAACTTTATCCAAGTCGGCCTTGATATCAGCGGGAGAGTGCCCTAAGAGTGCCCGGATTTTACAGTATGCTCTTTGCTCAGTAGCAGAATTGTTCTCCTTCTCCGACATTTTTAGGTCACTGTTATTTACCTATGTTACGCCAAACACTTATACCTGCAGCTGTTCGGAGTGCTGTACATGCAGCTGCACATCATTTATAGAATGTTATTTTGTCTATCAATCGACTTTTGATTAATTTATTGACAGGCTAAAAGAAACAAAAACGTTATAACACAATAATTAGAACTTTCCAAATAACACTTGTATTCCACATGCTGCTGTCAGGTGTATATTCAGGGTCGTTGGACTTGCTACTCATCCTGCCAAAAATTATATGTATATATATAAAATTATATATATATACAAAGTTACATAAAAAAAATGGAGACAGACTCATTCTTTACACAAGTTAAAATCTAAAGTTTACAAAAATTAGGTTCACTATTTTCTTTAAAAAAAATTTTTATTCATATGTACCGACTGTGGAACCACCATACAAAATGATATGACATAACAAGTGGAAGTAGGAGTAAGTGGTTATGAGATTTGTCATTGTACGTTATAGTTCATTTGTTATATAAAAAGATACTGTACATGCCAAAACAAGTGAAAATCTCAAATTGTGAAAAAGTAGGCCTATAATTTAATTTATATTTTTGAAATTAAGCTTCTTTTTTTTTCCCCCCTTTTCAAATGCCACTCTATACTATAGTGATCAGCGACAAAATGACACAACATACCGTGGACCCATCAGGAAACAATTACATACAATAACGAGGAGATGGAGGTGTTATTGGTGTTGTATTCAGTTATATCGTGAAATCTTTAAACCAAAGTGATAGAAATCAACTATTATTTTAGTTAATTTCACTGTTAAATCGCAGCAGATTTATTACATTCCTTCGGTATAGTCGTGCCTACTATGAAGTCTCTATAGCACACTATAATAATAACAATAATAATAATAATAATGTCCTTTTATATACAATGTGACATAATTAGCTAACAACTAGTTTACATTATGACCATCCAGTTAAAACAAATATGCATGTAATTAGTAAAGAATCTACAAGGTTAACATCTCCCGTGTAAAATAATACCAATATAAACAAAGATAATGTTCGATCGTGTTCAGTTGGAATCCATGTTTTTTTTCTTCGTGTTAATCGCCACCAACCACTTCTGTACTTTTTATGACTCTTTAGGAAAACGGATAAAAGGAATGTTTTTGGACATAAAAGCGTCTGACAAAACTGATGACACAGCACGACCCGACCATTGTTAGGAGTAAATAATACAGCCAACAACCTTGGCATAAATCCGCTGTCATTGTGACAACCAGGCCCGGAATTACCAACATTATCCTGCCCATTGATAATACCCGGTGGCTAAAAGTCCGTATTCGAAGCAGAAAGGACACGGAGCACTACACACGGTATATGCATATATTGACAAACCATAGTCACTTGTAGAAATAACATAATCGCAATAGCACAAATTGCCTCCGATTGGGTCATAAGTCAATTTGCTGCTAGAAATAGTAGCATCCAAGTAATAATGGAGCCTGAATAATTTTTGTGACTTAGGGTCTGTGGGTCAAGATTTCATTGATGAACCTCAGATACAATTTTAAGTACACTATAACATTTTTATTGATTTTAATTTAATATTTTAATTCATTTGTATCTATGCCATGCGTAATACTATTTCATATTTATATATTTTTACAACTTTTGTATCGTAAAAGGAGAAGAACATTATTCACCACTGGCTTTCATTCTAATCCTTTACCTTCTATACTGTGCTTCTTGTAATCACCAATTACAAATTTATGAAAAAAAAAATATGATAAACTCGACCGGGCAAAGTTGAAACATTATTGGTAAGAATATCTAGATATGAAAAAATATATGTAGTACTAGTATGCTCCCACTGCTTGCAAAGGTGACATCATGTACACCAAAAGGTGCTTAACCGTCAGGTTTTTGGCTCTCACGTTTTGCCATTAATGCATGCATTCGTTAAACATCAGTAACAAGAAATCTCCATTGCGAATTGTACCGCTTCTGTGGTCGTTTTGAAGAGGGACAAGATGTTATTCATATGCTGGGGCTGTCTTTCCTAAAAAGACACTCGCTTCGTTTCTTCTAAAATTTCAACATGCTTGATTCTTTTCTATTAAAGTTAATATTTCAGCTTAATTAAAGTTTGTCGAAAAGAGAAAATTCAGCGTCTTAGGGGCATAAAATGTTTACGAGCAACTGATGCTTACTACTTCTCATGTCATATTTTGGAGAAAAATAATTTCGCGAAGATGGATTCTACGCTGAATTCGCTAAAATTTTGTGCTCGCTAGAATTTTGCGATTTACATTAGTTACAGACAACACACACACACACATATGTATATATATATATATATATATATATATATATATATATATATATATATATATATATATATATATATATATACTGAGAGACGGAGAGGTAGAGAGCGTGGTCTATGTAATACATTTTTTGCGTTAAATTCAGATGATACGATGCCAATACTGTCAATACTCAATAGCATGGTTCTCTGCGTCTTTGATGGTACTGATATGACTGACCACAGTTGTGATTGAATGGATTGTGCATAGATGTAAACGGAGGGAGAGGAAAGATTCTCCAGAAAAACTCCCAGAAGTCAAAGAGGACCCCAAAGGGAACCAAAATCATATTGCAGCAGTGCATCCATCTGATACAGGCTAATCAATGTTGCAAATTCCATGCATTTTATTGGATCCCGACAAAGGGGAAATATGTACTCGTTTGATTTCTTTTTTTTTTTTCTTTTTTCCTTTTTTTTTATATCTAGGGTCGCTTGTATCCTTATTATGGACTCGTTTTGTTTTGCTTTCCTTTGTTTTGATCCCAGATCGTTTCTCGTCATATTTGTTTCTTCTGTTGCATATACATGTCACTTTCATTATAGCTTTTGTTATGCTAGGGTTTTCAGTTATTTTACTGACAACCTTCATTGTAAAACATTTACAAAGTCGGGATGGAGCGGAGGGGGCACGATGTATTATCAGTTAGTTTAACCTGAGACATTGACTTTTTCGTGTATTATGTACGCTCACACACTCAAGTAAAACGCCTGCTGCTCAATCGATGATTATCTTACTCAAAATAAAAAAAATCCAAAGGAAGTCGCCATTAGTTTTCAACGTAATTTATTATCCGTCGCTTGAATCTTAATAATTCATCTGTATTCTTTAAATAAATTTTTGTATTTTTATTTTGTGAATTGATTTAATTTACTTGATTCCACAACCAATTCTAAAAACTAATACCACGCGCTCTCAACGGCTCAGATGCTTCCTTGGTGTATGTGATTTTTTTCAAAGGGACATTTAGTCTCCTAGAACTTCACGGACTTTAGTTTATGCAATCACATTATCCAGAGAAAAATGGTATGATGGATGTAATTGTTAATGGGCTTACTCATCAAGGAACTCAATAATATCTCTCAAAATCTGGGCCATTGTACTACCGTGATCAGAAACCACCGCACTGGTAATTGTGATAAAATCAAATCCGAAACGGTCATAAAAAAAACGGTTTAGTTTATGAAATCAGTATGGATTTCATAACATCAACATAGTTCCGGTCAAAATATTGAAATCAGTATGGAGTTCATAACATCAACATAGTTCCGGTCAAAATATTGAAATCAGTATGGATTTCAAACATCAACATAGTTCCGGTCAAAATATTGAAATAAGAATAATGCTCCTAATCTGAAAAAGTTGTGCAAAAATTAGGCAAAGAAATAAAGAACTGACCAATAGTATGGACCATGTTCATATAGAACTGACCAATAGTATCGAACATGTTCATAAAGTATTTTCAAATTTCTGTGTTTTTAATGTTGATATCAATAGCAACACATCAGTGTGTGGTTTGAAGAAGAAGAAGAAGAAGAAGAAGAAAGCAAAATAATTCATTCGTACCTAGCGAGCATTCTACGTTTAGGGAGACAATAACGTATGCTCCTCAAGAAACTACGTCAGATTTATTTCCCTTTCATTGTCTAATAATAATAATAAATTTTGATGTCATGCAGTACCAAATAAGCTTTCCAAATTTAAACACACACACACAGTAGAAACGTGATTCTTGTTATCTATAATAGTTCTTGCTATCATCTTCTTTCATCTATAATAGTTTTCTATTAAGAACTATTAACAGTATCAATATTAAGAAATCTAAGAGCAGAATCAGCTGTACTTCTGTTTGGAAGGGATGATATCACTGTAGAACATGTTTCCATTTATCAATATTTAACAACTGTAAGTCAAAATATAACTGTAGTTGTCATGGAAACATCAAATTCTGTCCGTAAAACATTAATGAAAATTTCATACCAAAATATGCGCCACTTTTTATTCTGGGAACTCCTAAATTTACAAGATAATCCCAGTGTTATAGTGTGTATTACACTAGCAGAGATGTGCATGCTTATGGGAATAAACTAGTAAAATTAATTGAATATTAACCTTCAGTTAGAAAATGTATGAACAATTGTAAAATAAATTGTATTAACATTTTCTAACTATTCCAAGACAGCATGAAAATTTTTGTTTTAATTTCTGTTTTCCTCAAGCAGCAAAAGAGTGATTTGTAAACTTATATGCGTTTATCACACACACCATGCTCATTGTGTGAAAGGTATACACACATCTGTATCCGCATGCATGCTCATTGTGTGAAAGATATACACACATCTGTCAACGCATACATGCTCATTGTGTGAAAGGTATACACATCTCTGTATCCGCATGCATGCTCATTGTGTGAAAGGTATACACACATCTGTATCCGCATGCATGCTCATTGTGTGAAAGATATACACACATCTGTCAACGCATGCATGCTCATTGTGTGAAAGGTATACACATCTCTGTATCCGCATGCATGCTCATTGTGTGAAAGGTATACACACATTTGTATCCGCATGCATGGTCATTGAAGCTGTATGTTGAATTCTTTCATTGTACACAATCCTTTTTAAGACTTTGGTTCAGATACATCTAGCATGCGGGGTCAAATTGAAAGATCTTTTCTTCGTTAGTTGTAAATTTGTATGTAATACCGGTAATTTAAATAGTATGGAAAACGAATCGTATTTGCTCGGTGCCACCTTAACAGGTGCATGTACCTACATAGATATGTATTACCTCAACGACCATGTTATTGAATATGATGCGAAACTTTTAAGGAGAGGAATCGCTCTTGTATGTATGTGTCTCTACACTCAGACATACGCGCGCGCGTGCGTGTGTGCGTGTGTGTGTGTGTGTGTGTGTGTGTCCAAACTTGTACTCATAGGCCATATACTCAAGTACGCGTGGCTACTGTATTAGTGGATCTTTCCAGCAGTTGTTTGTTTCCAGGTATATAATGCCAATTACTATGTAGCTATTATGACTTTGTTCTTATGATTGGCTAATACCACTCTCTCTCTCTCTCTCTCTCTCTCTCTCTCTCTCATTTAGCGAATTTATTGGTTCATTGGGGTAAAATATGAAACATAAAGAAAACGGTAATTTATAGTTGAATTTTTCATTGATTAGATCATAAAAATGGTTACGGTTTGATATTTTTAAGCCCTTTCTTTCTGAAGGTCCTACGTGACCAATAAATGCTCTGTGACCCCGTTTGCTTAAAATGTTTTAAAGCCTGTAATTTCTAAACCACCGAAAACATTTACCTGGTCATGTTTTGGAAAAGTCAAGTCATTCAATGTTGCATCATACGTATATTTTCTGTAAATTTGACAGAATTAAACGTTTGCTGGAAAGACAACATTTTGAGCTGAGCACATGACTACTTATTATGTTTTAGAAAAGCGAACCTAGAATCAGAAGAAAAGATCATTTCTTTATAATAACAAATAACAAACGAATTGAAAAATATCGCAACAGATTAATACATATTCATTAATTAGAAAGAAAGCTTGAAGAGCAACAGATTCGATAAAGAAGTAACATTTTTATGAAGTGCTACAACATCATATCCATACGCTTCTCTCATGGCTTATTTTGTCAAAGTACATAGTTTTAGAAGCGTTATATTAAGTAGGCGGTGATTTACGTTTAATCGGAATATAAATAAGAAGTATACCTAGTCCACGGTCTGTTGTCATAAATTTGCCTTCTGTGTGAATTTTGTGAGGAAACTTAGCAACATATATCATTTTAAATCAAATACCAAGAGGACTTTTTTTTAAAATAAAAAAACAATGATGTCATTTTTTTTCTCATTAAGGTCAAGGTCAAAAGTCAAACTAAACTCTGAATGGTGTAAACTCAATTTCAGTTGCACTTCTGCAGGCGTCAACAAAATCAAACCCTGTCAGATCATTACTTTTTAAGAAAGTAACATCGGAAATTTAAGGTAAAAAAACAACAGCAAAACAAAAAACAACCAAAAAACCCATCTTTTTCCATATTTTATTCACTAGTCTATGGCCACATGCGAGACGTATGATAATATAGTTGTGTCCATTAGTCCATGTAGAAACTTTCAGTTTCAACGCAATGACGCAAGTTCTACTCCAAGAACTTTCACGAATTCATCACATAAAAAGAAGACTGCTGATTTTGAGGTCAAAAGGTTACAGGTCAAGTTAACCGTGACCTGACTTGCCTCCATGATATCTGAATGGTGCCTAAGGTTCAGCGGAATATGGCTTTACCAGCTCTTACAGCTATGAATCCCTATGATTGTTCAAAAAAGTAGTCTTCTGTTCGGGTCTAAAGGTAAAAGGTCATGGTCATTATGGACCAAAATGGAGGAAACAGTCTCCAAGATTTTCTCGAGTCCCATTCTATGCTGTACATTCACTAAAGTTTACAAGTAGGGTGTATGTACGTAAAAAAGAGTTGAGCGGCCAATTTCACTTTAACCTGAACAAGTCAAATTGCTTTTTGAATTGCTTCACACGTGCATTTCATATCTTCATCAAAATTTATAAGGTATTTTCACTGGAATCTGCAACAGACCTACTAAATTTCGAGATGGAAGGTAAAAGATCAATGCCACTATAGTTTAAAGAATATCTAAATTGTAATCCTTTCTAAGATTAGTTTTCAAATTCTTCTATATTTCATTGCATTACCTCAACAATTAATATTATCAACACAGATTACATAAATACTTGTAAATCGTTAAACTAAAAAGACCTTACCTTTAATACGATATCAGTCTTACCAACGGAGTATTGTATCTCAATTTTTTAAAACAAATTACAATATAATATGTCATGTAATGACTGCACTGAGCATCATGCCTATGGAACTCTTTGACACACCTTTAAATAACCTGATTATCCGTTCACTATCTCCACGTTGTACTTCAATTGTTTTCACATCAGTACAACATGTATGGGGTACGAGTCATATCAAAATATGGCTAAATCACTGGTTTCCCTTCTTCATGTTTTCCAAGTACGATTAAAAACTCAGGTATTTTTTTGCACAGAGTTAATTAACTGAACTACATTTGCACATCTCTTGCAGTACAAAATTGCCAGGAATACACATTGTGCATATTTCATCACAGCGTAAAGGGATGGAGCAAAGACATTCTTCTTGAATAATTTCTTGATCTTTTTTTCTCGCATGGATCTAGAATACTTGGATTGGCAGCATAATCTTGCCACTACACAATAGTCGCATCTTTTCCCTGACATATTATTTCGAATTCTTGAAGAATGAAGATGCTCCTTTGTTTTTTCTCTCTCTTATTTTATTTCGCATGATATTGAGCATGCTCCAACTAATAGTTTGAAGAAAAAGTTTTTTTTAATATCAGATATGTGAGAACTTCTTCGTGGCTTCCATTGTAGCCATGAAGCCTTCAGCTTGAGGAAAGACTGAATGATGTGTTTTGAACTTGACATAAAACAAGTTCGACAATTTTAATTTTCCCTAACCTGCAGGCCGACCAGTTACGTACAATCAGAGAAAACCATAAAAACCAGTAGAAGCTGATGTCTATTAGTCAGGATCCCTGTGTTCAATTTAGACTACATTGGAGAGTGGAGTTGAACACCTATAGTGCGGAGTCCCAGAGACGATAAATGCATATGTATACAATTTTGGGTTGTGAATAAGGGCAAAAAATAAAGAAGTAAGTATTTAATGTAAGCCACCCCGCCCCACCAGACGGTAGCGTTGATGGCATGTTGTGTGTTATTCTGGTGTCTGTTTCACCTCATGTTCTTTGACATTTAAAGGGTTGGGCATAACTTTTCTGAATGTTAATACTATAGAATCTACTGAGTATGCAAAATGATTGATGATTGTCTGGGCCAAGTAAATAAAGTCTATTTTCTGGTCAACATTTGGAGAAAAAAAATTGTTTTTTGAAAAGTCTTCTACTTTGGTAATATCATCAACGACACAACCAACTACTGAAATCTGTCCTTATCTTGTTTCCCTTGTCATACTATTCGTGGAACCTTTCAGGCTGTATCAGTCAAAGCAGAATCAAGCTGCACGCGGCTGCCCTACAAATCATTTCTTGTTGGGATCTCATAACAATAAACATTCTCCTTGATAGAGCTTGATCCCCATTTAAATTTACAAACTGTGATGTTTTCACCGGTTTTTTTTTTTTTTTGTGGAACATTTCTCTAAACTTCTAGATTTACCTCCTTAATTAGAGACCAGAAATCCACATAACCGAGGTAATATAAAAACAAAAGACTTGTATTTATTACGTTGGAGTTCATCCTTCTTCATAAGAATCCATATAACATTCTCAGCCATCAATATTTTTTCAATATTTTATCTTAGCTACAAACCTGTTTGTCATTACAGTTGTCAATGTCTTTATATTGATTTATATCCTTATATATATAATTTGTGACATCTCATTATGCCTAGCTTTTTCTTGCATAAATATCACAAGTAACTTATGAGCTTCTTCTGAGAATGACCTCGAGATCAGGACCCAGGGTCCTGGGCAAGAAAAACGCAACTTTTTTATGCTCAGTCATTCAAAAAGATTGTAGATAGGCCACCAAGAATTTCTGTCCGCCTTTCCAATAGTTGTATGCCATGACCTCTTCTTATTGCACATGATACTATATTTAAACTATAACCAGTAAAATGTGCATCTCTGAATTGCTAGATGATATAGGAAAATTGCATTCACACATTTTAAGACTTTGGAGACGAAAGCTGAAGTTGATATGTTGACTTTTATAAACAACAGGTGGAATAGGACCGTCATCATTAAGGAACTCGGTCTCATAAAGATTCAGTTATCTTCATTTTTATGTAACTTGTCCATGTACCAGATACTGTCAGTAATGCCAATTAATTGCACCAGCTATTGATTGTATCTAGATCATTTTATAAACTGAAACGGTAGCCTTTCGCAATCGTCCTGTACAATTGTTACATTTTCCAAACAGGTTTCAACCATTCAAGTAATGCCTGCGTCATCGTTATACAAGCAATAACACCCCTTTTATATGCCCACCTTCTAATTATTCGTGGTTGTGTGACAATTGTAAGATATTAGGTCCAGTCCATTCACAACTAATACTATTCTAGTCCGTTTAACAGTATAAGATAATGTGCGATATTATCTGAAAATGTAAAACAATCCACTGCTCATCTTTGACCGGATAGAATAAACAAAATATGAGAATCTTCGAATACGTTGTAATATATTGGCACATTTTAAGCTGTTTCACTTTTTCATCCATCTACATGTGTAATGTGATTAAAGTTTTCCTAAGAGTTTCCATGACGATTGCACGGTATACATAGAGTGAATTGACAATCCTATACTTGTGCTGGTTTGGAGTTCATTCAAGTGAAGTTCACTGACGTATGCTGCTGTTATATTATTGCACTCACTGTACTACACTCACCAGGTGTAAATTACATTCAACATCACAAGCATAAGTGGGATCTACCTGACCAATTTTCCGATTATCTGCTATAATAGCTTGTATTCCCCAAATGACTTGCAACAGATGGTAACTTTATGGGTTTTAAATCAAAGTCTACCAACCCATAACAGTATAACTTGGTCTCACTTCACCTGTAACCTGATTGTTCAGTGTAGTGCGGTATTAATCAGTGGCAGTTACACAGGCATGCGTGACAAATCTTCAATACACTCTGTGTGTACTGTATAATTGATAATATGCTGCACTTGTTCAAGCAGTAATTAGTTTACTCCATGGACACTTATTTACATTAGCTTAAATACTACCCTTGACATTTATGACTTAATAGCCCCTCTAAATATATTAGCACACATCAAGCAAAAAAATTCCAACTGAAAAACTATGCAGACCTTTATGGAAAATCGTAGAACGGTGAGATATTTATGGAGATATATATAGATTTTACATTCATTTTGGCGTCTTACATTTGACACTGAAATGTGACCATGCCCCGACTTTAGAGATAAAAGTGGCAACATTGTTTTCCAGATTTCTTATATCATAGGCTTCCAAATGATATATGTTGCCAACTTTCTTCAGGAACTTCACACGGAAGTACAACTGACCCTAGGCAAAACGTCTGGGCGGCTGGTTTGTATATATTTGAGCGGTGTTAACCATGGACCAGATATATAGGTCTACAAGGATATTTAATATGAGGTTCGTAAACAGTAAATATACCACCACCCTTGATACTGGACCAAAATTAATTCACGAGTCGTACGAGTCGACTGCATGACACTCAATGCACCTTTTTACATTCCACAATAGACTCGTCGTGTCTGCTGTCATATTATTTTGATGGACCTATACTCAGGGTCTGCATACATCAGAACAAGTTTAACTTGCTACTATAGTTACATATTTACCTTTGTGGACGAATATAGATGAAACCACAAATATATTTAAATATACATTTTCCTTTAGGTCTATTTCCACATATGTCCGAATTTGCTTCAGTGTCAGTTTTTACCCTGTTCACATACAAACTGCAACAATAATGATGCATGTTTCCAGTGGCGGAACTTCAAATTTTGGCCCCCTTGCAAAAAATTCAGAAATGCCCCCCCCCCCCCCCAATAAATGAAATAAATATTTTAAAAAAAAAAAAAAAAAAAAAACAATCTTAGGATTTGGACCCTCTTCTTAACTGCCCCCCCCCCCCCCCCGGTAGTTACGCACTTGCATGTTTCTCCTTGTTTGTAAATGTTCCATTAATCTGTCCACAGTCCATTTTGGTCATGAACTACATTAACATTAACCAGCAATTTAGCACTTCACACGGTGATTTACTTCGACAGAGGCAGATAAATAACCAGGTGTGAGGACAGTTCACAGGTTTTTGACCATAATGTATACAAAGAAGTCCGCTGAAATATATATTTGTAACAAAATCTGCAGGATTTAATGTGCCCTTAGAGGATTCCTTCACCAGCTCCAGTTATCCAATTTTAAAATGGAATTCAGCAATAAAGCATCCTCTTCTTTAGCTTTTCTAATTATCCATCGTACCCCTTCCCCTGCCCCCTCCCTCACCTCGCGGGAAGTATTATTCAAAGCTTCCCACACCCTTCTCATGTATATGTACAAATTCTGATCATTGCTCAGTTTTGCATCTGCTTTCCCAAGGGCAACGGTGTAGAGAGTGCCACTATTGCAAACTGACGCTTGGAGACAAATGACTTACGGTTAGGGACCGACATTTAATTTTATTTTTTTTTTGGGGGGGGGGGGGATCGTTTGATCCAGAATATTATTTTTTTTACTTGTACCTCAAGATGATTTTTTTTCAACTAATATAAGTGATGTATTTTTTAACAAATCAGAGCAAGAATATTTTTTTAAGCTATTTGGGGACCAGGCATTTTTTAAAAACAAAATAATCATAGCCTCTAACACACACACACACACATATTTTTTTTAAATGGTCGGTCCCTTAGGAAAAACAGAAAAATATACAGCAACAACAGAAAGACCTATATGACAGCATCGGAACCTGTGTGTCTGTGTACTTTTTCCGGTAATCAATGCACCTGATTTTGTCTTTTTTCCATACAAAGTGCGTATGATTTGTCTTATTTCCGTTTATTTTGTGCGACGTTTAGTCGTTTGTTTTCCTGTTGATTGTCATCAACACCGGCAAAAAGTCGTACAGATCTACAGGCAATAAGAGAATCCAGGCATACAGGTTCTAGTACTATGATACGATGATTTAAAGTATCACCAACATTTTCCATCTATGTAAAGTGATATTAAAAAAAATCAAAACTGCAATGTGCTTTTATTAAGATTATAATATGGCTACTGGTAAGATGCAGCCCCAATCCAATTACCAAACACACACACACACACACACACACACACACACACACATTTTGCTAGTTAATAATATATTGAAGGTCTCTAAAACAAAGGAGAATACAGGTTTTATTTTTTTGGGGGGGGGTGTTTTTTTTATATTTTACTCCGTTTTGCTTAAATGTATTAAAATTGCACTCTTTCTTAATTTTTTTCTTTTATAATTTAAAGGGACTGTTTACTTATCTATGGAATTTTGACATTAAAAACGGATAGAAAACGATGTATCTCTCCATGCAGAATGCAAAGTTATGTGCTTTGTGTTAATTACACACTTGTAAAGTACGCTGTTGCAAAGTCTAGAGCTTAGCTGATACGAAAAATTTCTCCTACTTTTATCCTTGACCTATGTCGAATGTAAATATTGGTGCGTGCGTGGTTGCCCTGGGCACAGTCGGACGTGCATCGGTGAAAACAAACGATATTAGTGCTTAAATATAGTCCGAAGCAAATGAACAGATTTTTTTACCTGTTGAAGAGTAATCTCAGTGGATATTGAACCACATGTGTATAAAATGTAATCATCATGTACATTTCCCTAACTGGTAGTCAAAGTGACATGCATATCGCGTGCACTATACAGGTAAATTATCAAGCCAATCGTTTTATTCGGATGCACCTGCTGCATATCGGTCCTATTTATTTCCTTCTGGCTGCTCCCGGACCTATTATGCGTGCATCAACATTTACCTTCACCGTAAGTCGAGACAAATGTTAGTTAAATTTTCAGTCCCATCGAGTACATTTTCGCAATACCAATACATTACGGATGTACTTTTAATTAACAGAAAGTTCATAATTTTCTAGGACTTATTTTAAGCTAACATGTTTTCAATCAAACTTTCTATGTTCAAACTCTTTAAAAACAACTGTTTCTTTAAATCTATAAATTGATTAAAAAATGGAGCAAAGAAGGTACAAATATTTTATTATGTATCTTTTAAACATGAGAAAATTGCATTCTTTCCCAATTTCTGGGTATCTTAAATCTTTATAACAACAACAACAAACAGACATAGAAAAGCCATCATTGTTTTGTCACAATCACTAGATGTTCTTAGGTTGAATCGATAAGCATATCTGAGGAGAACTTGAAGGACAGACCCCTGGATTCAATCATCTCCTTATACTTCTCTTTGATGTATTCTAGCTCCACCCATTCCACTTCTGTTAGACTACAGCAAGTTATGTTCAGCTGCTCCAGATCTACAAATACATGTAAAATAGCCACGTTAGTATATTGAACTCTCTCTCATTCCTTCCTTCCTTCCTTCCCTCCCTCCCTCCCTCCCTCTCTCTCTCTCTCTCTCTCTCTCTCTCTCTCTCTCTATATATATATATATATATATATATATATATATATATATATATATATATCTTCCTCTCTCTCTCATATACACTCACACATACGCACACACCTATGCTTGTCCTACATTTGCAGAGGAGCGACGGCGGCTCAGTGGTTAAGGCGTTGGGCTCGTGACCAGAAGGTGCGGGTTTGATTCACTACATCAGATCAACCCTGATCGGCAACCATTGTGTGTCATTGGGCAAGGCACTTTACTTGCCCCGTCACTATATAACCTTAAAAAGTGTTGCTCTACCATAAAACACACACACACACACATTTGCAAGTACACTTAAACTTAAATGACTCATATAGTTAAATTTACCTCCAGCAAGAAATGATAACGATTGTTATATAAGAGGTGTATTTAAAAAGTTCTGAATATTAGTCCGCAGTACAACAAAGTTCTTTATTAGTTAACAGTACATCAGTTCATCCCCTCAAAGTACCCCATGCACCTCTACAATCTTCCTCAGTCTGAATATCCAGTTATCAAATGCCATTTTGTATTCACTTTTTGATATGTTGTTCATACACTGGAAAACTGCACTTCCAACTGCATGGCGGCTTTCACATCGTCTGCCCCTCAGCGAATCGTTGATAACGAGATTCAGCCAAAAATCACTTGGAGCTAAATCAGGGCTGTATGGAGGATGTGGTAAAGTTTGGATGATGTGCTCCTTCAGGAAGTCTGTCACGATGGCGAATTTATGACCCGGTACGTTTTCATGGGATTTATACCTCGGGTACCAGTGCGCGGACGAGTGGTTCGGTAGCGTTTCACATCTTTTGGCAACACTTTAGAGGCATAAAAAATGTCCAGTGACACTAGCAGAGTCAGGCACCTGAATGACCAGGCCTTTTGTTTAGAAAAATAATGTGCATAAAACTCTCTTGACAATCCGACTAAGTCGGGCGATTTGTGGTCTCTGCTCGTTTTCTCTGATCCAAGCTTTAACATTTTTTCTTGAGTCGGATTCACAGAAGTAAATCCCTGTTTCATAGCATGTAACATTCAAACGTCTATGGTCATTCTTTTCAGATTTGTCGAGTAGCTGTTTGGCGATATCAGCCCGAGTCTGTTTTTCATCAGCCATCAACAAATGCGGAACCCATCTTGCACAAACCTTTCTGAGCTTCAAATGATTCTTCAGAATATTTAAACAGCTGACAAATTAATGCCCGTGATAATGGAAATATCTTTCACTGTGAATTGAGCATCGTTATCAATTTATCCCTTCGCGGCAACCACTCGCCGCTCATCAATAACAGACAACTATTTTCCAGAACGTGGGTCATCTTACATGGATTCTTGATCATCTTTAAAACGAGAAAGCCACCTCATAATTGTAGGGTATGACAGAAAATTACATCCATAACTTTATCCATGTCGGCCTTGATATCAGTCAGAGAGTACCCTAAAACGCACAGATATTACAGTATGTTCTTTGGACAGTAGCAGAATTTTTCTCTTTGTCTGACATTTTTAGGTCACTGTCATTTTCCTATGTTATGTCACTCCCATATATTTGAAAGTGCCTGGCGTTCTGCACGTGCAGTTGCATATCCTTTAATGTAACGTTATTTTGTCTTTTGATCGGCATTAAATTGATTGACAGGTTAAAAGAAACAAAAAAATTATAACACAATATTCAGAACTTTTCAAATACCTTTCGTATTTATAAAGCGCGAAATGAACAAGATTTTCATAAATTTTAACTATATTAAAGATTGGTATTCTCTTTCTCCATGTTCATATCCCACCCTTAATTTCAGTTAGCATCTGTACATTGCAAATCTTTGAGAAGCCCCTCGATTTAGCTTAAAAATAAAGTATCTTCATTGCATTATAGGTGAAATGAAGCAGTGACATGCATAAATTCATAATATCTCTCGGTAGAATCCAGTTATAACTGTGTCTTTACAAAGAAGTCATAAATTAACAACTTTCAAATGCCTATAATTAACTTCGACCAGACACTAGATATAACAAGTAGATCTGACAGGCACTCATAAAGGTTCACGTTCTGATGACCTTTGGAATTCCCGGTCCACTTATTTTTAGTAACCTATCAGATCAAGCGTTGCATTTCGTGTTAGGGAGAGTTAAGGGCTATCGGTAATGCGAACAGGCTTCATATGGTGGATGGGTGTAGTATAGCCAAAGATCACATATAGCACGTAATAAGTGGAATATTGTAAATTATTAATTTTAAAAACTGTCATTTAAATGTGCAGGTACAATTTGTTTTGCATCAAAGGTATTTATAAGAGCTAAAATAGACAATTTCATATTGCATTTTTACGCGCAATAGATCACGACACTGAGATAGAATTGAGCTATTGCACCGTAATTATCGTGTTACATGGAGACTAAGCAAGATGCAACGAGCGTTACATTTTGCATATACATTGGGGCTTGCGTACACTGCATATAGCAAACATCACGATGCCATTTAATGCGGCCTGACATTTTGGGTTTTTTTCTAGTCGACCCAGTCCCATGACTGACAGTCATATTACACGCATACTTGTAACCCGATGGCTATCAAACTTTCTATTTAGAAAGTACACTTGTGGTCGATACTGTTAATAGCGAAGACAATTCCTAAACATTCCTGAAATAAATACTATGAAATTACTTATTTGCTTGTTTACATTTCACTTCATTTCCTCACTTCTTTCACCGCATGTAGTTCTGTAAACATGAATCCTCCAAAGTTTATATCTTAGGGTATTATCAGTCCTTCGTTCTTAATACATGTCTAAAGATAATGAAAAGTACTTGACATTAGCTAATTATCCTAAATAAACCTTATATTTGTGCATACGTGGGATATATATTGAATTTACTTGTAAGTATGAGAATTTTTGAAGTTGTGGTATGTGTTTCCGCTAGTGCGTGACAAGGCACTTCCCGTAAAGCAAGAGTGTGGTTGTAATTAAGGAAGAGACAAATTTTAACCAAATTACAAACTGATCAGGTAAGATACATGAGCAGTTGCATACTTTAGAAGAAGGTACTTCGTTCAGTTCTGTTGGATGTTACGATTGTCACTCATCGTGAATGTTAAGCTAAGTATAGCGCAACATGCTTAGTGACGGTGAAGATGACATGTATACATGTATATATCCAAGTGTTTTTCTACAGTGGATTCTAAGGTGTGTTCAATAGGCCACGTGTTGGGAAAGAGTTGACACTTCTTTGTAAAATTAATTATATACATTTTAGTGGTGATTTAGTGACATTTTTCAGTAGTTAAAAAAAAAATAGTTATTGATATTGTTTTGTGTGTGACATTTGAACACTGGGTAAATTAGTTTTTATCGTTGTACAGTGTAGTCATTTGCAATGACAGGATACAAGGAGGCGGCTTAATGTGGCTGGTGGTCTACATAATGGAGAAATATTAGACCAAAGTCTTACATTTTGTACTTTCTGCCTAGAACCCTTTACAAGGATACCAAGAAAGTGGTCAGAGATTTAAATTCAAGACTCAATAATTAATACAGTATAGAAAACTAAATTACCAATTGTGCTAGAATAGATTCATGTACAGCATGTACAGAAAGACATGTGAGCAGAAAACATAAAAATATTCCAGACTGTTCATTTTGGGGATCATCATAATGTTTGTCACTGAAAATTGTGTCATTATTATTATTACTAATATGCATGTATAATTGTGTCATTGTCTTCATCATAAAATGCTGCCAATAGCCAGTACAGGCATCCCTGCCTTTTGTTAGGAACTACTGTCAAAGTTGTTCAGGACTTTCAAAAATCCATTTTATTTGCAAACAGTATGTGCAGAAAAACAGCTCATGTTCAATTTCTCCAAGTTTTATACAAAATCTACTTCTTGGCACTAAATGGATTATTCATAAGTGCCAGTGACATTTCCTTTTCATTACATACAGACGCCATACTGCAGTACACTGCATCAAAGTCTGAGGACGAAAAGGTATGGATTTTTTTTTATTATAAGTTATTCTTTCGCACACTCACTGCTAAATGATACAGGATACTTAATTGAAATAAATGGGACATGACTATTACCATAATTTATAGCCATTTCTTAACACTCAGAGTACCATCCCCCACCCACCTGTAATGAATTGTGCATTACAGTTCCAAATGACGTTTTTCACTTTCATAAAAGTGAAAGTTTAATTTGATTGGCGAATCAAAAGGTCAACAGAACATGACCCCGTATCAGTCTCCGCGAGATCTCCGTTATGTCTGCGATCACTTTTTTAATCAGATTGGATCTAATAATTAGGGATAATGGAATACTTAAATGGATCTAATAATTAAGGATAATTGAATACTTAAATGGATCTAATAATTAAGGATAATTGAATACTTAAATGGATCTAATAATTAAGGATAATTGAATACTTAAATGGATCTAATAATTAAGGATAATTGAATATTTAAATGCACAATATCCAATCTTATTGGCATAAGTAATTTAATGCCCATTCCGCACTCTGCATTTTGACAGTGTTTAGACAGGATTTATTTAATTATTTATTGAAAAAATCTATTGAAAACTCAAACTAAAATCAATAAATAAAATTATTATCGGATACAATGACCATATTCACTTATCCCCAACACACTGAGCGTTCGAAGTCTAAAGCTTTATTTAGAGAGATATTTCCTGGAATGACATCTTTCACCAGAAGCCTTCTCTGTGTTTTCAGGTTGACCACATGTACGGATTTTTCCGCATTATACGGAATTTTAGCTATAACGGTGGTAATACGGACGGATAATGCATTGTTTGAAATTTATATTGTTTAACTTGCCATTTCTTTTAAACTGATACATTTACTGCTTAATGTTTTTTATATCAAAATTCTCTGTATTTGAAAATATTGCAGGTTGGGAGGGGGTGAATTACAGAAACAAAAAAAAAATGTAAATTTATAAAAATATAAATAAAATTATACTATACTCATTTCAGACATATAAATTCTACTGACTTCCTACGTGATTTCCTTTAAATGCGGATTTTCTTCTCTACATGTGGATGAACGCAATGATTTTTCTGCGTCTTAACAGTCAATCTGAATATTTAAATGAAATATACCGATTAGTCGAAGTCATTAAGTTCCATATTGATTCCAGATGTACATGAAGATGTATGCGTTTGTACTAGATCGCAATTATTGTTGTATCCCCGGGACACGGAAGACATCTTCCTTCTTATACATATATACATACATATTAACAAACACAGGTGTGAACATGTGTATACAAAAATATAGGTGCAGATAGCTACCATCTGATAAATTGTACATATACACCTAT
This sequence comes from Margaritifera margaritifera, assembly GCA_029931535.1. Classification (NCBI taxonomy): domain Eukaryota; kingdom Metazoa; phylum Mollusca; class Bivalvia; order Unionida; family Margaritiferidae; genus Margaritifera; species Margaritifera margaritifera. The sequence continues at coordinate 508,721 of JAQPZY010001219.1, forward strand.
TTACATAGTTTACCATCTGATAAATTGTACATATACACCTATTTACATAGTTTACCATCTGATAAATTGTACATATACACCTATTTACATAGTTTACCATCTGATAAATTGTACATATACACCTATTTACATAGTTTACCATCTGATAAATTGTACATATACACCTATTTACATAGCTTACCATCTAATAAATTGTACATATACACCTATTTACATAGTTTACCATCTGAGTAATCTGAAGAACAGAAAACATTTATACTTAGTAATGAGTAAATACGGCATATATTTTAAGATACGGCATATATTTTAAGAAAAAATAACTACAAATGCGTGTTATACATTATAAAATATATGGGTCGAAACTTATATTTTATCATTCATACTCTCTAAATTATGCCTGACTTTTATTCTTTGTTGTTTTAAAAAATGTAATCCATGTACAAGATGTTTTTTAGGTCAGGATAAATGCAATTGGGACGTAATTATAGTTTGGACAAGTTGTAAATAAATAGGTGTAATTTTACGCAACTTGCTTCGCAACTCCAAAACTGAAGGGAAATAGAAAGAAGAAATTTAAACTCATTACCTACAGAGGGATTTTTTTATAGTTACTTTTAAGTTAAGTCCAACTGGAAACTGCGCAGACCCAGATCTCCAGTCGCATAATTAGCCTGCGAATCTGGGTTTCTGCAGTTTGTTAGGAGTAATCAGTAGAACAAACAACATAGACCCTGATCTGCGGCGCATTATGCAAAGGCAGATCAGAGTCTGTGTTGTTTGCAGTTGGACTGGACTTATCAACGAGTATAGACGGTATTCAAAAGAGGAGAAATCGTGTAAATATAAATCGGAATGGGACTCTGTATACCCTGTATACTCACAAGTAAGTTTTCAAAATCAGTAAGATTATTTTTAGAACTATATTGATCTAAACCAATAACCTTTACTTCTGAATTGTTTTGAATTTGAGGGGGAATTTTTTTTTATATAAAAATTCTCAATTTGGCCAAATTAGTCCGGCGTGTCTCTGGTATTTGCGGCAATATGCCACCGTAAATGTCACAGAATCTTTTGATTCAATATTTCAACTTCACTAGTACCCGACCTAAATTGGAAAACCGGTGTGATTGGAGGGTAACTAGTAATCTGTGTCGCCAAAATAGCTAGTCAGTAACGTCATTCGCACAACATTGAGGTCATTCCCATAACAGCTAGTTTGGAAACTTTCCACTAAACAGCAGTGATTGGTTGGAAGATTCACATCAGCCAGCGCGGTGCATCGTGGGAAAAAAGTACGGCGATTCAGTACTTTCACTAAATATGGAGGATGATTGTTATCTGCGGTCTCACGAGCACTGGAAGTGTGACGCAGTTGTTAGCGATAATTCTATCCCACTTCAACTATTTTTTTTTTTTTTTGGGGGGGGGTGTTTGTTTGTTTGTTTTAATCTTACGTATAAATGATACAAACAAAAGCATGTATAGTCGTAAAGTGTCATAGTATTGCAATTATAATGGTTAGAGTCACAGTGACTCAAATACTATGATGAATCTTTTTGTTTTCATCAATTTTGCTTGTGTAAAATATGGTACATATTAAATAAATAAGATTTATTAACTTTCACTTTCAAAACATAGCAACTGATTTTGTACATGTGTAACCTATTTTCGAGGTCCAAGTTCATTTAGTAAAAAGTCTTTGAGAAGTTTGCTGTAAAGTTTCCACAGTTTAATACTGTTGCTTTCCTGCTACGCATATGATTTTTTTTAAATGCTATTACTGAACGTAATTTATGGAAAATTCAGCCAAAGTCATGAAGAGAAACATCCTGGTTTTGTCCTGGTATTATGGTGTCAGCAATTTTGGCTTGGCATCAGACTCTGTTTGTTGACTCTACACTTTCAATTTTGCTCTAATTTTGTCAATTGAAAGTTGGATACTAATAAATAAATAAATTAATATTTGCATGTTTTATTAATAATATGGTTGCAGAACTGTCGTGTATCTGTAAGCAATTCATGCTTAGGTAGCATGGGATAGTTTCGTAAACTTTAGGCTATCATGTGACTTTTTCAGTTATTGTGTGTGTGTGTGCGTGAGTGCGTGCGTGTGTGTGTGTGTGTTTAAATTGATGTGAGGCATGTACACCTCCCATAGTTACTTCACAGTATCTAGACACTAAAATAGTCAGCTAGAAAGTACAGCTAGACACCCAAAACAGTAGACACGATGGGTTCATAGCGACTAGAATATCTCAAAAACGGCCTGGATTGCAAATATTTTGAATTGAAAAAAAAAGAGAAAAGAAATTCCTCCAATTTGAGGAAATCAGCAAGTTTTTCCCAGAAATAAAACAGTGCCCTTTTGAGGAGAACTATAGATAGTATTACCTTATTTTGATCTTTGACGAAATCGGAATATGCTGTGAAACATTCATTCTTGCCAACAAAGAAATATGGGAGATATTTAATATTTTACAATTGAGTAAGAAAATTTTAGATGTCTGCAAAACTGGAGCTAGATCAAAATAGAGGTCTCGGGAGAGGGGGGGAGGCTTTCAAATGGTGTAACGCCGTACAATTCCTAAATGGTGTCACCTAGTTCCGAGTATCATTCTTGCCATAGATCCTCACGTCTTCTCTCAGATAGAAGACCCAGTGAGAGACTCTCGGCTTCCTAGTCTGCAGTGAACGATTCCCCAAAATTTTTTATATTAACTGATCGAAAATTAATCACGGATCAACCGTGAGCAGCTCAGACTATGATCTTTGTTGAACTGAGTACACGATCAAGATGAGATAGCGGGGAGATAGAATTAATACTAACATCTTAAATATGTCACTAATCATAATTAAGGTAACTATTTACATGTGGAAATGTGGAATCACCTCTCTCTCTCTCTCTCTCTCTATCTCTCTCTCTCATGCACATCCGAAAACATATAATTTTTAAATGTTATGACATGCTGACACATACGCTCAACCTGTAATAACAGAACCTCCCACCTTTATAAAGCACTACACAACCAAAAAGACGGATGCTGCGGATTTTCTGAAACTTTTCTCCTTGAATGTAGAATTATTTTGTCAGTTTTATAACTATTGTAACGACGCTTTTCTTAGTTATCACCCCCATTATACATATATGCATAAGTGCCCTCTCCCCCACCCCACTCCACCCCCGCACAGGTCCACCTACAGAGGGTGGATCAAAATTCCAAAACCGTAGAGCAAATCTAGCCCCCTCCCCCCCCCCCCTTCTAAATCATATCACAAAGTTTCAAATCTCTATCAAAAACGGTGTCGGAGGAGTTGCACAACATTACACAACTGCTGAAATCAATATTCATTGTATATACAATTACATAAATGTAATAGTTTTCCCACGCCCAAAAGCTCCACCCCAATCCATCCCCCCAGCGGATAGGTAAAATATTCATACCGTTATGCACATTTCCCGACCACCCCCAATCATATCCCAAAAAAATGAAGTCTCTATCTTAAACGGTGTAGGAGCACGCAAGGACGGACGATCAGGATTACATAATCCCTACCTTTTCTTCGAAAAGCGTTGGGATAATAAAGGCATCTATCGAGGTAACTGACAAACTATCCATTACAAGAATGGACATCACTAGCTGTATTCCTGTGCAAACTTCAAGGGAAACACATTGGCACTATGACGTTTGACGTTACCATGAAAATTACCATGAAACTCGTTAGTACCATTAAGGCTTCATTACCATGATTCATAGCTACTTGGCCCGTCCATATATCCCATTAAAACACCTATATTGACTACTGTCAACAACAACAACAACAACAACAACAACAACAATAATAATAATAATAATAATAATAATAATAATAATAATAATAATAATAATAATAATAATAATAACAATAATAATAATAATAATTATTATTATTATTATTATTATTATTATTATTATCATTATTATTATTATTATTGCTGTTTTCTTCTTGGTAGTAATAGTAGTAGTAGTAGCAGCAACATATACAACTACAATATCGTTAGTTTTGGTTATTGTTAATCTTATTGTCTAATCATCGTGATGATTTTATTTATCAATGATATTATTATTTTATCATCATAAAAAACACTTGCCTTCCAAATATAAATTGATGCAGTTAAATATATATATGTGTGTATGTGTGTGTCTGTGTGATTGAGGAATCAATAGAATAAGACGGTTTGTAAGCTATGCTGCTAAAATCACTTGAAAATGTTATGATGGATCACACGCCTTTTCTTCTTTCTACAAAACAAAATTAAATTGTTACTGATGGTTTGAGTGCTCGTCATAGGCGAAAGATAGAGAAATCTCAAACTATTGTTGTACTCTTTGAGCCTAAATTTTGTAATCTTAACAATGTCAGAGTGATACGCTCTTTTACCAAAATATTGATGCAAAGAGGTGAAACCCTGGGAATAAAGATTTGTGGGAAGTCTAAATTACCCCATCCGTCTCGCCTCACGATAAATCTGTCCGTAATAATATTTGTTGTGGTTATTGGCAGACCATCTACTTGATAAGGCTCCAAGATGCAACAAAAGTCACATAAATTATGTCTTCATGTATTTTGGACTGATTCTATCCACATCCCTCCCCATCCGACCCGTTGCATTCTCACTACGTCAGAGGCCCACTTTTACGACTCTAGGTCTTAAAAAATATGTAACAGAAGGAAAGTGAAACCAATAGTATAAGTAAAATCAACAAGCAATTTATTTCTAGACAATTAAAGTGAAAATTCAAAAGACACTTACAATATTGTGAATTAAAGTCCAAATAATCCAATAATCCTAAGTGTCCTAATCACAAGTCCAAAATATAGAATGTTCCGAATGAATTACAGTATCCTTGAATGTCCTGATGTGCCAGTAGTCTAGAATGTCTTGATATGCCTGAATGATGTAATCCAGAATATCTTTCAATGAATTCACAAAAATCCCAAAGTCATGTATCAATCCAAAATGAGAATGAGCACTTTAGTAATTCCAATGAATATTTTCAATAAATAATTCCTCTCTCTGATTTTGCTCTGATTTTCACAACACAACTATAAACATCTGATTATTAAAATGAGTCTTCATAGACTGACCATTAGAACGAGAATGAAATATTGTTTATCAAACTCCCTATATATAAACACAAGTCACCTGACAGAATTTTCTAGAAAATCATATGCCTACATGACAAAAATCAGTCATTCGAGCAGAAAAAACCAATCTAATTATTAACAAAAGCAACCCTGATTTCGAATTTTAAGTAAACAACTTGTTTACATCCTACAATCAAGGACAAAGTTAAATATGTATGACAAAAGTTAAATATGTAAAAATTATAAATAACATCCCTACAAGCATAGGATCATGTTTAGACCTCTGACGTAGTGAGAATGCTCCATTGATACCATAGCTTTGTGATAGGGCTTTTGACCGAAAAGAACGCTCTTTAGCTTCTTGATACATTCATTGTGTTTGTACTTGAGAAACAAGATCTAAATCACCTTGCTTCAGTCCATGATGATGACATGGTAGCACCACTGGATGATGGACAACACGATTAACTCTTAATTCCTAATATAGTTGTTTGCCCCGTTAATAAAAGTCATCAGACAAAGCAACTTAGTATTGTTAATAGTTTATGCAAAACCTTGCACATCTTAGTCATCCGGTTTTAATATTCAAGATAGTCTGTGCATATTATAAAACCTTACTCTTCCCTTTGTGAAGTTAAAAGGAGCTCTTAGTCATCCGGTTTTAATATTCAAGATAGTCTGTGCATATTATAAAACCTTACTCTTCCCTTTGTGAAGTTAAAAGGAGCTCTTAGTCATCCGGTTTTAATATTCAAGATAGTCTGTGCATATTATAAAACCTAACTCTTCCCTTTGTGAAGTTAAAAGGAGCTCTTAGTCATCCGGTTTTAATATTCAAGATAGTCTGTGCATATTATAAAACCTTACTCTTCCCTTTGTGAAGTTAAAAGGAGCTCTTTAGTCATCCGGTTTTAATATTCAAGATAGTCTGTGCATATTATAAAACCTTACTCTTCCCTTTGTGAAGTTAAAAGGAGCTCTTAGTCATCCGGTTTTAATATTCAAGATAGTCTGTGCATATTATAAAACCTTACTCTTCCCTTTGTGAAGTTAAAAGGAGTTCCTTTAAGAGTTGGGTGATTCCTTATTCTTAAGCACAAGGATTCATGGATTAATGTGGTATATAGCCTCTGAATTTGCAAAGAACGTTCGACTGGATGAGCTTCAAACTTAATCACCGAGGTTGTTCGTCGTAACATAATGCAACTCTCTCTCTCTCTCTCTCTCTCTCTCTCTCTCTCTCTCTCTCTCTCTCTCTCTCTCTCTCTCTCTCTCTCTCTCTCTCTCTCACTCTCTCTCTCAGTGTTATAATAATAATAATAATAATAATAATAATAATAATAATAATAATAATAATAATAATAATAATGATAATAATAATAGTAATAATAATGATGATGATGATGATAATACTTAGTGAGAGCTTTATGGAAAATATTTGTGTAAATTTCTCATAAACTTTGGATAACGTGCAATTTAAATTTTGTGTCTTTTACGGTTTACATCTAACATACGAACTTTCATATATTTTCAAGTACTGAGTGTAGTTGCAATGCAACGCGAAGTCCTGACATTATCACAGTCGCCGACTCACCCAGGTACACCAGGAACCTTGTTCTTTTTTTCAGGACAGGTGAACAGAAAAACAAACAAATATGTCAACGGACAAAGAGACAACAGCAAAAAAAAGAGCTTACTTATTTTGTTTTCGAACTGCATCTGACAGATAATTTCAACCGTACTGGTCAGAATGATGGCGTTGATGTTCAGCGATACCAAAGTTTTACATCTGCTTACCAGGCGGTACAGACTTTCATCTACCATCTCATGATTGTTGTCCAGTTCCAGAGACACTGATTCTAAAAAGAAAAATTAAAAAAATTACCGTTGTTAATAAATTCGCAAAATGGTAATATTTTGGAATTTTAGCAGTCGAAGTATGAAGGTCACTCACTGACCCACCTACAGTGGGATTTTCATTATCCGAACTAGCATATAATGTTTGGTGACATAGAATTAGTTATGATGATACGAACAATAAGATAATATAATCGAGGTTCTGATGATCGAGGCTCTACTGTTACCGGTTTGGGGCTTTGAGTCTAGTGGCACTTGTACTTGACTTTGTTGCAACAGGTCCATAGTTCGACTCCTAGCAGCAGCCATGATGTTTTCTTTCCGTTTACATAACAAACATATCTGTATCAAAAGATCCTCAACAAAGTTGTGACAATCAATCCCCACATATTCATAAACCCAGAGAAGAGCAACCCGTCATCTAAGATTCAGACACAGCGAAGAGCAACCTGTCATCTAAGATTCAGACACAGCGAAAAGCAACCTGTCATCTAAGATTCAGACACAGAGTAATGAACAACGTATGTCCGGTAAATATGTAAAAATTACAAAGAGCAAGGTATGTCCGGTAAATATGTAAAAACTACAATGAGCAAGAGAAATGCCCGGTAAATATGTAAAAACTTCAAAGAACAAGGTATGCCCGGTAAATATGTAAAAACTACAATGAACAAAGTATATCCGGTAAATATGTAAAAACTACAATGAACAAAGTATGTCCGGTCAATATGTAAAAACTACAATGAGCAAGGTATGTCCGGTAAATATGTCAAAACTACAATGAACAAGGTATGTCCGGTAAATATGCAAATAATTTAAATGAGAAGAAAACTGAATCTACGATGTCAGGATCAATCAAACTTTATATATTCAGCCCTCAAAAATCGATGTAAAGAACTATGTTCCAGATAAGCCATCAGGAATCGTAATTACCTTAATAATACAATTACGTCATGTTCTTATTTGCCTCATGATTCAGTTATCAGAGACTGGATCTACATTTAAATTTTGGGACTTCTTTACGTTTAATTGAAGTTGTCTTATACAACAATGTCAAAAGTATAAAATTCCCTACCCGGAGTGAAGTAGGAGGATGGAAAATTTGATTCAAGGTGTAGTTTAAAGTACACAAAGGTATCGATACTACAATGTACATTTTTTTAAAAAACCAGAATGCATCACTGAATAATAATAATAATAATAATAATAATAATAATAATAATAATAATCTTATTATCATAATTGTTATTTGGTTTGACTGATTTTGCATATGGTATTGATGAGAACTGTTGTAACAAGAACTGTTACAAGTTATTAAATCCGACCAACTCGCCCAATGTATTAAATGTACATTTTCAAACAAAATCTGAATTGATAGAGCTTACTATTCAGTGACTGCTAACAAATGGGATAGATCTAACCTACTTTCGCTGAATCAAGATCAAGAATCAGAATTTGCCTTTTATAATGTTTTGTAAATTGCGCTCAAAATTTAATTCCATATTAACGGCAGAATTAACAGATGTTTTCCCAGAACAAAGTAGTTCTCTTGAGGACTAGACGTGTGCCGATTGAGAATCAATCTCGGGCAACGACAGTCGCAGAAATGGTAAATTCTGAACACTAAAGTTCCCTTTTTTGCCAACTCTTTTATCTAACAAAACAACGAAAACATGACATACTAGCGCATGAAGTAGAAATAGAAGAAGCTGAAATTTTGTGTATCTTACCTATAATGTGACCATATGAATCGGTGATATGGTCGATAGTCTGGGCAAGGTGCCATTCGGCATCGTCATCATAACCCGTCCAGAGGTGGATGTCCCAAACTGGGATATCCTTCACCAGAATGGGGATAATTTCGGACGAGTGTCCCATGCTCTCTAGCCAAAAGGCCACACGTAGTCTGGGACAGGCTGCCTTCAGGAGCCGCCAAGTGTATCCAGATATATGGTGAAAATGAGGGTCATTCCTGTACACCTTGATATTCACCGCTTCTAGTTTTCCTGCAAGATTTTTCGAAAATATTTCAACGATATCTTCTGACAGACAGTTATAATTCAGAGCTAGATACTTAATATTTGTAAATTTTGAAATGCTTGTAATGTAACGCCTCACTTGAAAAGCAGCTAGGCGAGAGTGAAAAAAGTCTTCGATCAGCATATCCGACACTTTATCACCAGAGCCGTGCGCAACCGCCTCCAGAATTCTGCAACCACCAGGAACTGGAAACTGTCCCATGGACATGTCAAAGTATTGAAGAGATTTCTGAGTTTTGAAGAAGCGTACAAAAGAATTGATCAGCCTTTCCCGTGGAGATTCATACTTCCAAAACCTATCCAGTTCCAGGCGCTCCATCTCAAATTCTTGAAGCTGTGCCTTGTGCAGCTTGCTAATCATATCCTCCATCGCCTTTTGGAAAAATTTACATGTATGGTAAGACGGGTGACTACATGTGATAGTCAACCTCTTCAGGTAACTTCCAAATCTTTCAGCATATTTGCATGCACGAGCACCAATAATTTGGGCTCGGTATCCTGCCATGTCAAAATGTCTCGATCTCCACAGACATGGTGTACTGAGCAGACGATACCAATTTTTGCAGACAAGAGCCATGTTTAGGCGGTCTCTGTCACCCAGGTGTTTCAACACCTCTATCAGAACAATGTCAGGCATATATTCCCAAAAGGAATGCTCTGGATCCATGTTAAATGCTGATCTCAACCAGTGAACCGCACTTTTAATCCATGAAAAGGCCATCGACTAACTCAGAAAAGATAGTCATAGTGACAGACGGGTCTAACGTCACGATAAAACCACGTCACTATATCTATTGTCAGATTACGTAATATGTCATCTCTCTCGAATATTACGTTAACTTACTCTCCAAAAAGAGCGTATAAACGAAAAATCAGTTTATGGGGGCGCTCTACAGATAATACATCAGCTCTTTTTTTTATTTACCTTTGAAGTCCAGGAAGTGAAAATGACCAAGTGGAGCTAGCAGTTTATTTAGAGGTGCACATCTTAAGTAAGACCACGCTGTATACTCTATAACCCAAATTGCACCCATCAATCATACACCAAAATAAAGGGAATTCAAAGTTCTTTTAACAATACCTAAGACATACAAGGTCTTTTTTAAATAGCCAGGACAGCCAGTGAGGAAAACCTGGGTAATTCTTTTTCTTAAAAAATCTGACCCTATGCAAAGTACGAAACTGGAGAGCGCCACCTTTACCGTTACCTGATGCTACAGCTTAAACTGCATTTTTTCCATAGAAAGAAAAGAAAAAAAGAACTGCAGATAATGAAAACACTTGGCTACCTAACATTTACATGACACTTTTGAACTTGTATATTTAATTAGTAATAGTAAAGATCATTATTTACTTATCATAGATAGCGTGAGACAAAAATGCTAGTATTGACACAAAGTTCTTGTATGAAGAAATGACAAAAATTTACAAATGCTTCAAAGAATGTTTTGAAAATACTGCATTCTAATAAATATATTTTTTTAAATTTTCAAGATAAGAAGAAAAGTACTCACAATATCCAAAATCAATTTATTTTCGAGTTTGTGATGATATCTGAAAAAGGTACACAAAAATTTTTAAAAAAAAATAAATAAAATAAAATATTCCATTAAGTGTTCCAGCTGAGTGATTTTCCAATGACTTGGGCATTTCGGTCTCGCTTTTAGACAAATAAGTTTCAATTTTGGAATTTCTCTGTAAGTTCAAATGTTCAAGGTTATTTTAAATAAGTTTCTAAGTTTCTTTTAAATTAAAGACTCAGCTGGTTTATTGCTACATTTTCCTGTACAATGATTTGTTCAGAAATACGAATAATGACATTTATTGAAAGTCTAAATTTTGATCTTACTTTTATTCTGTTTATTTATGTGTTTGAGAGCACTCATTTAAAGCGGAAATGGAGTTTATTAATTTTAAGAAAGGAATACGAAGGCATTTGCAGTGTCGCTTTTTTAATTAGTCTTTTTCCGATCAGGCACGTACATCATTAATACCCATTAATCAGTACCTTTATTGCAGACGCGTGTAAGCGACACATAGTAACCATGGGGACGTGAATTTGGACTTTCTACATTATCAAAACAGCCGTTTCTAGCTTTGAAACAAAAATGAAGAACGCAGCCAATACTTATTCAAATGCACTCAGAATTAATACATTCATTTACCTCGTCATGTGGTTTGGAGACAGCTGCAATTTTTAGGCTCAAAGGTAGCAGTATTAACTTTGTACTAAATATTTTAGCTCATCCGACCTTCAGGCCGATTGAGCGTATTGGTATAACCCTGTGTCTGTCATCCGTCTTTCATCAGTCTTGATATGACATTGTTAAAGTACGTTCTCTTTATTAGATTTCATTTATTTGATACTCGGGGGGGGGGGGATTCTTTTAGCTCTGCTGGCCACCGACCAGAAAAGTTGATGCGATGGCCTGTCGTTCGTCGTCTTCCCGCCCATCCGGCATCTCTCTGTCAATCCGTTAGCACAAGTGTGTTATTTCTACTTTTCCTAAACTACTGGCAGGATTGTCATGAACCATATTACAACATTCATCTCAGTGTCTATCTAGCTGTAAATAAAAATAGTACCGTTCTAACATCTGATACGACTGCGATGGTAGCCATTTTGAAAATCCTACTGTCGCTATTCCTCGTGAATGAAATGTCATATAGATTGTTCTATATGAAACTGCTTCCTATCTGAGATTTAACATTCTTATCTCTACATATCCTGAACGGATGGTCATATTGACTAGGGATTTTCAATAAAAGACTTCCTAAATGAAAATGCTGCCAAACTGACATCCAACATGGCCGTCATATCAGTCATCTTGAAAATGTTTTAATTGCTACTTTTTCTGCATGGATGGTTAGATTGACCTGGTGTTTTCACTATAACTTCTCTTACAACATGTCGGGTGACCCGAAATGAAAACTGTGCCATTATATTGTCCAACAAAGCCGCCATGGCATCCGTCTTGAAAATCGTGTTATCACCACTCCTGGTGAACATATCACTAAAAGACATCTTATATGCAGTTGGTCCTGGATGAAAATGGTACAGACATTTCCAATATGGCCGTCACAGCAGTCATCATAAAAATCTTGTTATGACTACTCCTCCTGAACAGATGATCGTAAAACACTTCTTGCCATATGTAGTTGGGCCTATATTAAAATGATGCTGTTTTAACCTTCCAAAAAGTTGCCATGGTGGCCATCTTGAAATGTTTTTATGACTAATTCACCTGAATGGATGGTTGTATCGACATGGAATTTTCACTAAAACACTGTAACACTATGTAGCAGGACCTGAAAAACAATGGTACTGATCTGACCTTCAACTGGAAACCAGTGACCCTCTAAAAATCGTGTTATTACTATTTCTCGTGAAAGAATGGATGCATTGACAAGGGGATATTACTAAAACACGTCTTGCTACATATATAGTTGGTCCTTAATGAAAATGGTGCAAATCTTACCAACATCATGTCTGCGCTATTGTGAAAAGTTTGAAAACCGGACCTACTTTACCTCTGAGTCGAGTCAAAGGTCATTCCTCGCATTTTTGTACTTCAATAAGATATTGTAACGTGCTCTCCTAGGTTTAATTTCCAGCGCAAGCTCACTTACATTTAGAAAGTTACTTCCTGTTTCAGGACTTCAGCAAACCTTTAATTCGAACCTTGAATTCGTCGCAATGTAATTATGTGGTATATAGAAAGTCGTCTGATAACAGACGAAGTCCCTGTAGAAATTATGACTGTTACATTAGCTACTTATATGTCAAGAAACTATATATATCCAAGTATACAGACAACAGAAACTCTGAATGAGAACAAAAATAAAGGATTTATTTAAGTCTTAACATGTTATATTTGTTAACAAATAAATTACAATAACATAATTTACATGTTCTCTTATTACATTCCCTCTATTTCATGACCTGTCATAACAATCACAGTCTCAAGAACTTGTATTAAAAACAATAGTAATGACAAACAATTCGCTAGTAAAATGAACGAATATTCATAGGAGTAATATTAAATTCCCAATAACAAACAAATTAAAATAAACAGAGCTATCATGTGAAATGGATGACCATTTCTGTTATATTAAAATTATAGAGTAATACCAATATACTGAAAAAGCATAAGTTTTATGGAGGCCTAATACCCTATGTATCAGTACCCTATGCTATAATACTTGACTTTGATTCTCTTTAGTACATAAATTTACTAAATATTTATATTACAGAAATTAATGTATATTTTCAAATATATGATTTCTTAAAATTAATTTATTTCTATGTAGACAATGATAAAATTCTCTAACACTTTTGGAAGCTGATTTGGAAAATGGAAACACAATATATAACGTTAATGTTATTTCACACGAACCCGATGCCGGTCAAAGGAAAACTGACTGTCGTGCATGACACCCCTATTTATAACTTTCGGTTGCACTACACGAGGTAACACTCCGCCAAAGTAGTGCATATTTCTAACGGGGATTTAAGACACAATAAATATTATGTTATGTATGATGTTTATATAATATTATAGATATTTTAGGAAATTATAAATGTTTCTTGACTTTAATATATGCTTAAATCTTAATGTTGTTATCAGAAAAAAACATGTTTAACTAGTGTTTTTGAATTAGTTTGTTTACTTCAGATTTGAGCTAAAGGATAGTTTTGATAAACAATGTTTTATAAATTTGAGGTCAAGGTTGATTTTGTTTACAGATAAAACTGGAAAATCGTTAGAGTTATGTGTAAAAAGACATGTCCACACAAGTAAAATTCCATTAAGATGACACATATTCTAGAACATTCTGTCATGTGACCAATCTTTATATATACCATGTTTAGTGGACAGTTTTTGAGTTTTGACATTACTATCAGTCTTGTAAACAGCTATTACAGTTGTGGAAAGTCATTCCAAATTCTAAGAGAGGAATTATTTAAATATTCATTGGATTATAGCAGTGCTCATAGACTTTTGGATTTTGGATTTTTAATTGATGATTTTGGAATTTATGTGAACTTATTCAGAGATATTTTGGAGTACTTCATTTTGACATCAGCACATTAAAGACTACTAGTACATCAGGGCTTTGAAAACCATTGGCACATCATAGCATTCAAGGATACAGCCGTGAATTCGGAACATTCTATATTTAAGACTTGTGATTAGAACACTAATTCTTATTGGATTATTTGGATATTAATACACATTACTGTAAGTGTCTTTTTGATTTTTCATCTTAATTATCTAGAAATAAATTGCTTGTCGATTTTTACTTGAGTTGTTGGTTTCACTTTCTTTCTGTTACATTTTTCTAGATCATAGAGTCGTAACAATTAACTACCGCTAAAATGTTATGATCAAGACACATATTAAATAATAATTATTCCACGTTTTATTACAAATATATCCCCAAACACTAAAATCATTGTGTAGGACGTGTAACAGCAAACGCTGGCCTCCAACGGAGGTTTGTGGTGCGGGAAAATTAGAACATGCACAATTCGGATATGTTATCTTTGCAGGAAATGGCAAGTAGATCATTGTATTGTTAAACAAAACTGATTCTACGTAAAAACTCATTATATAAACTGTTTATTTATGTTCAAATACGCTTGCACATACTGCATACTGTGCATAGTGAAAACTGGAGGTGCCTCCAATACACAAATTGCCTCCAAAACAAAGATGGCGAACATCGTAAAATACATGTATAACATCGAACATAGCCTAAAATAAACATCGTTTGTCAATCATACGGAAAATTCTTTGGCAAAACATCGTACTGAACATGGTCTCAAAATACCCATATGGACATGGATTTGCTAGAATAACTATTATATATGTAGTTTACAACATTCAAATAATGTAAACAAACGATATGAAAATAAATGCTTACCATGTTTTACATATACACATGCGACAATGGAATGGTACATACCAATAAATCACAACAAATCCCACCCAAAAAGTAAATTGTTTCATTTTATGTAAAATTTTTAACAATTTTTTACAAATTAGTTTTCACCAGACCGTGTATTTCGTTGTTTTCAATAAGTAATTTGATTGTCATCACTCTGACATTGATGGCTTGTGAAATTCATTGACAACTGCGTCACACTTCCGGCGCTCGTGAGACTGAAGATACCTAGCATCCTCCATCTTAGTGAAAGTACGGAATATCCGTACTTTTTCACACGATACACCGCGTCCAATAATCTGGTTCTTTGCTTTGTATGTTCCCTGCTATACACTCCGCTACACGACTTACTACTCGTGAGACACAGATTGTATTTGTTACTGGCCTGTGATATTGGCTTGCCAATTTAGACCTAGTACCAGCAAATTTTGTGAGCTTGATAACACAAACAAGAATGAGTTGATATTTGTTTTGTTTGAAACCCACCTTGTGAGCATGAATGCTCTGAGGAGTTTATCTGGTCTAGAAAGAACTGTATATCTGACAACTAAACCCCGGTGTTTCCGTTTGAAGTTTTTCACGTTTTTGGATCCGGGTCACCGTTTGTATTTTCTGACACTATTACCTTTCTTCTTGAATTCATAATCTTAATGAGTATTTTATTTTTACACCTGGGGCATTAACAACAGGGAAACATTTGCAACATGTACCTGTTATCTAGAGTTCATTCAATAACCACATACATTCTTGATAATTTATACTATGAACAAATAACAATGGTTTTGAAAAAATCAGAATATTAATTTTTCTGAAACATATCTCTAACGGTTTCAAAGCTGGATTAAAGATAAATTTTGCAAATATCTGCACATGGATGAACTTCTAAACATTGAAGTTTAATTCACAAATTTATACACACGGTTTCCAACCAAAGATAATCTCAAAAACACTCGTGTGGCTATATTTACGACCCCTACATCGTCTTGAGTTTTAGAACATCTGACATCTCTGCATATATTTCTGTACCTTCATGATAGCTCCAAATACTATTAGAGCTCCATCAACCATACAAACCTCACATGCAATACCAATACTTCAAAGACATCTTCAAAATTAAAGTGACTTGTCCATCCATCCTTATGCAATATTTTGGTTTATGTAGCATAACGTTACCCAAAATGACTGGATACACACCAGAATTTGGTTTTCATTTTTATCAAGCATACAATCCAAAAAAATGTCAGCATTACTGTACCCCTAATGACTGGATACACATCAGAGTTTGGTATGAAACTTAGTAATGATCCTTAAAAGGTTTATAGTTTTTATCAAGAATTAAATCTATTTTTTACTCCTGTTACCCTACAAAAAAAACCCCTGAAATGACACCAGTCACCTTCCTAAAGAAAACATCTACAATGTGTTTGATCAACAGTATATTTCCCACAGAACAATCTTACTTCTTGTCTGCGATATATACGCGAGACAGAGGTATCACTTTTCCGATAAAGTAATCGGCACAGGCGTCAGTGTTGTATTTGTTGCCATTGTTGTATGGACAGTCATTAAACTTAATGTATGTATTATTCTTGGAGGGTGCTAATATATGTTCTATATTTAGCTCTGTTTCTCTGGCACTATTGTATGTACAGTCATGAAACTTAATGGTACATTCACCCTGAAGGGTACTAGTAACTATTGGCAAAAGTCAGTTACAGTGATCTTCTTTGCAAGTTCAACTGATTACTAACACTTTTTTTTTACATGCAGTCACGAAATGTGATGGGTGTGTTCACATTTGAAATCATCACATGTAGAAGGTATGTGTAGGTAGAGTCACACACATGTTCTTTTCAGGCTCCGTTTCAATACATTTTTATATTTTGCATTTACATATACCACAGTTTCATAGACATTGCTGCATGTATGGTAATAAAACTTGATGTGTGCATTCACGTTTATAATTTACGTTAGTACCCATAAATGTAAATTGCTTTTGCAATAATATACTTTTCCCTCTACTGTGGCTACATATGCTAAGATCTTTGGATGACGTATCGGCTAAGCAGGCGATAAATAGGGTTATACACAATTTTCCTGTTGTTTCTCTATTGGATAGACCTTGACACTTTAATCAATTATAAACATGAAAGAAAAAGAAACAGTTTTAATTTTGGATTGATTTTCAAGGCTGGGAAACACAGTAACAACTCTGTTTCATGCAATTCCAATCGCGTCTTCTCTCTTATTTTGTTTTTCTAGTTGTTCTGATATCGAAGCCTTTTTAATTGTTGCTAATTATGCAGATTATTCATAAAATATAGCATCCGTCAGTACAAATAGAAAAAATATTTTCAAACACCGCCACTCAAATCATTTTTCGTTTCTATGAATGATGCTGCGGCGTCAATTATGGCCTATGTCACAGACATAGTAATTGTCAAACGAGTTTTGAAGCACAATTCTCAACCAGGGTTGACGTAATGTTTGCTACGATTATCCTTTGGCCACTTCTAGTATACCAAGTCCCACAGACAGCCGTAGAAGCAGTTGAGAGAATGTTCAATACATATCTGCGACGATGGATGGGAGTGCCAAGGAGATTCAGAAGTATCGGCTTGTACAGTACCGACAGCAAGCTTCAGTTACCACTATCATCAGTGATAGAGGAGTTCAAGGTGACCAAGGGCAGGCAAGTGATTATGTCGAACGACAGTGCATATGAGAAGGTGAGAGAAGCAGCAGTGGAGGTACGGACAGGTAGAAAGTACGTAGCAGCAATGGCAGTTGAAGAGTTAGAATCCAGACTGAGACACAGTGACATGGTAGGCACAGTAGCAACAGGAAGGTTGGGGCTGGGAAGTCTGAAAAGACCTACAGGGCAAGCAGCAAGCACCAAAGAGAAGCGTGCCATGGTTCAGAAAGAAGTATGTCTTGCAGAAGAGGAAGACAGGCAAGTTAAAGCTGTCGGCATGGGGAAGTAGGGAGATTGGATATACTGGGAAGCTGCGATGTCCAGGAAACTGTCTTAGAGCGACATCAGGAGAGTTGATGCCCAGAAAATCAGCTTCCTCTTACGCTCAGTGTGTGATGTTCTCCCAACACCAACAAACCTCAAGACATGGGGACTAACTGATGACCAGAACTGTAAACTTTGTGGGACACTTGCAAATTTAGAGCACGTGCTGTCATCCTGCAATGCAGCTCTGACAGATGGTCGTTATCGTTGGCGCCATGAACAAGTGCTTGCTGAGATTGCTGCCAGTGTAGATATAGCCAGGAGAAAGAAACACCAAGTGAAAAGCGATCCCAACTTCATCAGCTTTGTGAGAAGCGGTGAGACACAAAGGCAAAAGACTGGAGCAGGAGGCATCTTGACAAGAGCGCAGGATTGGGAAATGCAGGCAGATGTACAAGGACAGCTGAAGTTCCCAAGAGACATCTGTAACACCAACTTCAAACTCGATATTGTACTGCGGTCAGGAGGTATCGAACAGGTGATTCTGTTGGAATTGACAGTGCCATGGAAAGCTAGGATGGAGGAGACACATGAGAGGAGAAATTGGCCAAGTATCAACCACTCATCCATGAGTGCCAGCAGAATGGATGGAAGGCCTGGAATCTAGCGGTGGAAATAGGATGATGTGGCTTTGCAGCACAGACTTTTGGGGCGCCTTGGGAGTCATCGGGATTACAGGACCAGTCGCATGAATTTAGTCACCAAGGTTGGCAAACAACCCGAGGAAGCCTCACATTGGATTTGGCGTAACAGAGAGGAGCGATGGAAAAGCTAATCGGTTCCGCGCAGAGTCTGATCAACCCAGGGTTCAGCACCGAAACGCCCTAGGAAAGGGGATCCCCACCTGACGATGGAACCGGTTGCAGTACAGAGTCATATATATATATATATATATATATATATATATATATATATATATATATATATATATATATATATATATATATGTATATTAAGGCAGTTCAAAATCTTACAAATAATGTCTAAATATCGTGACAATTACAAACAATTTAAAAAGATAGCATACTGTTCTCTTGCGATGGGTGACCAATTTTGACTGAATGTGACGACAGGTAGCATCCCGACACGAAAGACGTTCAGATTATTTTAAAAAGACGTTCTATTCACAGTCACGTACGGCCACTATTATTACTGAACATTGGCAAAAGAAAGACTTTGGTTTGAAACTGCTTCATCAGTTCGATGCAATATTGACAAAGAATTTCCGGCATTTGATTGTGGTCCTGTCGTAAGTTTCAGCTCGGTAAGGGATCTCAGGCCCACTCATGCCTCGGGATATATGTTCACATTAAGTGGATATTTTACAATATTTTACATGTTTATGCCGAAGGCTATGTTAATCAATTCCATCAAAGTCAAGAGTTGATCTATTATTGATTGACTGGGAGGTAAAGGTACCATCAGAAAAGTACTGTTTGCAAATTGGAAGTTTTTCCTCTCGTTTGTAGATTAAAATGGCAGTCATGTTGTCATTAAAAAAAATGTTTGATCCTAAGGTCTTTAATAAATGGCAAATACTAATCTTATCGATTGTTTGGCGGCTTTGCCATCATATTCATTCATTCATTCATTCATTCTGTATGTATGTATGTATGTATGTATGTATGTATGTATGTATGTATGTTGTATGTATGTATGTATGTATGTATGTATGTATGTATGTATGTATGTATGTATGTATGTATGTATGTATGTATGTATGTATGTATGTATGTATGTATGTTTAAGTAGTATGTTTGTACTTATTTATTTATTGCTTTATTTAAACTTGCGCGTTTGTTAGTATTATAGTGCCACCATTTGTGGCAAATACTCCATACCGTCTGTGTTGACCTGCATCTATGCAAAAAGCGCAGAATTGTGTGCCATTCGTGGTGTATCTGGCAAGATGGCGACTGATATCTTTCTTCGTTTGGAAACAAAAATCAAACATTATTTCTTCAGTGTAAGGCTCAATAAACGTTGTCACTCTGAGATATATAAAATACAGTTTTCCGAATTTTGTATCCATTATTTGATCAATATTTGCAGATGTATAAGAGAATCGATTTGTTTCATACAATTTAGATGTCATCAATAGGAGATAAATTATCTGGGAGATATTATTATAAATTATACATCCAGAAAACATTGTGACCGCTCTTTCTGTATTTATTAAGAATTTGTAATTACAGCTGTGTTCATTTTGTCGCAGAAACCGGACAGAGCGACTTGGATAGCTCGGGTGGTAGAGTGCCCTTGTAAAGTTAGGAAAGTACTTGGCCGACACTTGCTCTGGCTGCGCATTCTTCTCCAACGTGACATGCGTTCGAACCAACGGAAAACACAGAATTAGTATCGGGGGTGGGTGGGTGTCTGCGTATTAATTAACGGAGACACAGAAACGTATCTATCAAAAAACGGGGGGGGGGAGTAAGGGTAGATTTGCAGCAGGAGCGGTAGGGTACATTGCCGAGGTGGTAGTGCGTCCGACTTGAGTAAGGGTCGTCCTGTGTTCATCCATGGGTTGGCCACGCATTTTATTCCCCAAGTGACAATATACTTTTATTCTTACATTGTCACTACTGATGGTTGAAATCATTCACATTAAAGATATACATTTCCGGCTCCGGTAAGGCGGTATTTAGAAAGGTTCTTGCAGTTTCATTTCATACGCATTGCGAATGGTACCTGAAGCGGCATCTAAAAATGTATTAGTGCAAATGATTTCACTAACGGACAAAGAGAGAAAATCTCTTACACGAGCTTTAATTGTTTAGTGCCGTTCTTTTCCTCGTCAACGCTGTCAGTATGTATTCGCCTTACCCTCAAAGGGTCGAGACCCTCGTGTTGTTAAAACTACCGCCGTGTTGTCATATGATTTGTTCTTTTAGGGATGCATAGGTTCCAACTTCCGAGCTACTTCCCGGTCAAAAACTATTTCAGTAATTTGTCTCGAACATTTTGTTAACTTTTAGATAGAAAGTTTTTATTCTCATTTAAGATTTTTAAAATTTATTATTACAGAAAAAGGTATGATTTTAGATTACGACACAGGCGACATTAGCACATGATTGTTTTAAAGGAGGTTACTACGGCAGGGTTATATCAACTTCTGGCCACTCTCATCGAGTACCAAAAATTTACAATATGAAAGTCTTGAACTTTGAGGATTAATGGAACGCATTTCGCGTCCATTTTTGAAGAAATTTGCAGAAATACATTCTTAGATATAGCACCCGTTACCATTCACGATGCCGTTTGACAACAACTTTTGTGTTTTTAGCAACGTGCACAATTTTTATACGATAATTATATTAAATAACCAGAAACAATGTGTGCGCATTAATTATTAATTTAGTTATCTGTTTATTTATGATCATTCATTCGTTATCTAGCAATTGTCACAAAAACATTGCTCTTTCAACACATAGACCAGGTAACCGATAAACTAATTTACTGAATGTGTCTGTGAACTAATTGGAAAAGTGAAGAAAGAGATTGTAACAATTATTTTGAATTATTTACAAGAATAAAGTTTGAAGTCTGGGTAGTAAAATCAATCTTGAAGTTCAATTCCTGCATCATCATCATCATCGTCATCATCATTACCATCGTCATCATCATAGAATTAACAAAAAATGTTATGGGTTACAGTATCAATGACCAATTATCAGTGACTTTTGTCTTTTTATTTCATTATTTATGTTCGATGGGTTGGTAGGGAAGACAAGCATTATACACATAACTCCCCAAATGAATACTGGTAAATGTTTTTTAAACTACTCTTATCGAATGGCTTAATGAGGTTTTTCAGTAAAGTGCTTTAGATTTCAAATGATAAACTTTGATAATTAAAGAAGGTCACTTGATGAAAGTTTGTGTGTGAATATATGTATATATATATATATATATATATATATATATATATATATATATATATATATATATATATATCGCTTGTAATCACAATTAATCAATGTTGCGATTTTGCAACGTACTCATATACATTGTACACCTGATCTATATTTGGTAATGTACAATTCAGGTAGGAAATATATTTTTGTTATGTTCCAGAGAAGAACAATGTATCTCTAAGTACGTGCATTTCACAGATGAAAAGTACGGTGAGTATAATTTCATCCAAAAATCTGAAATTGCAGCAAGACATAAAATTTCATAAGGTTCTTCATGTATCTTACATTAAACATCCTGTTATCGGCACTGTCAAATATTGGTTATACGGAGCGTATTATCTAAGATTTCAACCAGAACCCTGGGAAATTTCCCCAGGCATCATGACCACGAAGGCGGACGATTCATTGAATGACACGTATATTTAAATTAGCCTTTGAGGGTCAAAACTGACGATTTTGATAGGTTATTGATTGATGTGTATCGATCACCGAAGCTAGGTTGGCTGTATATTAAAAGGGAACCTGGACCCCTCCTCAGTCACAGGAATTCCTTGACTTCGGAACAGTTTACAGAACAGGTAGGCATATATGTTCATATTACTACCATTTCAGTTCTCTAGCATATAGCTTATTTATTTAGTTATTTCATTTTTTATATTTTTTTTTGGGGGGGGGGGGTGATGGAGGTGTAAAAGAAGTGCATCTTATCGTTGATAGTGTTAGGTTAGAGGAGAGAGTACATATCTTTATCATGTTTCCAAAACATGGATCTAGCATCGTCAACAAACAATACATCATTAAGTTTTGATTTCGGACAATGGTCGTTGGAATAGAGAAAGCATTCCAATATTTCTCCTATCTGTATTCGAAGTTCGCAATTTTTCGTTTTAGTTTATTGCAGGCAATAATGTATGGTTTTCTAGTTACGCAAAAGTTTCTTGAGTTATAACCAATTCCTAATTCATTTCCTTTAGGATTCGACAGGGAGAACATCTAGGTCCTGCTTCATCTTATAATTTATAATGACACACGATTATTATGATATTTTTACGTGATTTCTCCACATACTTGCTATGAAGCCTAATAGTAGAAATTTGATTTATTTAAAGATCAGTTTTAGTGATTGATTGATGTTGATACTTGTTTGTTGAGGTTTTACTAATTTGCTCGATATTTGACTTTGACATTTTGTCAAATTTTCAAAGATTCTAAATAACTACTTCTAGGTAGTTTTCGTCAACAGACAAAGATATTTTTATAAATACAAAAGTCTAAATGTGTACAGTAAGAATCGGACCACTTACAACTTTGATAGTCTTTGTGATATTTCTTAACAGAGTAAAAGAAAGACGACCTCGGTTTAGGAAGCATGATCATTTTTTTTTTATGTCTAAGTCATCTAATAACTGAGTCTGCAATTACTTTGTTTAATTTTACTCCAGATTTCTTTTACCTACATTATTATTTTCATTTGGAAAAGTGTAGAATGGGATTTTTGTATTCTAACTTTTACTTCAGCTAGTAGTGTATTAGTCGACTAAATTTCTCTCTTGAAAAACATACTAGTCTACTATTTTTTGCATACGCTTTTTAAAATTCCATTCTCTCTACACTTCCCACGTAAAAAAATATACTCTAGGATGTATCTTGCTGCTGCTAATGAAATATCCCTCACAATCCATCTTTAAAAAAGTGAATAATTTGTATATGTCTTCCTGTCTGTTATCATTTTTTGTCACCGCTTTAATTCAACAAAGCTCGAAGGCCATATATTATTTTCATTTGCTAATCTTTATTAGGTGATATTAAACAATTATTTTCACCCATGCTGCAACAAGTGACACGACTTCAAAAAGCGCATGAAATGTGTAAATATTCCCTTATATGTCCAGTCCAACTGCAAACAACATAGACCTTGATCTGACGGCGCATAATGCGCCGGCAGATCAGGGTCTATGTTGTTTGTTCTACTGATTACTCCTAACAAACTGCATAGACCCAGATTCGCCTTCTCATTGTGTGCCTGCAGATTAGGGTATATGTTGTTTGTTCTATTGATTACTCCTAATAAACTGCATAGATCCAGATCTGTCGGCGCTTTAAGCGACGGCAGATCTGGGTCTGTGCAGTTGACAATTGGACTTGACTTATAAGCGAGTACTGACGGTTATGCTCTGTGCACTTTTTTGTTTACAGTATACTTTTGCTGGCTTTTACGGCTTGGTTGAAAATGTAACAATTAATATAACCAAAATGTTAACACTTCGTAAAGCGTTAACTTCTCCACAGCACTAAACGCGGTCACATTATTAATAAATAAACTTTCAAAGACACAAAATGGACAGACATATACACGTATATAACTGATGATGATGCTTAAATTAACGTCGTGTGCGCCCATTCGGGCATGTACGACGATTGGAAATGACGCTTATATTGTAAGTTTGAAAGGAGAATTTATTCATATTTTAATTTTTCTAATTGTATTTTAGAATGAAGTTCGTCATTGCACTGCTGGGATTGGCTTGTTTGGCCTATGCTCAAGGTAGGTGTCTGTTCTATTTTTATTTCTTTTTCTTTTAAAGGCACCCAAATATGTGCTGATCTCAGCAAACACATGACTCTCTCTCTCTCTCTCTCTCTCTCTCTCTCTCTCTCTCTCTCTCTCTCTCTCTCTCTCTCTCTCTCTGGTGAATGATGTTATCGAGGGAAGAGACACTTTAAAAAGTGTATTCAATCAGATATCTCGAAGACTGGAGTGTGTGAGATTTGTAACCTCTTTACTTCCGTGTTTTCATTGACAGTTAATGGTCATATAAGGCGGAAATTAACAAATAAGACGGACAGTGTACAAATTCCTCAAGGCTATTAACATTAAGCAGGGTTCTCCGTATACACATGTAGTAACTTAAGCGGAGACCTTACCAATTAAATAACACAATGTTTCTTTAATACACGTTATCTCTGGTAATAGCAATTAGTTGAAGCAATATTTATTTTATGTAAATGTTCTTATAAGGTTTTACAATAAACCTCAACTGTCTTATATTTATCCTTTTCCTTTTTCAAAGTACTAATTTTACATGAACATTATGTCCCATTACGTGAGAAAAAAAGAATGTGAGTGAATGGTTCTAAATTATATGGTTCAACAAATAGAACGTGGCAATAATTTGTGCTATTTGACACCGCTATGATTTACATAGAAGTAAATCTTTGCAAAAATGAATTAAATCATGTTCGAATTACAGTTAAAAAAAATAATCTCACAAGCTTGACAGGCCGTTTGCAAAGACTGTTGTCAAATATAGTTAGTGCTATTTGAATTTTCATGTCATACAGCACTAATAAACATCTACATATTTACAAAACACTTTGGTATGACACAAGTATTGCTGCAAAGAAAATTGTTTATTTCTATGATATACTCTTGGAAGGCGTCGAAGATTAAATATTTTATTAAAATTTGTGTTCCGAATTTTACGTTATCAAATTCTCCACGTTTAATGGGCGCTGTAAACTTACAAAGTATATATTTCGTATGTCATTATATAGTGGGCAATACAATATATAATGTTTGACAGTAACTAAGCTGCCACCGTTGCGATAGTATTTTAAAGATTGTATGTTCCAAAGGACCATGCATTTGTATTATCACTCCTTTAAAATACAACGAGAACACATCCATTTTACAAAAAAAAAAAAAAAATACCTGAATCAAGAATTGGATGATTATAATCTTGCTTAAAAATGAACGAGTATATTTTTTGCTGTAATCTGAACTTGAGGGCTAAACAGAGATAAAGGCTGACGATTAGGGATATTTATGCATGTACTAACGTTTAACGGCACCTCAGGAGAATAATGGCTATATGGTGCCAATTAAAAGTAAAGTTCTAAAAATGTATATAAAAAAAAAGATTTGTACAAACAAATTTAAGAGATGAATCATTCCAATTAAATAGATCTGATAGGTAGGGAATCGGGACTGGGAAAAGAAGTGACACGCCGAGGCTATTTTTTGTGGCAAGGAGAAGCAATTATCTAAGTATGTCCAGCTTGAGCGCTGGTAAAATCATCTTCCTCCACCACCGCCAATATCGTCTTCTTCTTGCTCTTCCAAGATCGTTAAGGCAATTTTTATTTTTATTACAGATTTCCCCAACCTTATGGGAGGAATGCCCATGCCACAAATTCCTCGTAAGTTATTTATTAGTATTAGTATTGATATTGGTATTAGTAGTAATACAGGCTCATTTGTACAAGTTTTAGAGTTTTTAAAAGGATGAGGCAAACAATCGTGAAGAGCTTGGATGAATATATACACTAGTAGCTCCCATGCAATTCAAGGAATGTATGGTGTCTTCAAGTGAGGTCATCTCAGAAAGGCGAAAATAAATTCCTAATTTCATTTTTGTTCTGACAAGAATATGACAACATAATCACTTGACAGCACGTAACAACAGAATCGCTTGATAGCATGTAACAACAATATCACTTGGCAGCATGTAAAAACAGAATCACTTGGCAGCATGTAACAATAGAATCACTTGACAGCATGTAATAATATAATCACTTGACAGCATGTAATAATAGAATCACTTGACAGTATGTAATAATAGAATCACTTGACAGCATGTAATAATAGAATCACTTAACAGTATGTAACAACAGTATCATTTAGCAGCATGTAACAACAATATCACTTGGCAGCATATAATAACAGAATCACTTGACAGCACAACAGTCATTTGACATCAGGTAGCAACGGAGTCACTTGATAGCGTGTAACAAGAGAACCACTTGTTATCATGTAACAACAGAATCACTTGACAGCATGTAACAGAGTCACTTGACAGCATGTAACAACAGAATCACTTGACAGCATGTAACAACAGAGTCACTTGACAGCATGTAACAACATAATCACTTGACAGCATGTAACAACAGAATCACTTGACAGCATGTAACAACAGAATCACTTGACAGCATGTAACAACATAATCACTTGAAAGCATGGAACAACAGAGTCACTTGACAGCATTGAAAAAAAATTGACATTATTATTGGTACTTCAATTTACGTATAATCTTCATCGTACTCATTCGGAAATGATAAAATGGATATTGGAACGATGTTTTGATTACAAACCAAAGCCTATAATAACTACATTATATTAATGAATGGACAAGTTACCATATAAATGAATGAATTAGTGAGTAAATGAATGGACAAGTTGATACATAAATGAGTGAATCAGTGAGTAAATGAATGGACAAGTTACCATATAAATGAATGAATTAGTGAGTACATGAATGGACAAGTTACTACATAAATAAATGAATCAGTGAGTAAATGAATGAACAAGTTACCACATAAATGAATGAATTAGTGAGTAAATGAATGGATAAGTTAACACATAAATGAATGAATCAGTGAGTAAAGAACAAATAAAGAATGAATAAATAAATCTTTAATTTTAACTGTATTGTTTGATTCTATGCTTCATTTCGTTTTCTGAGGATCAGTTGGTTTGATTGATTGATTTATTGATTTGTCATATTTTCAGCCGGCATGAAACTGGATGACCTTAGAGAATCATTCAAGCAGCTACCACCTGCAATGAGAAAACAGCTGGATTCCATGGCCAAATGTACGTGAATCATAAAGCATGACTTACCTCTATGTTCCTGTTATTCTAACTAATACTCAGATGGTAAATTCCATCCAAATTAGATAAGGATCTTTTTCCGGCTATTGTTTTTTCTTTTAATTTAAAGATGATTCATTAAATACAAGCGCAGCGTACGGATCTGTGAAAGAATGACAAAGATTCTTTTCCATTGTCTCATCTGATCGGCAATAAGGTTAAATGCTCTTTAAAGAAAGACCTTTGTAGGAAAATTACTTAGGTAGCTCATTTTAAAAAAATAATTGGGCGTTTTTCTATCATTAAAAATTAAATTTTGTAAACGATGCTAGTGTTTAAAACGTATAAGACAAAATTTGGGGCATGTTTAATGAACGATATCAAGATGCAATCAAACATTCTCTATATCTAACTTTATTTCCCCGCTTTTGAGTTGCTTTTCTTTCTATATCTCTACATGTATCCTCTTTCTGTGCAGAATTACTTATTTGTTTATCTATCTATTAATCTATCAACTGACTTCAAATCATACAATCATAGAAAACTATATATATATATATATATATATATATATATATATATATATATATATATATATAAAGAGAGAGAGAGAGAGATAGATAGACAAAGATATAGATATACATGAATATTCTGTCATTTTCTTTTGTTTCATATATTTCCAGCATACGGAATGAGCATTGATGATGTGGAGCAGGCCTTGGACAACCCACCAGAGCAACTGAAAGAGATGTTCGAGCGTAAGATGGAGTTATAGCTTTAATTTCACCAAAAGGGACTACTACAGCATTAGCCATATTATTCCAAAATGAGCACGATAATCTAATGCTGATCGTATACATTGCCATGGATAAATTAATGCATGGATTCAAGTTAAAATTGTTTTTATTATTATATTGTCTATTATGTTTCACGTCACTCATTGCACTCCTTGTTGAAACTGGATGACTTGCAAGTAGAAACACAGTATGTAAATTATATTTTCGTAAATTTTGTAAAATATTTAAATAAAATGTTTAAAATATTAATGCTTTTTTAGTTCTAATTTACCCAGAGATATTAAACCTGGCAATAATTTAATTTAATTTCAAAATTCTTAAATTCTTCCTTCCGGCAAAAATGAAACCCAGGAGATCTCTCAATAATATGTAGTGTATTGTTCCATATATATAAATAATACATTTTGTATCATAACTCAAAACATTCGATGAAATACCTTGACTAATTTTCTTGAAAATCTTCTTAAAAACGTCACCCATCTATATTAGCATTAGATCAAATGACAGTAGAAAAAACAAGCATGTGTGCGCAATTAATCACATTCTCTAACCAGTAAGAAAAACAGAACATTCATACGTTTTTTAAGCGAAAGATTTAAACTATAAATCCGTCTATCCCAAAACCATCCATCCTTCTATCTATCTATCTACCAATAATGTACACACGGTTGATGTATTGATGTACGCACATATAGATTGGCAGGGCACACAGACAACTTTAAAGGCGGGCAGGCAAGCAGATATATATATATATATCTATCTATATATATATATATATATATATATATATATATATATATATATATATATATATATATATATATATATATGTGTGTGTGTGTGTGTGTGTGTGTGTGTGTGTGTGTATCAGACATCTGTCTATTGCTCCATCTATCCATCACTTTATCTCATTGGGTACTTGGGTACAAACATCTAAATCTTCACAAACATTTACATAAATCTGCATGTACGTATATCATATGCAGAAAACACCGCCAAGGCACCGGAAATAGCTAATGGTTCAACACACGGGCAGGCCTTTGAGACTTCTCAGACACCAGACATGAGCGCTGTGCTGGGCATGCTCGGAATTCCTGGTGACTATAAAAACAAAAACAGAAAGCAGACAAACAAATTATGTAGTATATCATTATATTATATTTAGTAAATTTGAAACCTAGCATTAAAAAAATTAATTCAAATATACACTCTTATATATCATCACAGTCTGTACCATGACTAGATTTTCGCAAATTTAATTTTCCTCTTAATTAAAACATTTGTGTCGCCAAAACCGTTTGTAAATCCATGACGATTCCTGTTGGGAGTTGTTCTGTCAAACGTGTTGAGGATAATTTTCAAGAAAGAAAAAAGAAAGAAAGAAACCCAGAAAAATATAAACAAACAAGCACAAATGATTGCTCCTTTGCATCGTTGTACAGTGCGTGCACGACATGATCGCAGAGAAATGGACTAACCCAGTCATTACTCGTAAGAGTGCAAGATTAACTGATATCAACTTGACCCGGTCTAACATTTGTTTGATCTGTCATTGTAAGCATCAACCTTTGGAAACTTAGGTATCATATAAAACATAACTTGTCTGTGACATAGCAATATTTAGTGTTGAATAAATGGACTTATCTAGGTATGTCAAAACCATACCATCATATCGTGCGTGCGCTATAGTAGAAGTAAAGCCATTTTATTCCAAGAAATTTTTTTTTAATTGTATCTCGTACTATTTCAGCTGATGCTATCGCTGAGGAAACCCAGAAACTGGCTATGAACAAGGCCAAAGAAATGGGATGTGAGTCTCTTCGTTACCGCATGTAACTTTATATAATATCAATCCAACTGCGAAAACACATATCTCCCCCGCTGCATAATGCGCGGGCAGATCAGGTTTTGAAATCATTAAATTACTGAGCTTGAGTTTGGGCTTGAGATTTAGTTTCAACCAATCACCAATGACGTTACTTTTCTAAGGTCGTTTCTGATTGGCTGATGGTGGAAACTCAGTATTAAACTCACGCTCGGAGTTTTATGCTCTTTAGGCCCCGATCCATGTAATTCGCTTGGAATGTTGAGTAGAAAGAATGGCGCATACCCTGATCTATCGGCACTTTATGTTACCGCATATATTGATATACGCTGTTTGTAACTGAGTGTTCGTTGTACATGAGGAAATAGTGTAAACTCTCAGGATAATTTGATTATTGGCTATATTATCAACGAAAGTGTTTCTTCTTTTCACAGCACTAATTATTTTCTCTCTTATCAATACAATTAAAAACGGATATATAATATCTTTGTAAAGGAAATTATCCTGAATTTGTTTGATCTTCGGGATCTTGTCAATGTTTTTTTAGCGGAAGAAGTGACCGCCATATTTGTCATTTCCTAACAAACTCATTGTATTCGATTGCAGTTGACTTGAATGACCCAGGGAAATTGACGGAAACTCTTAAAGACCAGTTGAAGAATATCATGCCAGGTCTTTCTCTCTCTCTCTCTCTCTCTCTCTCTCTCTCTCTCTCTCTCTCTCTCTCACACTTACTTAGCCATTACCATATATTTAGATTTATATATATATATATATATATATATATATATATATATATATATATATATATATATATATATATATATATTTATACTCTATATACTCGCAGCACAATTTAGATCATATATGCAAAATCTAGGTTCATGTGACAACGTAAAGACAGAAGACATCCGAATGTTGCTTAAAGTAGTCACCAGAAATCTATTTCTCATACATGCAGGCTTTGTATGTATAAAAGAGTTCCTAAGTGTTGAAATTATCATCAGGATATACGAAAATGACAAAATCGTTTGCACAGTAGAAATGAATACAAGAAACGTCTTAGATTTGATTTTCAGATCGCAGAACTAATAGTCTTAAGGCAAGAAATTGCCCTGTAATCAAATTACTGTAAAGTGTGACTTTACTGCAGTTATCAGCTCTTGAACTTCACCGAATTCTAAATATAGAGCCAACCATTGATGCTTGCAAATACAAATTCAGTAAAACTGATGAATTGTGGCCTTAAAATGGATGAAGTACTCTGTTGCTTCCATATTTAGCCAGTTTAAGTCTACGCTTGAACTGTGTCATATGTCTAACCTGCTTCTTTTTAGGTGTGAATTTGGATGAGCTCATGCGAGAGCCACAGAAAGCACTCCAAACCACTCTTAAGGGAATGGGAGTCCCCACTGGTAAGTTGCAGTATAGGAAATAAAACGCATCTCAATTATGTTCTATAGGGACAAAATTCATGTAACTGAACACAATTAATATTAAAATTATGGAAGTATTTTTCTCTCGGACATCAAAAATGTATTGATATAGAAAATACCATTAATCATTTATATTTGCAACATTTTTCAAGGACTTACCCACTTGATCACCTGAAAATGGTGGACGGAGCTAAAAAAATTTTTTTTTTTTTATTACACCAGAGAATTGTTTTCATATATCTTCTGTTATTTGACTGCCTCTTTCTGCGCCGTACGAACCTTTTTTTGTGTGTGCTTCATGCTATTTACATCTCAACCCAAAACTTTAGCATCCTTTTGCCATAAGGAGAGGTGTTACATTTTGACAATATTGTGTATTGTTTTGTACATTCACCAAATTAATGTGTTCGTTTCAGACGACCCTAAGGCCATGAAGGAACTGGTGAAGGAAGGCTTGAAAGAGATGGGAATCGACAATGTTGATATTGGTACGTACCACAAGGGTAAATCCCTTTAAGTGTACTGTACCTTGTTTTTGCGGACATCTCCAGACAGAGGACACGTGCTCATAAAGGACATTGTTGATCAGTTCCTATTCTTAAACTTTATATCATTTTTACCTTTTTATAAAAGGACACTAGCCCATGAATGACTGATTTTTGTTGCTACCTTTTTATAAAAGGACACTAGCACATGAATGACTGAATTTTGTTGCTACCTTTTTATAAAAATACACTAGCCCATGAATGACTGATTTTTGTTGCCTCTTACGTGTCCTTTATAGACATGTTTCACTACACTGCTGATCAACATAATGGACGGAAGACAGTAGGTGAAAAGTGCAAAAGTTACTATTTGCACATGAAGGAAAGAAGAAATTTGTTAGCACCATCATCATAATTTAAATAAGAGCTTCTTGATTAGCGTTCAATACAGCCATGCAGCTACACATATAGTAGTAGCAGTAGTAGTAGTAGAAACAGTAACAGAAGTAGTACTAGAGTATACGTATCAGAGCAGCAGTATTAGTAGTAATTATGGTGTAATAATTAACAATAATAATAATAAAAAGATGATGATATCGAAGATGGCAATGGTAGTGACTACTATAATAACACTACTATTACTATTACTATTACTACTACTACTACTACTACTACTACTACTAATAATAATAATAATAATAATGTGTTTCCGTCAACAGATAACATGGACGACCTCGTTCAAAAGCTGAAGAAAAAGGCTTTCCATATGCTGGACATTGATGGTACGTTAATGATATCTTGATAATATCACTATATTTTTGCCCAGCCAATATACATGTATCAACTTATTTAATGTGCCATTATCGCCTTCAGGGGCTTTGTTCCTTCAGTATATTACCAGTGGCCATTGGATCTTTAAGAACTTTAGGTTATTTATCCTGTTGTAGATCTTGGAAATCATTGGAAAAGTCATATATCACCGTTGTCTGGTCTCGAACCTACGACCGTTGTATTCATTGTTCCACCATTTAACCTACTCAGCTATCAGTACTCGTATATCACAAGGGCAAAAATATTGTACTGTTAAGGTTGAAACAGATGCTGTTTAAAGTCTGTACACTGAAAACTTGTTTCTTACTCAGTTCATGTTCATACTGTTTGATATTTCTGCCTCATTGTGAACAGATGTATTGCTTTATATTTGAAACAAAACTTCCATGAATTCTTTACATGTCAATCATATTTTTTTAAATCTTGTGGTTGTTGTTGTTGTTGTTAATATAACCGTTCTTGAGTTTCACAATACACTGTCTTCATAAATTAAAGCGGAGTGCTACGATATGCAATCATTTTAAAAGAACTGTATTTGCAATGTAGTAAAAGACTTATCCACGTGGTCCCCATTTGAATTGTGTTACAGAGAACGAAGATCCTGAGGAATTGAAGAAGAAAGTGAAGAAACAAGTTGTTGACCAGATGCACGAGATGGGCATCGATGTTAAAGAAGGTATTTCCACTGTTAACAACTGTAACAATGCAACTATGTTATAGCTATAACAGACATATATGAATCATGTGTTTTGAATATATACCGGTATATGAAAAACATATGTTTCACCTTTTTCTTTACATATGGGATGAACACCCGAGATGAACATGTTTTGCATGAGTGGGAATTTGTTCATGTTTTACGCGAGGTACATGCGTGCAGCATGTATTAAATATGTAAATAATGAGTGGCAACATTAGTTTGGTACTTAAATTGAACATATTGGAAGGAGGAGGCTGTGAGGAAATACACAAAATTATTATTAATAACATAGGAAGAATGATAATTATTCATATTATAATTACTTCTGAATAGGAATAAAAGCGTGAACACTATCCGAAACTAATTTGGCATAACTGGTTACTGGAACATCTGAAGATTATTGTCAGGACGGAATCTGTGTTTCTGAGACATGGGCAAGTTCGCGATATTAGCAAAAAATATGATCGACTGACATTGAAATGAAGGCATGCCTTTGGTGTAAATATAACATCCCAATATTCAAAAGAAAACATACTGGTAAAATAATCCATATTGTACAATTCTTCGTTTCCTACGTTGTCTTTTCTTTCCTTATTCAAATTAATTTCCTCGCAGATGACAACGTGGAAACTGTCCAGAAAAAGCTGACCACCGCCATTTCCAAGGAACTGAAAAATGTAGGAGTTAAAGTAGAATCAGGTAATTAATTAGCTTGATTAATTCCCCTCTTATATTTGTCTCGTTCCACAAGACCTGTCGTGTGGCTCTGTGCAATCCCCGTCATGGGCACGGAGGAGACAGACTATACATATCAGTCACGTTCTCACAGACGGAACGAGACTATTACGGTCCATATTGGTTTTAAAAAGAATTCCTTATAAATGTACTCCAGCAAGATTTACTCCCCTTTGGGTACTCTTCTTATAAAAGAGGAGACATTGTCTTAAGTTATAACTGATGCTGTCAAATGTTTGCAGCATTGCTATGAAAGGAATTTTTATCATTTTATTTAACTTTGAAAATAGAGATTAAATTTATTTCCTTAAAATTACATTTAACGTCGACCACTGTTTCTATGTTATCGCTTGCTGATAAGCTTAACTCCATCTATTCAAAACTCGGTGTATGACGTATGGGTAAACATTATGACGTCAGAAATGGAAACGTTTTTACATGCATCCAATCAGAGCAGCGATTATATAGATACATAACAGACGTAACTGAGTCTGCCCAGTTGTTAGGATGCTTTGTGTTCTTGAAAGTCTCTGAAATAATAAAAGTTGTAAATTCAACGTAAAACGTAGTCTCATTCAACCAAACATCTCTCATGACTCCGTGAAATCTTCGCCAAATGAAGGTCTGGTTAATGTTGTAAAGTTCTAAACGAGGCTTTCAAAAAATCTGGTTGGTTGATAGGTTAGTCATCGTTCTTAATAAAAACATAGATCACATAAATGCACAGTTTTCATTATTTTGTTTACGCTTTGGTCCTACTTGTATAAGATGTTTAGATAATGCATGTGTTGGACCTACAATATAAGATATGTATAGATAATGCACGCGTTCGAATCTGGACGAAAGTCTTGCAAATCTTCAGGTTGTCACAATAACTCAACGAGTTCACGAAAGGTGCACGCATTGGCCGCTCTTGCACAAATACATTCTCACACCTCTAGAATACATCATAAATATGTTTAAATTTATCACTTATGCACAAATTGTGCTAATGGGCTTTATAGTATAGATGCTGTATTTTTTGGGACAAAAGAAAACAAGAAAGAAAAATATATATGAGCGAAACTTGTCTGTAACAACCAATCGTATCGAACGTTAGCATACTCTCGCTCGGAGTCGGTCTCTGGGAGTCACACGAGAATGTTTGAACGAGGCTTAGCAAAACACAATACACAGCGATTTCAACCAATTATTTCTTTGATATTTATATATTCCAGAAGAGGAGAAATTGTCTACCCTTTCTTTGAAAATCAGGAAACGAAGTTCCTAAGGAGAAATTACATACGTTATTAAAAACGTTTACATATCCCTCTTTGAAGTCTACAAATGTTCTTAAAACAAAGATTTAAAGCAAATAAAGTTGTGTTCCTTTTGTATTGCATGGAAAATAAAAACGGTAATATATCAACATCATTTTGCTCACTCTTTGCCGGACTCATCCAAGGCCAAAATTTCGTCAATTACTATCTGTCGATGAATTTATTTATTTATTTATTTATTTGTTTATTTATTTATAAAACAGATGACCCAGAAGCAATGATGAGTGCCATCAAGAAAAAGCTTAAT
Source organism: Margaritifera margaritifera (assembly GCA_029931535.1). NCBI lineage: Eukaryota > Metazoa > Mollusca > Bivalvia > Unionida > Margaritiferidae > Margaritifera > Margaritifera margaritifera. The sequence continues at coordinate 544,654 of JAQPZY010001219.1, forward strand.
GAGATGGGAATCAAGTTCGGTAAGATTTGTTAGATTCAGTATAATGTATGTAATAGAACAAGATTGTAAATATTGTCTAACTTAACCCAGTATGTGTTAACAAAGGATTAAAATCATAAGTCTAAATTGTAAAATTACTTTAATTGGAGAGTCATTGTAACAGACATCAATTTCATGCTAAATAAATACTGAATGGTATTCTAAAATAGTCAACGGTCACTGAAATGATGATTTTCACCAAAATTTTCAATGTTTTACAAACGTTGATGTATGTGTTTATCGTAACATTTGTTTATGTTGTCACCGAAAAATTATTTATTTATTTATTTCAGATAACATGCAACAATTGCAGAATCAGCTCATGGGAATGTTCATGCAACACGCTCAGTCAGGTAACCGGAATATCCCTAGAAATTTTCAAAACTTTTTGAACCAAACAATATGGGCATGATTTCAGTATAAACATACGTTATTCCAGCATGAACATAAGTGATTTCAACATGAACATGCGTGATTTAAGTATGAACATAGCATGAAAGTGCGTTATTTCAGCATGAACATAAGTATTTTCAGCATGATCATACGTGATTACAGCATGAACATACGTGATTTCAGCATGAACATACGTATTTTCAGCATGAACATGCGTTTTTTTCAGCATGAACATATGTCATTTTCAGCATGATCATACGTGATTTCAGCATGAACATACGTGATTTCAGCATGAACACATGTGATTTCAGCGTGAACATTCGTGTTTTCAGCATAAACATACGTGATTTCAGCATGAACATACATTATTTCGGCATGAACAAGCGTGATTTCAGCGTGAACTTACGTATTTTCAACATGAGCATGCGTGATTTCAACATGAGTATACGTGATTTCAGCATATCAAAAATAAATTCAAATATTACGTAAACTATTCCCAAAAATATCACTTGGATTACATTTGTATCACAAGTATAACAGTAAGGTTAAAACCAATAGCAAGACATTGTCAGAGACAAAATAAAACTATATTTATAAACAAAAGTTGTAAAAAAAACAGAATGGAATTTTGATCAACGTGTCAGAATGGAAATGGACAAAAATGTCGAATATATTCACCGAATATGGAAACATGCAGTGCATGCAGTATACTGTATATTTACATAAAAGTCATCTGAGTAAACAGAAGGCTCAATCTATGTCGGATGTCAAATGGAACAAACTCACTTCCGTTTATATATGACAAAATTTTTTAAAGAAATTATACCTTAAGCACACTTTGTGCGGTTAACATGGATTAAATATAGAGAAACAAAGCTATTATAATTTGCTTTTGGTTTTTTTTCTTCAAGTTTAAAAATCGCAAGTCGGAGACAATAGCAATTTATAAAAATGTAATCTATTGATATAAAATATGAAGACATAAAGGACGAAACAATAGCAATTTATGAAAATGTAATCTATTGACATAAAATATGAAGACATAAAGGAGGAAACAATAGCAATTTATAAAAATGTAATCTATTGATATAGAATATGAAGACATAAAGGAGGAAAATGTGCACATTTAAAAACCTTTCCTGTGAATCTAGCTTCATTATGCCATAGGTGTGTGCATTTATATTTCTTCTCGAACAAGAAGTGATTCAGCTTTTACAGTATAATTCAGTAACTTATAAAGACATTTTTCAAGTTATCTGGTACATTGATTTGTATTTAACATTTAAGTTTGAACTTATCTGGTATATTGGTGTGTATCTAACATTTATTAGTAACACAATACTTCTTTTTCCTTTATAAAGACATTTTTGAGTTATTTGGTATATTGGTGTGTATCTAACATTGATTAGTAACACAATACTTCTCTTTCCTTTATAAAGACATTATAAAGACATTTTAAAGTTATCTGGTATATTGATTTATATCTAACATTGATTAGTAACACAATACCTCTCTTTCCTTTATAAAGACATTATAAAGATATTTTATTATTTTATAATTATAAGGACATTTTTGAAGTTATCTGGTACATTGATTTGTATCTAACATTGATTATTAACACAATTCCTCGCTTTCCTTTTATAAAGACATTATAAAGACATTTTTGAAGTTATCTGGTACATTGATTTGTATCTAACATTTATTAGTAACACAATTCCTCTCTTTCCTTTATAACGACATTATAAAGATATTTTTGAAGTTATCTGGTATATTGATTTATATCTAACATTGATTAGTAACAAAATTCCTCTCTTTCCTTTATAACGACATTATAAAGAGATTTTTGAAGTTATCTGGTATATTGATTTGTATCTAACATTTATTAGTAACACAATTCCTCTCTTTCCTTTATAACATTATAAAGACATTTTTGAAGTTATCTGGTATATTGATTTATATCTAACATTGATTATTAACACAATTTCTCTCTTTCCCTTTATAAAGACATTATAAAGACATTTTTGAAGTTATCTGGTACATTGATTTGTATCTAACATTGATTAGTAACACAATTCCTCTCCTTTCTTTATAAAGACATTACAAAGACATTTTTGAAGTTATCTTGTATATCGATTTGTATCTAATATTGATTAGTATACTAGTATTGAGTTGTATCTAATATTGATTAGTAACACAATACTTCTCTTTCCTTTACCTCATATTGTTCATGATACATTGTTTGAAATTTGCAAATGTTAATTTGAAAATTTGCTGAAAACTGTAGCAAATTTGTCATTGGATTTTATTCAAGAATGGGGAGCTTATGTCAGAAAAAAATGGCTCTCGGCGAATAACTTTTAAAAAATGGAGTAAAATAAGCCTCAAAAAAGAAAATATATATGTGGTGTTCGAAAAATTACACACAAATCATCGATTTTTTTGTAAATACTAAAAATAGGTCTGCTTTACGAAATATAACTGAAATAATTTTTGTTTTTCTACACCATATGTCTCTGGGGAAAAATGAGAAAAGATTTTGAATGTAAGCGAAGACAGTTTTGGGTCACCGCTTTGGGTCATGTAACCGTACAATGAATGTGGTTTCAATCGTCAAATGATAATATTGACCATTCTGGCGGCGTATTGAACTGACTTTGAGTCTTATTATGCGGGGATTAGAATCTAATTAGTTTGGGTATTATATTAAAGTTGTATCAAACATCAATTTTTCGCACCGAGTGGAAGATCTGGTTTGGACACAAAACTAAATTACATTTATTTTCTTTTATCATTGCAGCCTTCATGAATATGAAGATGCCACCACCTAAGCAACACAGTGAATCAAAAATGCCTCCCAAGATGCCCCAAAACATGACAGAACCACGTACGTCATTTCCGTGTTTTGTTTATTAAATAATTATGCTGCAATCGGAATTACGATTAAAATATTTAATGATTCGCATGCTGCAACTTGACAAACATACACATTTTATAAATTTTAATTCAATACGGTAATGACAAAAGTGAAATGTAAAAGGATTGGGTAGAAAACAGAAGTAATGTGGAAATAGGAAAATAAATCAAACCTTGGGATGAAAATACATATACAGCACTTAAGACAGAAGTAATTTTCCTTTACTATAACACACACTGTAATAATACATCTGTATCCGTGTACAAGTGATTAAGGTGGTTTTTATTAAGTGTTTTAGTCACAAAGGTAATGGAACAATTTCACGAAAGAAGTACATTTATCATCCACTATGTTAAAGGTCAATATATATATATATATATATATATATATATATATATATATATATATAATTGTTTTATTTTCATTATATACATGTATCATTTCTTGCTATTTTCAGAATTTGTTCCTGAGATGCAATATCGTGAGTGTAATTTTACAATTTACAAACCCTTGTATAACGCATACACACTTGTATAACGCATACACACTTGTATAACGCATACACACTTGTATAACGCATACACACTTATAAAACGCATACACACTTGTATAACGCATACACACTTGTATAACGCATACACACTTGTATAACGCATACACACTTGTATAACGCATACACACTTGTATAACGCATACACACTTGTATAACGCATACACACTTATAAAACGCATACACACTTGTATAACGCATACACACTTGTATAACGCATACACACTTATAAAACGCATACACACTTGTATAACGCATACACACTTGTATAACGCATACACACTTATAAAACGCATACACACTTGTATAACGCATACACACTTGTATAACGCATACACACTTGAATAACTCATATACCCTTGTATAACGTGCTTATTTCTGAGAACGACGTAGACAGAAATCTGCTTGCGCATAATGCGCCAGAAAAGAAAAAAAAAAACAATTTATACGCTGTTCGCTTGAAATAGTTCTGAAAGAACGAACAGTGTAGATCCTAATCATTTTTTGTAGTATGTAGCGATAGATCTGGGTCTTCGCTGTTTGCAGATGAATGTGCGTCATCGAAGTGTAAATACGGTAATGACACGTGGAATTTAATGTGGAGGAATCTATATATACTACACGTATTATTCTCCGTGTTAAATGAAATACCATCGAAGATATCAGAATGTAACGGCACTTTAGTCTTTAGGCAGATTTTTTGTAGTCAAACATTACACAGTTTAATTTATCACGGTTATTTGATTAGTTTTGTGGTGGGTTGAAATTTTGAAAAGTTGTATTTGTGTTGAAAATTTGTGCATTTGTTTTAGACGGTAGTTTTAAAGACTGAACGTCCGAAAAAGACCATAGGAGGAAAAAAACTTTATATAACTAGCATTCTGAAACATGAAATATGACAGAATAGCTCCAGATTCAAAATTAGCAGTTTCATGCATGAAAACCAAGAGCCCCTAGACATGTATTAGTGTTTAAGCGGGTGATTCATGGAGACTTTGTATCTTGGAAAAATTACATTAAAATCGTTTACAGAACCGCAGTATTGAATAGGTATAGTTTCTCACATAAATTAGAGTCAGTCAAATACGAATTTCCTTCCTATATAAGTCTAAATATTCAACATGTTTCTCAAAATTCATCTTAAATTTATTTTTGTGCAAATTACAAAATTAGTTTCAGCAATACTGTTTCATTTAAACAAAAAAATATTTCATTCCTCTCTCACAAAATCATGTTTATTTAGCTCTATAGCTCTATAATAATAATAATAATAATAATAATAATAATAATAATAATAATAATAATAATAACAGCGACAACAACAACAATAATAATAACAATAATGATAATAATTTCGCACGGATTTCAGCTAACCTTAACCTTGAAATTGTGGTCAACGTTGAACGACCAGACCATCACATGCAGGAAGCACAGACACCATTTCAACCCATCCCAGTTGTCATGCCATCCAACTTTATCGGTGAGTACATTATTATTACATCATGTTTACCTATTGCAAAATCTGATTTTCAGATTGTTTTAGCTAATCTGCTTTATGAAACTTTATATAGAGTTCTGCAGTTATATTTTTTTTTAAATCTCAGCTCTAATGGCAATATTCCGTGAAAAATGTATAAATACATTACACATGAATATTTTTCTTTAGTTTCATCTGTTGGAAATAAAGTTAGGTATAATTGTAATAAGTTATTTGGAACACACAATGCCTTTCTTTTGCAATGAACATGGATCTCGTTGAGCAACGAAACCTACAATATCGGTCTACGGCACCACGGCAGAACTTGTCATAGTCCAGTTATGTAACACAAAGTTAGCGTTCATTGTCAAGTGGAAATTACACCCCAAAAAATGTAAATACTTCACAATAAGTCTTATGGTAATCTACAAGTTCTTTATTTATTAGGAGCCAAGGAAATATTGACTGACCCCTCTCTGAGCTTTGGTGATGATGACGATATCATGAAGCACATCATGCAGGTCCGTTCCGGCCTCAGATCTGGTTCCATATCCGAGGATGACGTGGAGGAAATGCTCGATGACCTTCTTCACTAGTAAGTGCACATTTGTATTAAGTGTCCTTGTGTCGATGGCATATATCCTCAGTATAAAGGACCTTCAAAATGCTTCTATTCCACTTGATATAATTTGTTTAAACCATCATGCACTTCGGTCGTCTGGATGATCGATTTTTCGCAATTAAAAGAAAGGAGAACTGTGAATGGAAGTATCTGGATTAAAGGGACCGATAATTATACGTTGGACTGTATTAATGTCAGTAAGAAAGTAAATATTATTATTTTGCAGACATTTGACATGTTTAAGAGCAGAAAACGTAGAAATAATAAAACTGTTATTAAGATATTTAAATTTAATACTGAAATTTATGATAAGATTTTATATTTGCGCTTCACACCCATCGAACTATCAGTGATGGACTGTCATTTATGTGTGATTTTATGAACGCAAGTGTCAAAGGGATTTGATTAAGTGAATAGACATGGATTATAAACATCCTTGATCAACAGTTAATTACGTATGATTAAACTATAGAATGCCTTTAGGATGGTTATCAGTCTTTAATTATTCCGGATAACCTTGGAATTTTTATATGACAAATTATATATTGCCTTGGTCGTATTCACTTGACAACAATCGGATCTAAGAATAAACTGTATCTCTTTGTGTATCCCTCACTCCCCCCTCACCTAAACCTATAATAGAGTTATTTTTAACTATGAAAAGATAATTTAGTTATTCATAATGCCATTGTAATTATAATTGTATGAAATTATATTCGATTGTGTGTGTCTGTTTTCTATGTTGGCGTCCTGATCAGCAAATTAGTTTCATTTATAGATATATACACATTGTAATAAGTAAACATTTTGGGGGACACGGTTGTAGATCCTACGAGCGAGAATAATCCGGATAATTGGCGTCCAGATAATGAACTATATATATATATATATATATATATATATATATATATATATATATATATATATATATATATATATATATATATATATATATATATATATATACAGCCAACACAGCACATTCAATTGTATGCCTCATTACATGCAAGGTATGCAGCATCCAATATGTTGAAGAAACAAAGAAATTAAATATTAGAATGAATCTCTACAGATCAGTTTGGCAAACTAAAAATTGGAAAAGTCCAGTAGCGGAACATTTCTCTTCCCCCGGCCACACATTCAGTGACGTAATTATAACTGGAATCGCCCATAACTCAAAAATGGAGCACAGAAAATTGGAAATAAAAAGAAACCCACTGGATTTGCCGGTTGCGAACACTTAAACTCAGCGGCTTGAATCAATAAGAATCCAAAGGGGTAATTCCCGTGCGTAGATAAAAAGGAACTTCTCACAACATTCACCAAAAATCACATTTTACTGCCATTCACTTCCCTTTCTCAAAACCCATGATCTCAACTTCCCTTTTTTCCGAACGGAAACTTTCTTAAAATTTAAAAATAAATGCATATTATTTCATTTTATTTTATGTTTAACTTTTTTCGTTTAATACTTAATGTTTAGGATTTTTTTAAAGGCTATATATTCTTACCATTTTTAAATTTAATTTTATTTATATTTTTGGAACTTTACTTTTAATCGGCACCATATAGTCACCACTGTGTTGACGTACCTTTAAGCAATACAACAACTACTACGTAATGAATCACAACACAGTTTTTGTAATAGTCCTTTAAAGCAAAACTTTCAATACTCTAAAGTTATCGCCAGATGAATGAATCAAAATATTATATACATATTTAATTGGATAGTTTTTGACAACCATTAGATGGCGCACATATTTCATTACGGACCTACTTGCTTACGTCACTAATTTGATTCGTTTGTTCTAACCAAGTACTTTCCGCCTCGGTAGCGCTCACTTAAGACACCGTAACAGTAACGAATTAGCTCTTTTTATTCTTTTATTTTATTTTTTCTTGTATAATTTTTTAAAATATCCACAGTCAAACATCGCGTAGTTTCTGTAAAGTAATTACGTTTTTGTGCTTTGTTCTTGTCTTGTCGTGCTATGTGGCTTTGTGCCCTTGAAAAAGGAATCAATAGATTCCGAAAGCGTTCGGGCTGGTTTCACACATACACACGATATATATATATATATATATATATATATATATATATATATATATATATATATATATATATATATATATATATATATATATAGGAAGACTTGAATCATTGGTCTATCCCATTGGTATTACGATATTTCATTGCCAAATAGCCTGTTGTCCCAGAGTTATTGTGGCATTACATGACCTAATATTTTGTCCCATAGCTGTTACGACATTATGATACTAAAAATATTAAAATTACGATAATTAATTACGTCATTTTGGATGGTAGACGTGATATTCCAATTCTTCCGTGATAAGAAAATTTCTGGTCAATCGGGTCACATGCATCTCCTCAGCCAAACGGAAGCCGTCCGTGTGGAGGAATATGCGATTGTAAGGAGGGCAAATCAACAGTAAAGGACGATTTCCTACTGAATAACTATGAATTAATGGAAACGGTGTCCTGATCAAGACGTTTTATTTTGGTGGATGGAAAGTGTTGAAGTTAGGTCAAGCAAAGTGTGACATCTGCTGGAAAGAAAACGGTTAAACCTATTTGGAGTGCTACAGGACCCTAACTCTCCTGTTATAGCCATCAACTATTATGTAAAGACGATTAAATATCTCATAACCTTTTTTATTTTCCAGCCGCCTGAAGAACACAATGATGAAAGAGAAGCTGGATCGGATCGAAGGAATGAATGAGGATTCCGAGATGCGCAAGGGCGGAAACAGCCGCACTCTTTCCGCCATCCTTAGCAATTAAACATTCCTTTACACTCGTCGATATCTACAAACCTAGGGAATTGTTTCTGAAATCACATAAAATTCAAAACAACATCAACAGACATAACTAGACTTGATTGCTTTCTTACCAACCTGATTGAAAATCGCCGCCCACGGTCTTAACGAATTTTGGCTCATTTCGTTTCTTTTCGATGTGAAAATTCAGCGTGTTCTATTTCAATATTTGAAATAAAACTACACTTTTAATAATATTGTGCTGTTTATTTTCTCACTTCCATCAATCCTTTCATCCTTCCTCCCTTCCTCCATTTGTTTATTTCTTTTATTTTTTATGTTTTTATTTTTTTATTTCATTACTTTCTGACTTAAGGCGATGCTTGTTTAAATGCACTGCAAAATGAAAAAAAGTGGCTGTGATAAAATTAACAAGATACAAATATTGAAAATTCTCCAAGTGAAAAAGACTGACGGTAAACGTCAGAGATAAATTTCAGTTTTATTTCAGAAAATAGCACAGGAAATAATATATTAAAAAAGCGACCAATGAAATGGAAGTAATAAAATCGCATATCAAAAAAGAGAACTTCTATCTTGATCTGTTGGTTTTATCATCTGCACGAGATAAAATCCTCTACTGGAACTACGATAACTCATCCAGGTAGTTTTTGTCTGTAAGCCTTAAGAACATGTAACTATAAAAGGTGGAAGCGAAAGACAACGGAGTAAAATGTATCCGAAATAAGAAAACCATTTTATTATAGAAAAGTCTAAATTAATCTTGCCAATGACTCTTTCCAAAACGTTTCTGTCTCTCTCCCCAAAACATTACAGTCAACTGAAATTTTACTTTGATCTATCTCCTATTACTATTTCAATTATTGCATGTATCTTAATAGCACACAAGTAAACACATTTGAAAATATTAGAAATCGGACGAATTACATCTATAGCAACAACGTAATTAAAAAGGATGTAATAATTGAAACTCTCTCTCTCTCTCTCAATTGTCCTAAAAATAAGACTCCTCCATCTCCTTCTCCTCCTCCTCGTCATCATCATAGGACGATTCATCTTGGACCAGGACTTTAAAAAGGCTGTGAATGACAGTTATAAAAAGTCTACAATGTCCTCACTTTTCAGGATGTTTGTCTTTCGTCATGTCTCCAAAGATTCATGCATACAGTAACTACTTGCCTCGTCTCCAATTCTTTCCTTCTTTGCAATTTTCAAATTCATCGTTTGCTTTCCGACATTTTTCTTAACAAAAAATATATGTTGCTGCATAATATTGGGATATTTGTTTTCAACACCATATCAAAAGCAACCACGTGAATAAATTATCTCATAAATGAGACGGTAGTATATATTGTTTATTAGCTCAAACCCTGCTCCGCTGGCGCATTCTTTTCCAATGTGACATATGGCTTAGTAAAATTGGGACCACCTTGCGACGCGAGTGGAGAAAACGGTAGCGAGAATGGGTCAGAATCATCGGCCCGCATAACTTAGATGCCAGAGCTGAGTTCGTGGATTCAGGCCTTAGATCGGACGTGCATTTTACTCCCCTGTAAAAGTGTACTTTATTTTCTTAAATTCTCATAGCTGCTGTTTGAAGGTACATAATATATATTCCAAGTGCCGGTAAAGGAACAACACATGCTTTCACATTAAAGATAATCGACAAAATGTTTGGAAGGGTTCTTGATACTTTATGTATTGTGGGGATTTATGATTCCTAGTTGTGTCTTTTCGTAAAGTACACAAACGATAAATATAATAAATCGCAAGATACAATATATGAAAATCAATAATCCATTTAGTTATCTATTTATTCCATAATTATCCATTCGCCTTTCGTGGAATTGCCACAAAAAGGTTGATCCTTGAACACATAGACCAGAAGTCCGATAGACTAATTTACGGCATGTGCCTCTGCACTACATGGTAAAAATGAAGAAAGACTTTGTGGATGCTGCGAAATATTTCGGTAGATGAGTTTATTTTTAATTACTCCCTGAAATACGTTCAGAATTCTGGGTTGCAAACGTAGTAAGATGACGGATGAAAATCTGCCACCCTACCCTCGGCTATTAATTATTTATTCCCAGATACCTTCATTAACTGGTGGTTACTTTATAATGAGGATCACACTCTCGAAAATAGACAAATATGTCAGTAGAAGGTGACTCGTAACAAATCAACTATCTTACTACTTACCATTTATGTTACTTAGGCATTTGTAAATTTAGTCTGAGAAACAAATGGAAACTGTAAAATGTAACAATTGCACAAGAGAGAAGAAAATACAAAAAGTTTGATCACGCGTTTATGTTGGTACGATATCGTAGTCCAGAATACAAATACTATGCAAGGGGAGATAATAAACTTCCTTTTTCGATTTTTGCATGATACATATAGATTCATAAATCTGACATTTTTTGTGTGAATTATTATTTTTTTTGGTGTATATTTGTTAGTATCTTTCATTTGTGTTTCGTATAGTCTTTACACTAATGGGGGATGAGTAATGTATGTATTTTAATATACTTGTTTTGAATTTGAAGAAAATATATTTTGGGTGATAGTTTCTTCGCATGTACACGTTTTAAAGAATATTTAAATATTTTGGGTGATAGTTTCTTCGCATGTACACGTTTTAAAGAATATTAAAACTCGAACAACGATCTAGTTGTTTGTATACCATACACAGTTAATAGTAATTATATTTTAATATTTGTATTAAAAGTAATCATTATTCTAGGGTTAAAAACCTTCCTAAAAATCCAGAAGTTAGTGATCTCAACGTTGATTGATTTGGTATTCAAGCATTTCATACTGTTGAATGCATTAAAAGGAACCAATAATAAAAGTACATGCACCTTATGCTTACAGTTTTTCGACTGAGATATTCAAATGTTAACATTTAAATAAACAAATTAAATACTTTTATGACATTGGTATATATCTGACATGAACAAATAAATGAAATAACTCAGTTTATAAGCTTTGAATGGAAAACCCAAATTTCATTTTTTAACCACTAACTTCTAGCTGCGTCTGTGGTCCCAAGGTATAATCCTCCCAATGCAAATTGCAGATGCTCTAGCAGTGTAGGTTCGGCTCCCGTCTTAAGGACGCAAACGATCTTTATTAACTGAGTACGCCTGCTCGCTCTCGTCGATTTGTCTTTAGTATCAACTTGTATTTGGGTTGCTTTGCATGAGATATTAACTGGGAGTATGACCTCGAATTGATGCCAACGGACCTGAATGGTGTTTGTTTCAGATTGCAAATCAAGTTACCGGTTCACCATAATTCTCGAAGGGTTGCCTCGCGATAAATTAAGGTTAGATTGCTTTCGGGGCCTCTTGCCTTTGAACCTAGACCCCCGTCACATGTGGTTTAAGTTCAACCGTGTAAATAAAGAGACATCATGGTACAGCAACATTCCTCGCAATTCTCCGTAAGAAAGCAATGAAATCTGTCCCCGGGGTTGGTCAGGTACACTAGAGTAGATTTTCCCCAGGGATTGACTGACGAGAGAGAGAGAGCGAATGGGCTTTTGCAAACATCTGACATAAATGTAAAAGGTTAAAATGCCAAAGGTTACAAAATGACCGGAATTATATAATGTATCCGTACAAATTAAGTTCAATAAAGGAATAAGTACGTGACTTGAATAGTTTTCATTTGACAGAGCATCTTGATGTGATTATAATAGACTAACATAATGTTCGTCTATAACTGGAATGTTAACCTTTAATAGCTTACTGCGTTTTTTTTTAAAATTATTGAAGCTAATTAGTGATTTCATACATATACAGAAATTAGCTTTTTCTAACATTGATTGTATTATAGGTAATTCCGATACTGTTTTAAATCTGTTTTTGTTGAGTCGTTGTAGAGAGACGTGGCAAAAGTTATAGAGTCCTCTAGTTGCAATGTAAAAACGGTTGAAAATGTGAAAAAATACTTGTTTCATAGTTTAAAGCTTGTGTGGTTTTGTTTGACCCAATGGTTAGAATAAAAGAGCTACTGACTTTAATGACATGATCATTAAAATACGTC